>PVIH01000227.1:0-421183 GCA_004025045.1 Sigmodon hispidus
CTGTGATGGAGTGTGACTTCCCTCTGTGATGGAGTGTGACTTCCCTCTGTGATGGAGTGTGACTCCCGTCTGTGATGGGGTGTGACTTCCCTCTGTGATGCGGTGTGAACTTGAGCGGCGCAATCTGAGAGGGCGCCAACTCTGGGTTGAGTAGCAGCAATGTCTCCCACAGGCAGGGGCCCATTGGCTGTAGGGCTAGCAATAGGGAATGGCGGTTCAAGGTCGGAAGCAGCCCGTCCACTATCAGCTCGCTCTTCTCGGTACTTCGGCACACCAGAAGCTGGCAGGAAGGACGCAGCTGGTGGTTGTGCAGCGTAGCAATGGCAGCCTGGGCACCGCGCCGAGAACTGTAGCGCGCATAGGCAAAGCCGTGGTTCAGGCCACTAAAGGTCATCATCACCAGGCAGAACGTACAGAGGTGCCCCACGCGTTGGAAGAATGGGATCAGCTGGTGCTCATACACGTCCTGGGGTAGTCGTCCGACAAACACCTTGGACCCTGAAGGTAGAGGGCTGCCCACCCAGCCTGGGGGTGGCCCGCCATACTTCCTTTGCCTGTTGACCTGTACCAGGCGGATGCCAGTCTCCCTTACCCATGCCTCCAGGGCTGCCTTGTTTTCTGGATTCACCTTCTCGCACGATTGCTCACACTCCCTTTTAGACTGCATAGCTCTCTCCTAGGTCTTCCAGCACACTCTCCAGAACTTCCTTCGAGCAGCCAATGCTCTTAACCTCTGGTCCATCTCTCCAGTCCTATTGAGGGGTTCTTTCTGTTGCTCCTGTAACCTTTTGACATACCCTGCTTGTGGGCTTATGTATGTGGTGTTCACACACATTGGATGCCAAATATTGCACAAATTCTAATTAGTATATAATGAAAACCCAAAGACAGATATTAGAGAAAAGCTGGAATATCAGAGAGAGGAAATAGACCACAGATAGTTCTCACCCAGCCAACTTCTCAGGCTGAACAGGGTAAAAGCTGTCTTCAAGAGTCCTCAGCCTGGCTGGTCACTCCTACAGAATACCACAATGTCAGCCTAAGCCTGCCTTAAATATCTTCCACACCCAGTTGTTTCACTTCCAGATTAAACTCTGCATCATAATCCTAGAGTTAGGATTAAAGGTGTGAGCTACTACTGTTTGGTTGTTAGGTCTTGAACTCACAGAAACACAGAAAGATCTCTGTCTCCTGAGTGATAGGATTAAAGGCGTAGATCACCACTCTCTGACCATCAGGGTTTGACTGTGGGTGATTCTGTCCTCCGATATTACAGGCTGGTTTTATTAAATATAAAATATATCACCACAATTCCCCCCTCATCCCATACTAGGTATAGAAGCCAAGGCCTTAGACAGGCTAGACCACTGCTCTCCACTGCCTCCTTCCCTACCCCTTGGTGACAGAGTCTTATTCAAGCCAGCTTTGCACCTCAGCAACATCCTCATATCCAGGCCTGTGTTGGAAGATGCTGCCCTTTGGGAGAGGGTCTTTCCCCTTTCAGGAAATGTGCTTACAGATCCACTCAGAACCATATCTATTAGTTTGCTCCAGATCCAGTCAAGTTGGCAACCAAGACTGACCCATGGCCATCCACAAAGCTGAGCTTCTGCTGATCATATAGAATGACCTTCTTTATCCCAGATCTTGGCTTTCACAATTTTGATGGTATCGCTGGACTCCACCTCCAGGTGACCGTCTTGCCAATCAAAAGCAGAACAGCCAGTCACCTGTAGGCACCTGAACTTCCCCCCAGAACCACTAAACACCCCAGTTCACCACTGACTCGTCTTCACTTCCGTGGTCTTGACATGTTTTCAGGCATATATTTGCTGTTGGGAAAAGTCTCTACTCAGACTTGGTTGCCTGTGCTTTTCTTCTGTTTCCTTACATGCTGGGGATGGAACTCAGGGGCTTGCTCACAGGCAAGCAAGCACTCTGCCACTGAGCTACACCCCAGGCATCTCTCCTCTCTCCTTCTCTCTCTCTCCCCCTCCCTCTCCTCTTCTTCCTCCCTTCCTTCATTCCTCCTCCTTTTTTGTTTGTTTGGGGTTTTTTGTTTCTTTCTGAGACAAGGTTTCTCTGTGTAATAGCCCTGGCTGTCCCTGGAACTCACTTTATAGATCAGGCTGGCCTCGAACTCACAAGCCTCTACCTCCTGAGTGCTAGGATTAAAGATGTGTGCTACCACAGCCCAGTGTGCTTTGTTTGTTTAGTTTTCTGATTTTACACTTTTAATGTACGTAGTGGAGAGTGCACAGATGCTACAGAGGAGGTGTGGAGGGCAGAGGACCACTTGAGGAATCCCGGTTTCTCCTTCTAAGATGTGGGCTCTAGGCTGCAGCTCGAGCTTGGGCAGCACCTTTGCCTGCTAAGGCACCTCCCTGGACCTTATTGCTGCATTTGCAAGAGTTCTTTGGCTGTTCTGAAAATGAAACTTTATCAAACATACTATTTGAGGACTATTTTGTCAAACTGTAGTTGTATTTTAATTGTGAAAACATGCTTTGTGATTTAATTTCTTCTTTGATTCCTTCTTTTTTATTATTAATCTTTTGCTTTTTTTGATTTTTGAGACAAGATCTCACCATGGAGCCCTCGCTGTCCTAAACTTCAGACCATCCTGCCTCAGCTCCCAGGTGCTGGGGTCACAGACATGCATCACATGCCCAGTTCTGAGATACTGCTCATCATCTTGGCTGTGGAAGAAATCTACTCAGAGATCTTTTCGCCAAAGATGAGGGATACAAAATACTCTCATCTTAGCCTTGGGCTGGACCATTTCTTCCTTCCTTGGTGTTTTTTTTTTTTTTTTTGGTTTTTTTTACTTTTATTAAATAAATTTGACAGTTAAATCAAAAGTTACATCTTTCAATATAGTGTTCAGTGTCTGAAAAAATGCTTTTATTTTATTTAGATAAATATAATCATCTAATTATATTAATATGTAACATAAAGAGGCTTGATAGAAGTAATATTTTTATATATCAAAGCCCTAAACTTCAATACCATTAAAGTGTAGTAAATTGTGTATCCATTTTAATGCCTTTAAATGAGAAATAGCAGGCAGTGGTGGCCCACACCTTTAATCCTAGAGCTCTGGAGACAGAGGCTGGGAGAGCTCTGTGAGTTCAAGACCAGCCCCAATCTACAGAGTGAGTTCCAGCACAGCCAAGGCTACACAGAGAAACTCTGTCTGGAAAAACCAAAAAGAAGAAGAAGAAGGAGGAGGAGGAGGAGGAGGAAGAAGAAGAAGAAGAATTATGGTTTAATATTTTGGAGGGTGTTTTGCTTGCTTTTTTTGGTTTGGGGGTTTGGGTTGCTTAGTTTTCTTTTTGTGTGTTCTGTTCTCCGTCTGTTTGTTTGTTTTGTGGAGACAAGGTCTCACCTGTGTGGTCCAGACTGGCTTTGAATTTGCAACCCTCCTGCCTCCACCTCCCACGTACTGAGGTTACAGGCACATGGCAACATGTCCAGCTTCTTAGCCCACTTTTAACTCTATAACAGAATCCTGGAGACTGGGTGAGTTATAAAAGAAAGAGGTATAAGTAGCTCACAGTTGTGGAAGTTCAAGGGCATGGTGCTGGCATCTTCCCAGCTTCGTGATAAAAAGGCAAACAGGCAGAGGGCAGAGGGCAGAGGGCAAAGGCAGAGGGCAGAGGGCACAGTTACTCTATAACAACAAATTCCTCAAGAACTAAGCTATCCCTGAGAGGACTCCCATGGGAGAAGGATGTTAATCTCTCTGAAGGTCCCATTTCCCAACATGGCTACTATACAGTACCTATCTCCTTCCACACAGTCATTGCCATCTTGAAGCTGAGTATCTGTGATAATCCTCACAAGATTAGGTCTACTGACAGCCTCATGGAGGGAAAGGAGAGAGTCAGGAGACTCAGGCCAGGCTTTCAGAGATTCTCTAGAAGCACTTCCACAGGATCACAGAAAATAATCAACTAAGGTAGGTATAGGGTCTCACTACATAGTTGTGGCTGTCCTGGAACTTGCTATGTAGACCAGGCTGGCTTTGAATTTATAGAAATCTAGAGTGATTAAATTAAAGGCATAAACAAAGTAACACATCTTTACACAGCTAAAATAGTATTTCACAACAGCCACTCCCAAAGAACTTTAAAAACTGTATTTTCAGTATGTGTGTGTACCCATGTGTATGTATGTGCGGGTGGCGGGCTTGCATGTGTGTGGTCAGAGGATAACTTTCAGTAGTCAGTTCTCTCACATGGATGCTAGAATTCAGGCTCACCGGATTGCAGGACAAGCACTTTTATCCCCTGAACCATCTCTCTGGACCCCATCCAGCACTCTCCAAATCTTTAGCAGCTGAGTGGACAGATTGGTGCTCTACCTCCCAACCAGTCCCACATCAGCTAACAATAAAGCTTCAAATAAAAAAATTAATGAGGATTTCTGGCTATAGGTAGAATGTTACAGCAGAAGACCCTTGAATGCTTTCCTGTGAATTCTCATTCTATCCTTGAAATGTGGCTCTTGTGACTAAGGAAATTGATCTTTATTTAAAATTAATCATGTCGGGCTGAGGAGATGGCTCAGAGGTTGGGGACATTGTCTGCCCTTCTGGAGGTCCTGGATTCGGGTCCTAGCGGCCACATGGTGCCTCACAACCATCTATAGTGAGATCTGGTGCCCTCTTCTGGCGTGTGTGTATACAAAATATAATAAATATTTTTAAAAAAATTAATCATGTCAGACATGCTGGCACATGTCTGTAATACTAGCACCCAGGAGAATGAGGTAGGAGGACTGCCCATGTAAGGCCTGGCTGGGTATGTTGTGGGTCCTGAGCCAGCTAAGGCTATACATAGCAAGACCAGAAGGCCTGGAACTGGCTCAGCAGTTTTTCAACAATACTGCAGTTTAAAAGGCCAATACATATATATAAATGAATTATTTTTGTCTGCATTTCAGTAGCCGTATGTGGGGTGACGCTTACTGGAAGATGCAGCCCTAGAGACTGAATTCTTCACAATTAAAACCCAATAACAGGGCCCAGCAGGATGGCTCAGTGGGTAGGGGCTTGCCCTGCAAATCCAGGGCCTGGGTTCAGTCACCAGAACCCACAAGAGTAGAAAGAGAGAAGCAACCCCAAACCTCTGGCTTCCACATTCATGCCACGACAACCCCCCTCCACAAATACACATCATATACACCATAATTAATTAATCGGCACTCTAGAGATAGATGGAGAATCAGGAGTTCAAGGTCATTATCCACTACTTACTGAGTTTGAAACCAGCCTGTGTTGCATGAGACAAAAAATATCCAATAATAATAATATGGATACTTTGATTTTTATAGCACTTAATGCATTTTAATCCATGTCTATCCTGTTGTCCTCTGAACAACTCCACAGGGAAAGAGAGGCTCAGAGAAAGAAAAGTATCTTCAGACTTCACAGGTGAGAGTCTTGCCCTTGCCTGCCTGGCTGCTGGCCTCCCACCACATTGTAAAGTCATGCTAAATCATGCTTCAACTCTTTAAACATACCCAAATAAATGCCCACACATTCATGCTGGTGTGGCCTGCTTTCCCACTGCAGAGCCTTGCTTGGAAGTACTGAGTGAGCCCCACTAGGAATTGTAGACCCCAGGATGAGTGATCAATGTCCCCATATCATTTGGCCTTCCTGCTACCTGTCTGGATTCCACAGTGGAACTTGATCATATCAACAAAAGCAATATTTTCTGTATAGACATTGTTAAGAACTCAGGAGACAATTTGTCCTAGTGTTCTTTTCTGTTTCTGTGACAAAACATTCTGACCTGGGGAGGAATCTGGGGAGGAAAGAGTTTATCTTACACTTCAAGATCACACTTCATCACTGATTGAAGTCAGGACAGGAACTCGAGGCAGGAACTGAAGCAGAAACCACACAGGATCGTTGCTCACCGGTTTGTCACTGGCTCAAGCTCAGCTAAGTTCCCTTTACAGTTCAGGCTCATCTGCCTAGGGATGGTGCTACCCGCAGTGGGCTGGGCCCTCCCACATCAGTTATCAGTCAAGACAATTCCTCACAGACATGGCCACAGGCCAATCTGATGAAGGCAATTCTTTAGTTGAGTTTCCCTTTCCCCAGATTACTCTTAGTTGTGTGAAGTTGATAATAAAACCTATCCATGACAAAATATTTCTAGATATATTCTCTCTTTTCAGTTTTAAGTTAGCATCCAGAGAACAGGTTTCATTATGAGATGTTCATACAGATATTTATGGCATTTTCTAAAATGTGGTAAGTTGAAAATAAATTATGACTAGTAGTATTTGGCTGGGTGTGGTGTAATTCCAATACTTGGGAAGCTGAGGCAGAAGGATTACGAATTCAAGAATAGTATGGACTACATAATGAGGTCCTGTAGCTGGTCTTTCTTTGGATCACCAGCTCCCAAATAATGACATGGAGACCTATAATTAATTATGAAAGCTTGGCTTTAGCTTAGGCTTATTCCCAACTAGCTCTTATAACTTAAATTAACCTATTCATATTAATCTAAATTCTTCCATGTAGCTTGTTACCTCTCCTTCATAATGCACATCCAACTTCCTCTGTGCCTCACTGGTGAAAACCCCCACCTCAGATCCTTTCGGAGTTCTTATCCCTACCCAGAAGTCCTGCCTAGCTATTGGCCATTCAGTGTTTTATTAAACCAATCAGAAGGAAGAATAGAGACACATTTTCACACAGTGTGATCAAATATCCCAAAACATTTCTCTCTATTTTATCTAAATAAAAAGGAAAGATTTTAACCTCTAACATAGTAAAACTATACACAATAGGAACAATTATTAGATAAAATTACATTCACAATGTCTGGTCCATTTTTATTTGGCAATTTTGGAAAGTATTCTATTATCCATCCTATTTTGATAAGTCCAAAGTTTTGTACCCAAAACACTTTCTATCATAACTTGTATTACCAAACTAAAATATCTTTTTAGACCTTAAAACATTTTCTTGGATAACAATTTAAGCTTTTATATCTCTCATCCTTTATAAACTTTAAATCTCTTTTGTGAGCAAATTGTAAAACTATGACTATCTAGTCTTCAACCCCATCAGAGACCAGGGAAGGATAAGATACTACCTAAATAAACAGTAAGTGCAGACCAAGCAACTTCGAAAACTATAGAATTGACCGAGACAGCTGGCTGCCTGGACAGTCACCCAAGGCTCCTCTGCAATGCTGGAGCATACAGGTTCAGCCTACAGGCCTAGAATATCTGACATGCTTTTTTATAAAGCAGGAAATTTTTGAAAGACTATCCTATCTTGTCTTGGCAAAGTTTAACAGTCAACTTCCTTTGTGTCCTGCTTACCCAGTTTGGACAGCATGCTATCAACAGCTGAAGCAAGGGCAGTTTCTTGCCCAGTGTCTAGCTCTGCCACATTTAAAGCAAACTCCATATGAAATTCTTCAATGTCCATCATCTTCTCTGAAATATAGATTGGTGCTGCCAGGGGCAAATGTATCTCACTGTTGTAAAAAGCTTTATATTATTAAAACATCTTAAATGCCACATTCTGTAGAAATGTTTGAAAGACCACCTATCTACCTAACATATATGTTTGACCTTGAAAACATACCTAACATGACTACAAGTTTGTTACAGATGAATAACTACTAATCTGTATTTCTTAGTTTGTATAAACTGTTTGTAACAACAGCTTTCAAGAACTAGGACTTTACATTACATTTTTAAATGAGCTGCATAGGCTTAGTACCTTAAACAAGAGTAGAAACATATATATATATATATAATATGTTGTTGCAAAAATAATATTAAATTTGTATCAGTATACAAAAATTCATGCCAATGTAAAATATTTGAGACTAATAGTTGCTTTTAGTTTAAAAGTAGATTTGATAATCTACCCTTTTATCTTATCATTCCTACATCTCCCCCTTTTTCACTAAATAGGAGAGAAAGAAGGCTACTGGAAAGAAAAAAATCCCTTAATCTAACCTCCTTGGTTTAATTTCCTCCCTGACTATGACCAATAACAACGTGAAACTAAACCCCCTAAATAAAGACAAAACAAACACAACCCACTAAATGACCCCAAACCACTTACCCCACCTCTTGGGAATGTGGGCACTGTTTTCTTAATATTGCTTCCTGCTGCCTGGGTAGTGTGGAATATCACTTTAACTATGTAAAGAGGTGTTACATTTGTTTATGCTGCACTTATTTCATTAGGTAAATAGGTGTTTCTGTTTTACCTTGCCTGCCTAAGGCACCTGACTAATTTAATAAAAAGACAAACAGCCAATAGCTAGACAATAGAGGGACAGGCAGGGCTGGCAGGCGGATAGAATAAGTAGGAGGGAAAAAATCCAGGCTCAAGAGAGAAAGTGAGGAGAGAGTGAGGGAGAAAGACAGGAAAATATCCAGTGCCAGTCAGCCAGGCAGCCGCCAGCTAGGGAGATGTGGGGTAGAACACACAGAATGAAAGAAAGGTTAAAAAGCCCCAAGGCAAGACATAGATAAAAGAAACAGGCTAAATTCAGTTGTAGAAGCTAGCGGGACAAGTAACAGATAAGGCCAAGCATTTACAACTAATAATATGTCTCTGTATCATGATTTGAGGAGCAGTAGTCCAAGAAAGCCCGCTGCATCTGCAGGACCATGGCGTTTTTGGGAGATCCTGAGAAAATTGGGATGATCGCCAAGTTTTGGGAGAGCTAGCTATATCATTTGCTGTTCAGTCTATGTTTGATGGGAAAGTACAGGGCTTACCTGAAGTCCTAGATGGAGTAGTCTGAGAGGCTGGACATCTCAGCTAGCCACTTTGAAGTTGTTCTAGATGCAAAATTTTGAGGAAAACCCAACAGTGACTTTCTGAGAGGCTGGATCACCTGGGATACTTATGTTATCTGGTCCTTTTGTTCTGAAAATACGCCAACTTTTAAAAGCAGCACACACACATGTATTAACACAAGCAAGGAATTGCATTGTGCACAAGTCACTTGAACATGATTTTCTTCTCTGTGTCTGAAGTAAAAGGCATCTGTCAACTTTATAAGTCTGTATAGACTGCATAAAAATATTGCCATTTGGTCTCTGTAGCCAACGAGATTTACCATGTCTCATCCCATCTCAGAGCTGTTCCCATGTAGAGGGATCAGCATATACATCATTTGTCTTGTAGTTTTTCTTGGTGATTCCAATGCCTAGCTAGCAAAGAAAAAAAATGGGATCAGTTTGAGAAATTGTAGCCCAAGAAGCTGAAATAGCTATGATTTATTAAATAAATTTCTGCTGTTGTGCACATATAACAACTACCTAAAGCAGGTGTGAATATATACATCTTGTGATTGTTCCTTAAGGAAAACAACATGAAAAATGTCCTTTTATATGTATGTGTGTACTGTGTATGTGCAGTGTGAGCATGTTCATAAGAGTTCAGGGACACATGTGCCATGTGGTATGAGTGTGTAGGTCAGATAACAACTTCTGGTATTTATTCTCACTGCTGAGGCAAAGTTTCTCTTTTCACTAGCAAACTCTAGCTGTCCCATGAGCTTTCTAGTGTCCATTTATCATAGGATTCCTGGAATTATAGATTCAGCTTTACATGGGCTCTGATGATCCAAATGAGTTCTTATAATTGCCCTCAAGTGATTTATCTTATGGAGCTGTGTCCTCAATCCCAACATGGAACTTCTTTGTTTAGTTTTTATTTAAGTTCATATGTGTTAAACATACATTTAAAAATATTTCATGAATTATCTGCTCAACTTTAGGGGGGGTGTTTGTGTGTTGTATGCCTGCATAGTGTTTGTAAGCCTCTTGAGGTGTGAGTGGCCAGGCACTGACCCCCTAGACTACTCTAACCGTCCTTCAAGAAGCAGGTGGCCAAGCTCAACTTCATAGGGGAAAACTAAACAAAACAAAACAAAAAACCCAAGATCAGCCTACAGAATTCCACCAAACCCAAGCCACCCTGGAAAGCCCTGCCTCCCACCTCCTCTCCAAGAAACCTTATCTAAAGCCTGCCTCCTGCTCAGCTTTTGTTGCTTCTCTCCCAAGCACAGGCAGCCACTTTCTTGTGTCTTTCCCAATACATTTTTCCCGTGATGTTTGTTATGTGGTATGACTTTGTGGTATTCCTTGGCTCCTGACTGCCAGGATAACTTTCCCCTAAGAGATGTAAAAGTGTTCATCTGGATGTGTGCACCAGTAAGTTTAAGTATTCCTTAATGTTGAATGTTTTGATGTTTTCTTTTTTTCCCCCCCAGATAGGGTTTGTGTATCGATGGCTGCCCTGGAAGTCATTTTGTAGACCAGGCTGGTCTCCACAGAGATCCTCCTGCCTCTTGAGTGCTGGGATTAAAAGCATGGTGTCACCATTGCCTAGATGATTTTTCTTTTTTGAAAACAGAAAGTTCAATAAACCTAGAGCTACTATATTTTGTTATGCTAGCATGACTGGCCAATAAGTTTAAGGGATCTGCTTATCCCATGTCCAATTAGTGATTCCCTACTTCCTCCCACCAGACTTGGCATTACAGGCCCCTGCAACATTTTGTTGCTGTTGTCTTTTGCTTTTCTGAGATAAGGTTTCTCTTTGTAGCCTTGGCTGTCCTTGAACTCAAGATATTCACCAGCCTTTGCCTCCCAAGTGCTGGGATTAAAGGTGTGTGTCACCACTGCTGGCTTTTGTGTACTAAAAGTTTCAGTGTTACAAATCTGAACCAGGTCCTTTTGTCTGTATGTCAGGAATTCTGACCACTGGTCAACTCCCCAGCCTTGTTTTTTGTTTTCTTTACTTGCATTTGTTGTTTTGAGGCACTATCTCTTGGCCCAGGCTGGCCTGGAACTTGTGATTTCCCAGGCTCAGATTCCTGTGTGCTGAGATTTCAGGCTTCCACCATCATGTTCCGCCTTCCATTATCCTTTCTTTCCTTCCTTCCCCTCTCCTTCTCTTCTTCTTTTGATAAAGTCACATCATGTATCCTTTGCTGTCCTGGAATTCACAATGCAAATCAGGGTGGCCTCGAACTCATAGAGTTCCTCCTGCTTCTGCCTTAACACATTCTCCCATATTTTAGTTCTTCAGATCTCGCTTCCCTATGAGGTAAAAGATAGGCCTTTGCTCTATTTTATCCTAACATGAGCAAAACAACTAGAAGCAGCTGAACCTAAGGCCAACAAGGCAAGGCCAGGCCAACCAGGATTTATAACGCCTAGCAACTGTTGCCACGACAATTGAACTCCACTCTCTCCTAAAGCAGTTCCTTCTGCAACCCAGAAGGAGCGGGCGGTCCAGACCTCTGTTCCGTTCTATCCCGAAATGCAATGGGGCTCTCGATGTCCGTCTTTAGGGTGGTTATAAAACTGCCTAAATTTCCACGCAGGTTTACAGCTTATCTACAAGAATTGGCAAATAAGAAAAGTATAGAGATAATGACTCCAGTGATTGAGCTTTAGGAAGTTGGGTCGTAAATAAAGAGGTGTCAGAAGTCCAACTTTCTCTGCACTCGTACAGGCATATTTTTGGACAGCCCTGGGCTGGCGACGTGAGGTCCTTCCGGGTCCTAGACAGAGCACGTGCGGGAGGAAGTGGCTGTGCTTGTCCGCGCGGCTTTCGGGGCTTTCTCAGCTTGGAGCGATGGGAGGTCTGGAGAAGAAGAAGGTGAGTGGGTTACTGGGTGGTAGGACCTCGGACCTTTCACTTTCCCTGACCGCCAGAGTAGAACTGCGCGCAGGCTCCTGGAAGCCGGGGGAAAACTGACGTGCTTTCTGTGGGAAGAAACTGGAGACGGGCAGAACCACCAAACGATAGCTAAAAGAGTGATCCCCGGGATGTACGTAGATCAGTGAGACTTAGGACTTTCTCAGTTGGGCCAAGTCCGGTCCTAGGTGCTGGGGTTGAGAACTAAGTCACATCAGATGTGGGCCCGCTTTCCCAGAGTCACTTTTCTGTTGGACAAAAATAACCAGATAAAGTGGCCAAGATTGTTAAAGTGCGCTCTAAAGGAAGCTAACGGGGAGCAGTTAGGTGAAGAGTAACAGTAGACACTTCATCCGTTTGCCTTGAAGTTCTCTTCTGACATAGCATTTCCGTGGAAATGTGGACTCTCAGAACACTTTAAATGCGTGTGGGGGCATGAAAGTGCTGGCGGTGTGTGTGTGGGGGGGCTGTCTTCAATCTTTCTGAAGGAGAAATTCTGAGCACTCAGATAAAGAGACTTTAATCAGCATGCAGCTGTAACCTCCAGCCACAGTTTATAGAGACCCAGGCTTCTGCCGAAGTGTTCCGTATTTTATTTAGGGTCAGACATTGTCACAGTCTTATGACTGACTGTCTTAGGGTGGTCCTTTTCTTTTTACACCAATGGAGACTTCTCTCAGAGCTACGCAAGTTTACAGAAGCTGACTTTGCAGGTTTCTGGTTAAGAGAGTTTTATCTTTGGCAAACAGAATTTGCTGTCTGAGTGAAAAGCAGATGCACCTTTTTCAAAAATGGGGGGGGGAAGGTGAGTAGGTTTACAGAAGCAGAAGTTGGTAGTTCAGTTTTAGCTCTGTTGGCTCAGATTAGAGACAGTTTTTTGTTGTCGGTTTTTAGGTGGTTTGTTTGGTTGCTTGGTTTTTCAAGACAGGGTTTTTCTGTGTAGCCCTGACTGGCCTGGAACCCACTCTATAGATCAGGCTGGAACTCAAGCACCTGCCCCTGCAGGGATTAAGGCCTGCACGACCAGCGCCAGGCCAAGACAAGAGTTTCTTATTCCTACATAACCTGTGTTTTCTAAGTAAGCCCGTTAATTGTAATGCAGAAGCTTGCTATTTTTCTTTTCTCCTTCAGTAATACTTAACTGCATAGGAACTAAATGCCAAGGCTGGTAGGTAGGAAAGGCTGACAGTGTGCAGGGTTGTGGAAGACATCAACATGGCTTTGATTGATACAGTGAATAAATGAGTCGACATCTGGGTGATGCTGGGGGCCCGTGTAAGGTTTAGGATTATTTTGAGTGGAGATTACAGCTAAAGAAAGTGACTTGATGTGAGCTAGTCTTGCTTCTGTACCGAGAGTGCCTGAACATGGAGGGACTTCAGGGTGCCATGATGGAGGTGAGATGGGCTCAAGTCTTTCCCTTGGCTTGAAAGTTTTTGATACCAATGTGTTTTGTTGTTATAGTATATATAGTATAGTATAGTATATATAGTATAGTATAGTATAGTATATATAGTATATATAGTATAGTATATATAGTATAGTATAGTATATATAGTATAGTATATATAGTATAGTATAGTATATATAGTATAGTATAGTATATATAGCATAGCATAGTATAGTATATATAGTATAGTATATATAATATAGTATATATAGTATAGTGTAGTATATATAGTATAGTATATATAGTATAGTATATATAGTATAGTATGTATAGTATATATAGTATAGTATAGTATATATAGTATAGTATATATATGCTATATACTATATATAGTATAGTAGAATTACATTACTTCTCCCTTCTCTTTCTTTCCCTCCAAACCTTCCTACACACTCTCACTTGCTCTCTTTCAGGTTTGTGGCCCACCTTGTTTATGAATTGTTGGTACATGTATGTATTGCATATATGTTTTCAGCTGTGACCATTGGTGTCTGTCGGGTAGCCAACTGGAGGCTTCTCCACTCTCTCCTTACTTGCCCGTAGTTCTTTGTGTGGAGTTGAGGGCTCTTGGGCTTTCTTCTGTCCACGTTAGTAAGACTGCTGTGTTTGTGCAGCTCATATTTAGGCTTGTTGGTGAGACTTCTGGGTGTAGATAATTGTGACATTCCTAGGAGACTCAATCTCAACAAATGCCCTGATCCTCTAGCTCTTCCAGTTTTTCCAGCCCTTATTCCACAGTGGCCCCTGAGCCTTAGGTGCTGGAGTTGTATTGTAGATGTAGTTAGGGGTTGTGTTGATTTGGTAAACCACTTTTAGTAGTTGCAGTTGTAGGTTCTCCTTCAGAATGGCGACTGTACTGGGTTTCCAGTACTAGGCACGACTTTCCTGTTAGAGGGTCATAGGTCCAATTAGAAAACTGTTGCTTAGTGCCTTGGTATTCACACCACTTTGTTATCATGTCCGGTATCATAGCTAGGTAAGGTTGTTGGTTGCTTTCTTCCTTCTGGTACCATGAAAGCCAATAAGAGGAGAAAGAAGGCTTGCAGGTCAGTTTGAGCTCTGACTTCCTATCCTTGCATCTGAGGTGGGTGTTTTCAGCAGTGGGGACTTCTGTCTGGGCAAGTAACCAAGGGCAATAGCAATAGCCTGTGAAGTGTTTTGTCAGGGGCCTTGAGAGGGAGCATTGTCACCTCGGGTGAGAGAATTTCATTTAAAGGACATGTGGACATTTATGCACAGGCTTAATCTGTTATATTGGTTTGCTTTGTTTTGTTTGTAAACAGATAATTAAGAGTATGATTCCCCACCCCCTTAGGACTTTTTCAGACATCCTCACTGTTATTTTACCCTCTTCACTCCTGTATCTATCTGCTTCCGATTGGAGTCCCTAATTTGTCCGGTTTGCCTTTATTTGATCACTTGTTCTGCAGTTATTACAGGATCTGTACTCAGCATCTGAAGGTGTAGGACCGGGAGCCTCAAGGAGAGAGAACATGAGATGTTTATCTTTCTGGTCTGGTTTACCTCACTGTGTTTTTTTTTTAAGTTTCACCTCTTTCCTAGGCTAAATCCCCAGTTTGTTTTTCCCTAACTAACGCACTCTTTTTTTTTTTTTTTTAAACTTTATTTATTTATTTATCTTGGTGTTTGCCTGGAACTGGAACTACAGACAGTTGTTAGCTGCCATGTGGGTGCTGGGAATCGAACCTGGGTCCTCTGGAAGAGCAGACGGTGCTCTTAACCGCTGAGCCATCTCTCCAGCCCCTAATGGTCCTTTCTTTTTTTTTTATTATGCATACAGTTTTTACAGAAGAGGGCGCCAGACCTCATCATAGATGGTTGTGAGCCACCATGTGGTTTTGCTGGGAATTGAACTCAGGACCTCTGGAAGAACAGTCAGTGCTCTTAACCTCTGAGCCATCTCTCCAGCCCCAACTAACGCACTCTTAAGCATCCAGTAAATGCTAGCCTTTTGGAGCTACAGACTGTAAGAAGGAAAACCCGACACTGGAGACAGAGGCAGGCAAATCTCCATGAGTTTGAAGCTAGCCTGATCAATAAATACTGCAAGGTCTTGGCCAGGCAGGCCTCCGTAGTGAGACTTTGTCTTAAAATAAAAAGGGAAACTTGCCCTTAAGTTACAGGTGGGAATGTCTCAGCAAGTTGTTAGTCTCTTCACACTGGGTTCCAGAACCATTTTGACATTTGAGGCCAAATTATTTGTTGTAGGAAGGGCTTGTTGTCTTATGCATTGTAAGGTGTTCAGCAAAATTCAGCACATCCCCCTAGTCCAAAAACTTAAACCACTATGTGAATCCGGTTTAATGTTTAAAATGGCAGTGCCCAGCAACAAGAGATACATGCGCACAGGAAAATGGAAAATGTTTTGTTTTTCAGCATTGGAGTTAGTGGTGAGACAGGATCTCACTATATCCTACTTCTGAGTACTGGAATTATGGGTGTTTACCATCAAGGCTGGCTTAGTGGGAAATACTTTCCTTTTTTACGTTAGCTTACGTGTGAGTGTGTGTGTGTGTGTGTGTGCGCGCGCGCGCGCGCGCGCGTGCGCGTGTACTCGAGAGTGCGCGCTCCCAAGAAGCATGTGTAGGAGGGAGTCCAAGGACAACTTGCCCTGCTCGGTCTTCTTCCTCTCGCTGTCTGTGGTTGTTGGGATTGGTGGCAAGTGCTTTTACCTGCTGAGCCATCTCTGGCCTCAGTGGAAACACGTGGAATGAAAACTTCAAAGTTCATCTTTGGCTCCTTCAAGACTTAGCCTAGACCTATTCCCAATAGTCAGTGGATCCGTAGGAAAGGATAAACAGTGTGCTTTGTGGCTGGGGTTGTTTTTAACATAGGTAGTTCAGAGAGCTGGACCTGGGTTCAGAAGCTCCTGCAGTCTCACTACAAATATACAAGGCGATTTTATTTGGAGTGGACACAGGTGCTTAGTGTTTCAGGCTGTTTAGTATAGGATGCTGCTTCTCTCTAGCAATGCTGTAAATGAGAGGCAGCATCATGACACCACAGACATCCAGATGATTGGACGAGACAACTTGCTTCTTGGATGCAAGCTGAAGCCAGGCTTGTTGTCTTTCTTACCCTCTAGCTTAGTAGCATCTAACTTAATGCTTTGAACATAGTTGTTCGCTGGTAAATAAGGGAGGTGGGAACAATGGTGTGTGCCTTAGGACAAGCATTTTCAGTTAGAGTAATGTCATCTCTGAGGGAGGAGGAAAGTGGCAGGGGATTGTCTTAGATGTTCAGTGGATTTTGTTTACCTCCCAAGGAACATACTTTGTAAGACTGTAGTATTAACATTTTAAGCTTGTGGGTCCATATGAAAGGCAGTGATGAGGAGATTAAAAAGGGACATACAAGATTATGAACACAGGATTAGTTAGACATGCAGGTTCTGTACTCAGGCCTGTGTGGCTTGAATGGGCTTTTTCACTGAGCTTGTTTCATAGCTGAAAAATGGGCGTTCTGTTGGCACTTATCCCACAGGCTTGTGGGGATTGAGTGAAATTGTAGAATCACTGTATTAGACAGGCTGTAGAGCTGACACTATGTACTTCAAGACCCCAGCATCATGTGGATGCATGTATCCAAGGTCAGCACAGAGCTCCTTTGGGTAAGTTGTCTTACTTCCTACAGCGATCCAATTCTGGAAATACCTCTGCCACCTACCCAGTTAGCTGTCTCTAGAATTCACTTTTCCCAGAGTTGGATGTCACTCTTGCAGTCATCACTAACAGAATCGTTTGCTTTTTTTTTTTTTTCTCCCTAAGTATGAACGAGGCTCCGCCACCAATTATATCACCCGAAACAAAGCCCGGAAGAAGCTGCAGCTGAGCCTGCCTGACTTCAGGTGAGGTTGGACAGGAGCTGCCTGGTGTTTGCCCTTTACCTTCTCCCTTCTGACAGAAGGCTTCCTGAGTCCCATAGCTGGGGACTGTGCTTGTAGAGTCAAGTCCAGACGTCTCTGCAGTCTGTGGGTCCTTCCATCAGGCTAATCCTGACCTCTGCAACCTCTCCCTCTCTCTCTCTCTCTCTCTCTCTCTCTCTGTGTGTGTGTGTGTGTGTGTGTGTGTGTGTGTGTGTGTGTGTGTGTAAGGGGGTTGTTAACATGTTTTTGTAGTTTTGAAGAGAATTTTTTTGGTTGCTTATTTGGATTTCTGCATAGCTGGGCATTGAAACGAGCCTCACACATGCTACTCAAGCGCTCTGCCACTGAGCTATAGCCCAAGCCCATTCTTTCTATTTGTTTGAGACAGACAAACTCCCATAGTCCCAGCTAGCCTCAAACTTATATTCCTCCTGCCTCAGCCTCCTGGGTGCCAGGAGAACAAGTGTGCATCACCATGCTTGGCTGTCCTCTCTGGAATGCTCAGCCCTCTGCCTTCTATATGTTTGAAATGCTGACTTCTCAGTACAGCATTTTCTGGTTTAGGTGCCTGTCTGTCTACCTTTGTTGGTACCCTGTCTACTTCCTCTGCAGTACTGTGACAGTGCCTGCAATGTGTGTTAGGAACCTGTGACCCTCAGACTCACTTGAGAAGTCTCTAAGCCTGGGCTCCATGCTTCCTGGTCACCCTTGCTTCCTAGGTGCAGTGCTTTGCTCCTTTGCTGATTTAATAGGTGGCTTATCTTCCAGGCGCCTGTGCATCCTGAAAGGCATTTATCCCCATGAGCCCAAGCATAAGAAGAAAGTGAACAAGGGTTCCACAGCAGCCCGGACATTTTACCTCATCAAAGACATTAAATTCCTTCTCCATGAGCCCATCGTCAACAAGTTCCGAGAGTACAAGGTGAGGCCTGGGCTCTTGTGTTTGCAGATTTGTAACTCACTGACCTTGGACTCACTGATCCACTCAGAGCCAGTCCTGCAGAGTGGGAAAGGTCATTCTTCCCAAAAAGGACGTCTCCAGGGTCCAGTGAGATTGCCGGCCTAAAAATCATTTGCACAGGGCCTACATTTAATTGTCAATCAATTCTCCCCCCCCAATTATTATTTGCCCCCAAGGCAAAAATGATACCATTTCAGGGGCTTTTTGGTGCCTTCTGTGCTCCCAGACGCTCTTATTCTAGATCTTTGTGGGATTTCTCCCAGGGCAGTTTCATGCATAGAGGGATATTGATGTGCAAATGCCACAGGGACAGCAAAGACCTATTTCCACCATGTGCAGAAAGTGGAAAGTAGACCAATTGAAATGAAGCAGCTGCTGCCTCTGGGTTCTATGAAGAATGGGCGCCACCTGGTGGCCAGCAGGAGACTGGGCAGCAGCTGTGACTGAGTTTTGCAGCTAGATCAAACAATGCTAGAAGTGGGAAATGTGTTCAAGACCTGCTGTTTAGAATCCCACATACTATTTGGCCTTCTGAGGATCCTGTGGCTGGGTTTGAACAACTTTTGTGAGGAAAAACATCTTGGTTTGGAAAGTGGCTTTGCAGTTTATCTCAGTTGCTTTTTTTCTAGGTAGCTTATTTTTCATAGAGGTGAACTAGTTTTGGGTGCTACTGATAGTTGTTAGCAACAAAAGCTAGCCCTTCCAGCTGTGATCTGCCTCAATACAAAACAGGACGATGTCTTCTCTCCCTCGGTAGACATATATAGTGTCAGGATATTCCTGCATCCGTGGGGCACTGGGCCACCTCTGGTCATTATTGTAGGCCTGGGGCTCCATGGAATTGGCTCTTTGGCAGCTCTTGGGCCAAGGGGCCTGATAGCACAGACAGACAGACAGCTGTGATTAGTTCAAAAGACTGAGAAGGCCACTGTCCTGTGCTCTCCATGAAGAGATGCTCAGAAGCCCTGGCACAGCACCATTGCTCTCCCCCTCCTCCTAGGTGTTTGTCCGCAAGCTCCGAAAAGCTTATGGGAAGAGTGCGTGGAATACTGCGGAGCGCCTGAAGGACAATAAACCCAGCTACAAACTTGACCACATTGTCAAGGAGCGGTGAGTCCTCCTCAGAATGCTGCAGTGGCTGCTGAGTACTGGGGATGCAGTGGGGACAAGACCAAGCAAGACTTTACTGACAGAGGAGTTAGACCAAAAACTGGGCTGTCAAATCAGTGTCACAGTATAAGTTGCACTGTGTGCAGTAAAGGTTGAAAGGCAGTGTGCAGAGAATTGGGGTGTGCCATAGAGGTACATACCCAGAGACCTCTGGATAGTGACCTGTTTGTGCCGGCCAGGATTGTACATTATGAGCAGATACAACAGCCAATTAAAAGGCCCCACAGTCGAGAACCAGAGCCACGAGATCCCACACTACAGACTTAGACAGCATGGTGACATACTTCTGGTCTTGACTGTTCCACACTCAGCCTTCTCAAAAAGTCCCTCCCCTTCACTGGCTAATCAGTGGTTCCTGCCTCTTCAGGGGAATTTGGCAAATGCTGTAGACTCTTGTAGTTTCCACAGTTTTCGTGTTTGGTTTGTTTGTTTGTTTGTAACAGGTTTCTCTCTTTATCCCTGGCTATCCTAGAACTTGCCCTGTAGACTAGACTGGCCACAGAGACTAGTAGCTGACAGATACCTGCCTGTTTCCTGAGTGATGGGATCGAAGGCCCATGCCACCACCTCCCACGTTTTTTTATGTTTTTTTGACAAGATTTCGTTGTAGCTCTGGCTGTCACTATGTAGACCAGGCTATCCTCAAACTCCCAGAGATCCTCCTTCCTCTCTCTGCCTCCCAAGTGCTGGGATTAAAGGTGTCTACCCCCACTCCTGGCAGACCCTTTTCTTCAAATGAAGCTTCCTGGAAGGTGGTTCAGATGGCTAGCAGCACTAGGGCAGCCTGGCTTGAGAAGGGGAACTGGAAGCCCTGTAGATTTATCTATACTCAGGGTGTGTTTAGAGCCGCAAGAGGGAGACCCATGGGTGGCTTGGTTTGGTTGATTTTAGCTTTATTTTGAGATAAGGTCTTACTCTGTAGGTGGAACTCATGATCTTCCTCCCTCAGCCTCCTAAGTGCTAGGATTACAGGCATGTAACCCTATATTTGGTTAAGGATGCCCTGTTTTAAGTCAGCAGTTTTGTTCAGTGGTGTATTTTCTAGACAAAGCTGGAGCTAGATGTGACCAGTTAGGGTCACAGCTCAGAATGGGACTGGAATCTAGGTATCAAGACTTAAGGCTCCGTGTCTTCTCCTTGTCCCCACTTTTGTCCCTGTTTGGAAACTACCAAAGCAGTCCTAGTGCCAGCGCTTTGCATTGCTTCTGCCAGTTACATGGATCTGGATGATGAGATCAGAGGAGGAGATGAGACCCACTCAGGTGACCTAAGCCCAGGTGTAGGTGCTGTGGGGCAGCAACCCCACTCTTCCTCCTGGCCCAGTAGGGCAGCTTCCCATTTTTCTTTTGTTCATTGTGGGCTTTTAAAGATTCCTTCAAAGAGAAAGAGCCACCAGCTTGGTGTCCTCTCATTCACCAAAAAGTGAATAACGAGTGGTTGAGGTCATTAGAGTTCACTGGGAACGTCCTAGTTACTCAGTGGCTGTAGGATTGTTTCCAGGAAGGTGGTTAACTGTGGGGAAGGTATTGCTACCATCAGGTCAGGAAGTAGCTGTAACAGTGCCTGGCTTGGGTGTCAGGTCCTCTGGGGTAGCTCTGGGATGAGGCCAACTGGTTAGAGACCCTTGGAGCCCAGCAGAATGGGTTCATAAGCCCTGCCCTCACCACCTTACAGGTACCCTACATTCATCGATGCTCTGAGAGATCTTGATGATGCCCTGTCAATGTGCTTCCTCTTCTCCACCTTCCCACGGACGGGCAAGTGCCACGTGCAGACCATTCAGCTGTGTCGCCGGCTCACCGTGGAGTTCCTGCATTACGTCATTGCTGCCCGGGCCCTGCGCAAGGTCTTCCTGTCCATCAAGGGCATTTACTATCAGGCTGAGGTGCTGGGGCAGCCCATCGTATGGATAGCACCCTATGCTTTCTCCCATGATGTAAGTGTGCCTTTGGGGGTGCCTGGTGCTGGTTTCTAAAACAGGGTGGGTTGGGTGCTGTCTTTGGAGTCCAGCCCTTGCTGGGTTCCTGATTATTGGCTGTGGTGCAGGGGTAGGGTGCAGTGGAGGGGTGGGTAGGGGGTGTGCTTTACAGCCCAGTCAGCACTGGATCAGTCACAGAATTCTCAGTGTCTTGTGTACACAGACCCATAGGCTAATCTTAAACTTGCCCCGCTTGAGCATTTCATCTAGAGCAGTGGTTCTCAACCTTCCCAATGCTGTGACCCTTGATACCATTCTTCACCTCATGGGGACCCCAACCATAAAATTACTTTTGGTGTTACTTCATAACTAATTTTGCTACTGTTATGAATCATAACGTAAATATCTGGTGTGCAGATGGTCTTAGGTGACCCATGGATTGAGAACCACTGTGCTAGGTGATCTTGAAGAGGTTCCTTCACCTTTCTGCCTCAGTTAATACCGTGTTCCATCTTCTCAGCCTTGCTAGAAGACAGCAGGTGCTGAATGAGTATCTGGTTGACTGGGCAATGAGGGCAGCTCTGGGGCTGTGCGTGCCCAGGGTTTTGGATCAAGTGGCAAAACTTGGCCCTCCTCTCAGACCCACTGGGGTCCTTGTTCCCACTCTGCCATTGATAACCACAACAAAAATGCTCCACACCTGTCCCTTCCTGCCTGATACTCGCCACAGTCTTCAGGGAGGGAGCACAAGAGACGCACCTAGCACATGGCACTGGCTTTGTTTGGCTTCTCCTTAAGTGCTCGGGACTGTGCCTAGGGCCCTGCTAGCTCCCAGTCCCTGGAAGGTCAGTCCTAGCTGGGCTTGTCCCTGGGTTGCCTATCTGGGGACTGTACTGGCTCTCCTTCCTGCTTGGTCATTAAGCAGGAACGGGTGGTTTGCATAGAGAATGGCTGTCAGTGAGCTGAGGTTGTGTGCTCACCCAGCTGCAGGGCTGCCGGAGGCTGGACCCTGCCATATCTGGTGTGCAGGTAGTGGAGCTTCTGCCTGTGACAAGAGGTGGCCTTTCCCAGTTCCTTGAGGCAGGCTTGGGGAGCCAGGGAGCAGGGACGGCCCTTCCTCCCCTACTCCTCCTCCTCCCACTCCCAACTTCTCTGGCCCATTCTGTCTTTCCTTCTCTCTGATGTTGAATCCCCATGCTTCTCAGACTGCTCTTTGTGTGTCCTTGGGGCGGTGAATAGGGCCCTGTGAGGGCCAGCCTTCACACAGCTGGCCCTGGGGGAAGGGCATGGGCTGCCCATGCCTCCTTCCTCCCAGCTTGCTGCCAACTGCTTCCTCTCAGCAAAGGGTAGATGTAACAAGGACCCTCATATGCCCCTCCCCTGGGCAGCCAGTGCTGGGCATACAGCAGTGGTGAGGGCAGACAGTGAACCTACCCTGCTCAGTACTATGGGACATGAAGCCTGTGCTCAAGTGACTACTAGGAAAAGCCTGGTAGCAAGATGGAGAACCAGTTCAGATTGTGGGTGCCCCAAGCTGGGGGGATGCTGTAATCATTATCAATTTTGACATTTCTTAGAAATGCTTCCCAATAGTTAGCAGGGCTTGGTGGGGCTTGTGGGATGGGCCTCTCTGGCTTTAGAGGGTGGGACCATTCCACAGTTGAGACACTTTGTTCCATTTGTAGATCAACTCCTTATAGAAGTAGTACATGGTAAGATGGTGCCTGCTGGATGGCAGCTTGGAAGGATGTCTGTCCACCTCTGCTTTAGCCTTGTCTTAGGCCCTAAGCTGGGTCTGAGATGGAAATGCTAGGCTCTGAGATTCTTCACACACTCTCCAAGGTGTGGATGGACTGAGTCCTGTTTACCTGCTGCCTCTAGCCACACCTGACTTCCCAAGGCACCTCAGTCGGTAGATGTCATCACCTCCTCTGGGCTGTGGATCATGAGCTACACACAGTCCTTACTGGGCTCTGGGAAGGCTGCTTTAGTGCTCACAGCATCCCTGAAGCAGATCTGAGGCACATACTGGAGTGAGTGGTGGAGGTGTGTGCTCTGCATAGGTCCCACTGATAACTGAGAGAGGAGTCGGTGAGCCAGAGTCGGCTGCAGTGGAGCATGTGGACCAGTTCCTCCTGCCTCTATCCTGGTTCCCTTTTACCATATGGGAACCTGGCACTGGTCTCCATGGACCTGTAGCCTTTGGGGCCTCCCAGGTGCTTAAGATGCCTGTGGGTTCATGGGCATAAACCTGCCTTCACTCCTGTACTAACACTGCTGATATATCTCCTTATACCCTCAGCATCCAACAGATGTGGACTACAGGGTCATGGCCACCTTCACAGAGTTCTATACTACTCTCCTGGGCTTTGTCAACTTCCGCCTCTACCAGTCACTCAACCTTCACTACCCACCCAAGGTAGAACCCACCTTCTCACCTAGCGTGGATCTAGCCGTTTATTCTCGCACTGAGGCAAGGTGCTGTAGGTGTCCTCTTCCTTCTTCCTAGCTTGAAAGCCAGGCCCACACAGAGACAAAGGTCAGTGAAGACACATATGCATTGGACTCCGAGAGCTCTATGGAGGTAAGAGGGCCTTTGACGGCATTGGCCCTACATCCTTTTATCCCATGAATAGTCCATGATTTGGCTAGATAGGTGGTTTTATGACTTACTCTTAACACCCAGACCCAGATGTGGCCTAGAGCTGTTTTGCTCCGTGCCCAGATGAGGTTTCCCCAGCTGTAAGCAGGCTACCTTACAGCTCTGCTTTCCACCTACAGAAACTAGCAGCCCTCAGTGCCAGCCTGGCCCGAGTGGTGGTTCCCGCTATAGAGGAGGCTGAGGCTGCCGATGAGTTTCCTCCTGATGGGGTGAGTGAGTACTGTGCTGCCTTCTAGGAATGCAGGAGTTGGGACAGGATTGGGGGGACGGGGTGGAGGAGGAATCACCCAGAGTCTGGGAGCTAGAAGGAAACTGCCAGTCCCTTCCTGGTGGTGGTGAGAAGGTTGGCCCTCCTCTGCAGGAGATGGCAGCCCAGGAGGAAGGCCGCAGGAAAGAGCTGGAGGCACAGGAAAACCACAAGAAACTCTTTGAAGGCTTGAAGTTCTTCCTGAACCGAGAGGTGCCCCGTGAAGCTTTGGCCTTCATCATCAGGTGGGGAGTCCTTCACCAGCCCATAGTTCTGGCTGTACAGTGGTCCAGGCTCCATCCTGGCCTAGAGGAGGCCTGATTGGTAACACGAGGGTATCTCCACTCCTCACAAAGCAGTGTGTGCAGAGCATTTGGGTAGACACCTCCAGAGCACTCAGCTGAGGGAGAGCTCTCGTCTATCACTAGCTGAGTCCTTACACACCAGACAGGGGCCTCTGAAGTGGGCTCTTCCAGAAGGATGGCTTTGTGAGGGAAAGGTCCAGAGAAGCTTATAACTTTTCCCTGTACCTGTAGGAGTTTTGGTGGGGATGTATCCTGGGACAAGTCTTTGTGCATTGGAGCCACCTATGACATCACAGACTCCTGTATCACCCATCAGATTGTTGACCGGCCTGGGCAGCAAACCCCCATCATTGGCAGGTAGTCCTCATGTGCTTTCTGGGAGTGGGGGTTCCTAGGCCATGCTGATGCAGTGGTGACCTGTCTCTGCTGGCCACTCTGCACAGGTACTATGTACAGCCCCAGTGGGTGTTTGACTGTGTGAATGCCCGGCTCCTCCTCCCTGTGGCAGAGTACTTCCCTGGGGTGCAGCTGCCCCCACACCTTTCACCCTTCGTGTCTGAAAAGGAAGGAGATTACATTCCCCCTGAGAAGCTGAAGCTGCTAGCTCTGCAGCGGGGAGAAGACCCAGGTAAGCTGGGCAAAAATGGGTAGCAGGATAGACAGGCTCCTTTGGTGGCCCTGGCCCCTGTGCCCAAGCTGCCCATTTCCCTCGGCTACAAGAGTTTGCAGACTCCAGAGAAAAGGAGAGCTGCAGCAGAAAGCGTTTGCACGGGCAGCAAGGGTGCTCTGGAGAGGGAGGGCCTCAGAGTTTTCTTTGAAAGCAGCTCAGCTAGGCTGTGGGAGCTGTGGGGGGTCATTGGGGATGCATCCTTGAGCTGCCTTGGGAATGCAGAAGTCACCTGCTCTCTAGGAGACTTGAAAGAGGAAGAGGAGGATGAAGAGGAGGATGAGGACGATGAAGATGATGGTGATGTGGGGGAAAATGAAGAAGAGGAGGATGTGGAGGATGTGGAAGCTGATTCAGAGAAGGAGGAGGAGAAGCATCTGTCGGCCTTGGAGCAGCAAAGGCTGGAAGGGAAGGTAGGGAAACCGTGCAAAGTGCTGCCTGGGAAGGAACCCAGTTACCCAGAAGGCCAAGTGCACATGCAGCTGCATTGTTTCCCCAGAAGCCCCAGGTGGTGGCTGGCACTGTGAAACTGGAAGACAAGCAGCGGCTGGCTCAGGAGGAAGAAAGTGAGGCCAAGCGCCTGGCCATCATGATGATGAAAAAGCGGGAAAAGTACCTTTACCAAAAGATCATGTTTGGCAAGCGACGCAAAATTCGTGAGGTAATTTCCTGCTCTCTGACAAGGCCTTCACATATCTGCACGGTTGAGCTACCCTGGCCCATTTGGCCAAGGCCTGTTTTCTTCAGAGTTGTGTTGGTTTGGTTTGGATTTACACAGCTGGGAATAGAAAGCAAGGCCTCACTCATTCTAAAGAGTCCCTGCCACCCCATGCCTACCCATAGCTGTCCTGAGGATGAAGCTAGCCCAGCAGACTTGGAAAATTTTTCTTAAGCTCCTGTGTGCTTTGTTCAGTGTGTGTTAGCTGGGGGTTTCACTTGGTGATAGAGCACTTGCTTTGCATTCACAAGTCCCTGAATTTGATCACAGATATGGGGGGGGGGCATGAAAAGCAAAACAGTTGTACACTGAGGCCTCTAGAAGTGTCTGAGGCCTTGGGGGGACTTGACCAGATTCCTCTTAAGTAACAGCATAGTAGCTTCTCAGATCTTTCCATGACATTGTACAGTGTGACCTGTTCCCTGCTGCTGGTCGTGCTCAGGAAACAGCAGACCCTACCCACCTCCGGTGGTTCTTAGGAGCATTACTTGCGACCAGTAAGGAGAATCCTCCCTGTGCCCACTCTGCCAGCTCCCAGTAAAGGTTTGAGTGGTCTTCATCATCCCCTCAGAGGGGCTATTGGAAGAGTCGGCCTAGATTCTCCAAGCTGGAGATTGTGAACCATAAAATGAGCTCTCTGGGCAAGAGTGGGGGTTCTGTTCTTTTACCCTGAAGTATGAGTTGAGGTCTTTGGTCATTTGCTTTTTTAGCTTTTCTAGAAGCTCAGCTAGTACAGGATAGCCCCAGTTAAGGGAAGAGAGATCCTCCCTGCTCACTCCCCATCCTGTGTTTCTTCCTTCTCACAGGCCAACAAGCTGGCAGAGAAAAGGAAGGCCCATGATGATGCTGTGAGGTCCGAGAAAAAGGCCAAGAGGGCAAGGCCTGTGTGAGCTCCAGCTGTCCCTGACTGGAAGTTGGACATGGCAGAAGCAAGCTAATGGAACGCATATGCACACATGCGTGCACCAGCCCAACACTCTGTACTTTGGTGGTGTGTGGCAGCCCTAGCCTCCCATGAAGTTTATGCCAGTATCTGGACAAAAAGGCCTTTACCCAGCCCAGGTCTTACTCCAGGAGTCTGACTGATGGCCTCATTTTGCTTGGCTTTCCACAGCCTTCTCTACACAGCTGTGTCTATAATTCTCAAGATGCTGTCATGGAGTAAGAGTGGGGAGCTCTTATTAAATGGCTGGACTTTGCAGCCAATTGGATTTGTGTCTAGAAGCCTCCCTGGGGTTGGAAAGGAGTCATCTGGTCAAACCCAGATGGGCCCAGGCACACTCAGAACCGTAGGTCCAGGGATGTTAAGAAGGGCGCAGGTTCTGGACTTGGGTCTTACCCTTGGTTCCTATTTCAACTCAGGTGCTACTCTCAACCTGCTTCCTCAAGTTAGGGTTTGACATTCTGGAACCTTACGATAAGCAGGATGCTGAAGGTTTGCTTGTCTAGTCATGTTCTGTAGACATCTGTGTCTTTTTTTTTTTTTTTAACTTCCTACTGGAATCCTCCTTCATTAGAAAGAGAAAGAAGGTATCTTAGAGTTTCTGTTGCTGTGGTAAAACACCATGACCAAAAATTGAGAAAAGGGTTTATTTGGCTTACACTTCCACATTGCTATTCTTTATTGAAGGAAGTCAGGACAGGAACCTGGAGGCAGGAGCTGATGAAGAGGCCATGGAAGGGTGCTGCTTACTGGCTTGCTCCCTATGACTTGTTCAGCCCACCTTATAGAACTCACCATGGGCTGGGCCTCCTTCATTGATCACTAATTGAGAAAATGCTTTACAGCTGGATCTCATGGAAGCGTTTCCTCAACTGAGGCGCCTTCTACTTCATAGAAAGCTTTATAAAGCCATAACTCTAGCTTGTGTCAAGTTGACAGACAATCCAGACAGTACAACAGACCTCTTGTCAACTTGACACAAACTCATCATTAAGCCACAGTCCTTTCCTATTCATTCCCAACATCTCACATTAAAAACATAAACAAAAGTTCCACAGTTTACAAATTCAAATACATTAAAATTTTAGTTCCTTTAAAATGGTCAATCTTGTAAATCTCTCAACTGTGGGCTCTACTTCTTCAAGGGGGAAAAAAATCAAGGCACAATCAAACCAAAACCACATTCCAACCTTCCGGTGTCTGGAATCCACTCATTTTCTGGACTCCCCCAGAGGGCTTGGGTCACTCACTTCTCCAGCTCTGCCCTCTACAACACACAGCTTGCCTTCTAGGCTCCTGCTAGCTCCAATCCACAAGGCTGGAGTTCCTCTGTCGGTGGGCTAGGCTCCCTTCATGGTGCCAAACAAGCTGCTTTGCATGATCCCTTCAGTCCTGGGCCTTCAGCTGCTAGTGAGGCTTCACCTTCAGTGGGCTTTGCACCATGCCAAGCCTCAGTTGCTCTCTATGACCCCTTCATGCCTTCAAGTCCAGCTGCCAACATAAGATACAAGCACCTCTGGAACAGCTTTTCTGTGCCCCCAGGAAACAATTCCAGAAGATTCCACCAATGATGCTGATCTTGGGGTTGTGTTGTGTTGTGCATACAGGTCTGTTCTTTTTAAGACAGGGCTTCTCTGTCCCTCTGGCTGTCCTGGAACTCAAATTCACCTGCCTCTGCCTTCCAAGTGCTGCTGAGATTAAAGATGCGCCACAACCTCCCATCTCTAATCTCTAATTACTGCCAGTTTCTTAGCGCCAACTGGCCAGCATCAGCTGTCTCAGTAATGCAAAGGTTCTCTTCAATGGTGCTGGTCCCTAGTTAAACATAGCTGACTCTTCAACTCCCGCTGACCACAATAACAGACTCAATTCAAAATAGCAAATAACTGATAGAGTCTATTTTAGGGTTTCTGTAGCTGTGAAACGACACCATGACCACAGCATCTCTTATAAAGGAAAGCATTTAATTGAGGTGGTGGCTTACACTTGAGATGTTCAGTCCATTATGGCAGTATGCAAGCAGATGCAGTTCTGGAGGAGTAGAGAGACCTTGCAGGCAACAGGAAGTCAGCCAAGACATTATGTTAGCCTGAGCTTAGGAAATTTCAAATCCCACCCCTACAGTGACACGTTTCCTCTAACAAGGCCATACCCACTCCAACAAAGCCACACCTAATAATAGTCCATTCCCTATGCACTTACAGGAGCCAATTGCATTCAAATTGCCACAGGTTTTTTGTTTGTGACCATGACCAGCAACTCATAAAGGAAAACAGTTGGGTGGCTTACAGTTTTAGAGGTTTAGTCCATTATCATGGTGGCATACAGGTAGACATGGTGCCGGAGAAGGAGCTACATTTTTATCTTGGAGGTAACTGGGCATGGCTTGGGCATATATGAGACTTCAAAGCCCACCTCCTAGTAGTGCCACCTTTTATAAGGGGCTTTTTCTTTTTTTCAAATTGCCACATTTCACTCCCTGGCGCCCAAAGGCTTGTAGCCATATCATAATGCAAAAATGCATTCCGTCCAACTTAGTCTTGTTATAACAGCTTCAAACTTATTTAAAAGTCTTAAAGTTCTGAGATTTATGCAACCTCTTAACTGTCATCACTTGTAAAATCAAAATAAAAAGGCAGATCACATACTTTAAACATATAAAGGCATAGGATAAGCATAACCATTCCAAATAAAAAGAGGACATGGAGAGGGAATACTGGACAAAAGCAAGACCAAAAAACCAGCTGGGCAGACTGCAAAGTGCATCTCCATGTCAGATGTCAAAATGCTCTTTAGATCTCCAACTCCTTCAAGTTTGTGGAAACACTTTTTTCTCTCTTGGGCTGGTTCCACTCCCTGTTAGCAGCCCCCCCTTTGCATGTATCCCACAGCTCCGGGGTCTCCAAGGCAATCCAGACTTCACAGCTTCACAAATGGCCTCTGTGCAGAGACACACCTGACTCTTGTCTGGCCTCAGCTGCTTTAATCTCTGATGCAAATTCCACAACCCCTTTCTTCTATCCTTAACTCCAGAACCAACCATGTGGCCAAAGCTGCTAAGTTCTGTTGCTTACTTGGGATGGAACATGGCCCCTTTATTCAATTACATCTTCACCAGGTTTGTTTTCGATGGTTTCTTTCATTACCCAAGCTTGTCTGTCCTGAAACTGGACCTATAAACCAGGCTGGCCCCAAACTCTAGAGATCCGCCAGCCTCTGCCTTCTGAGTGCTGGGATTAAAGGTGTGCTCCACCACACCCTGCTATAAGCTTTTCTTTAATTTCTTTTCACAATTTGGCAGTTTAGCTGGGTAGGATCTTGCCCTGAGATCACCATTTCCTTCATTCTATTTCTTAATTTGTCCATCTCCTTGAACACAGCATTTAGGTCCATTCCACCTCCAGGTGCCTCCTACTCAGTCTGTACATTTTGTATTTTTCCTTGTGCAGCCTGCTCCTTTTCATTATAATTTTTAAGTGTGAACACTAATAACCACATAACGGAATCTACAATAGGTGGTTTTGAGATTTTTCTTTGCCAGTGGAATTTATCCAAATATCTTCTCTTTGGTCGGGAATCTTTGCTCTGATCTCAGGCCTCCACCCCAGACCCTGCCCTCAGAAAACCTGCCAAGGGCCAGCTCCTTTCCTGAGGCTGCTCAAGACCATACAGGCATTTAAGACCGGGTCACCAGAGCTGCCACGCTCTCCTTACTTGTCCTGCCTCCGGCTCTTTTGTAAATGTCTTATTCTTCCATTGTTACAGCATCTAAATGAAAGCTGAGACAGTGACCGCTTCGTGCCCAGCACATGGCTGTTCACACTGCCCCCCCCCCGCCCCCACTCTGGTTAAGGTTTAGCCTGCCAGAGCCAATGTGGGCATGCAATGGGATTTTTAGTTGGTTACCTGACACAGTTCCCCATGGAAAGTTTTGTCTGTCTTTCTGTTAAAAATGTCCTATCTATTCTCTGTGGATGGGTGGAAATGTGGCCACAGCATACTTGCTTTTGACTGGTTTTGAATGCCTGGGTTTATGTGTTCCACGTGCCTTGGTAACAGCTCAGCTATGCTCACAGCTAGCTGCTTATGCTCAGATTTTGCCTCTGGGCTTTTCTGGCCCTGAATCTGATGTAATGGCAGAAAAAGTTATTTTATACTTTTCTACCTTGTAAAGAAAAACAGCTGAGAAACTGGGTATGGTTAAAAGTCTGTAAAAAAGTTAATTTAAAATTGTTAACTCCAGGGGCTGGAGAGATGGCTCAGCGGTTAAGAGCACCGTCTGCTCTTCCAGAGGACCCGGGTTCGATTCCCAGCACCCACATGGCAGCTAACAACTGTCTGTAGTTCCAGTTCCAGGCAAACACCAAGGCAAATAAATAAATAAAGTTTAAAAAAAAATTTGTTAACTCCAAATTTAAAACAAATGGACAGCTGCCATTTTGGCTATATGATAATTCCTATTCTGTAATAAAACAAGGTTTATAAAAGATAGAGTTTACTGAGGTGTTAAAGCTGATATACCTCAGCTTTAGGTGTTAAAGGTGTTAAAGTTCATACATTCATGGACAGGGATGTATCTTGATGACAGCCAGATTTTATAGTGTAAGCGTATTCCCTTATTGATTTTAAAAACACTAAATTGTTTACAATGTTAAAACTTGGTTTTGTTTTATGATTATGTCTTCAGATATTTTCCTGTTTTATTTATAAAATAAAGTCTTTTTTATCCCCTTCTTTCCCCCTCCCAATCCCTCCTGGTCAGCCTTCAGCCTCCCTCCTCCCCATCCTCTCATCCCCTTCCCAAAAAGGGCAAGAAGTCCCAAGATGGATCAGCTCAGCATCCACTCCAGGCAGGTCCGATTTCCTCATCCTAATGTCAAGACTGGGTTAGGTGTTCCTCTGGAGGGAATGAGCTCCAAGGTGCCAGTCCACACATAGAAACACAGTCTGATCCCTGCCCTTGAGGCTCCACTTATTGCCCATGTCAGTGGACAGCTGCCTATCCTTGGAGGGCCTAGTTACTTTTCTTAAAGGTTCCCTGGAGGCTGTTCTTGATTCAGTGAGCTCCCCAGAGCTCCAGCTGGCCATCACTGTGAGAATTTTCCTTGTAATCCCTATCCCTTTGCTCTTACAGACTTTCCTCCCCTGCTATCAGCTGGACCAGGAGCTCAGCCCAGTGCTCACACATGTATATCTGCCTCTACCTCTGTTCATCGTTGGATGTAAATTCTGTGATGGCACTTAGGGTAGTTATCCATTTGATTATAGAGGAAGTCCTGTTTAGGCAACACCTTCACTATTGGTTGGAGATCTAGGCATGGACATGCTGTGAGTTCTTGGAGGTTTCCCTAGCACCTGGTCTCTTTCCAACCCCACATTGGCTTCCTCTATTAAGATCTCCATCTCTTTTTTTTTCTCTCCCTCTCAATCATCTTCTCTCATGACTTGTTCTCACACTTTCTTGGTTGCCTTCTTGGCCCCTTATGCTCCCAATTAGCTAAGGAGCTCTTCTCTATTTTCTCTTCCTAGGGGAATCCCTGGGTGTCTCTTGAGTTCCTTTAGATCCCAAGCTGTTCAGGGCTTGTGGTTTGCAGCTTGGATGTTCTTTGCTTTTTGTCTGAAGTCCACTAATGAGTGAGTACATCTCATGCTTATCTTTCTGGGCTTGTGATACCTCACTCAGGAAGATATTCTCCAAATCCATCTATTTGCTTGCAAATTTTAGGATATCAAAGATACTCTTCTAATCTTCTTGTTTGTAACTAACATTGGTACGCTTTAATTGGGTGAACTGTATGTCCAGATCTAACTTACATATGCCCTTAAAGTTAAGCCTAAACAGCATGTGTCTAATTCAGATAGACCTAACAGATTTGTTCCCCTGATCCTCAAACACCTTTAGAGATCTGAGAATACGGCATTTTAATAATAATAATAAAGCTGCTCATGATGGAGACATGCCAGCACCTGGCAGCATTCTGTCTCTACTCCCGGAAGATGGATGGCTGCAGAAGAACTCCCACCTGCAAGCTTGCTTTACATGTAGCACATCCAGCCATGCACCAAAAAAGCTGCTTTGCACTTTCACCGATGCCAAGACCCTGAGCAAACTGTGGACAACAGGTCACTGGGGAATGATTGCCTGGCTTTGCTAAGACAAGGTAGGTCACTCCCCCCAAGTAAGTGCCCACCCTACAGGAAAGTCTGTCACAGGAAAATCTTCTGGACTTGACAACTGCAGACTGGTAAAGCTTTGGAACTTCTGTCTCTAATGAGCAGAAGAAACCTGGAATAGCTGCCTAAGTAGCTGGAAAGCTGGCTCACTTCTGCTCATTCACTTCTCCTTCTCAGATCTGATGGCATTTGGAGGCTAGGGTACTGATAGCCTTACCAGCTTAGCCTCTCTCCTCCCAAGACCACAAACAGTTTTCAGAAGTTAGTTCTTAAATTTCTGTGGATTTTACTGGTCCCAGTTTTTAGGATTGCATAGAGGCTTTTTGACACCACAATGTAAATCTGTTTTGCCTGTTTTACAGACACTTGCATGTTCTTGAGAGTTTTACTACTGTATCAACAAATGTGCCATGAGGAAATTAGTATCTGTCTCTAGAGACTCCCTTCCACCCCACCCATCTCTGAGTGATTCTTACAGGTTCTCTCCTCCTGCAGGCCTTGTATCAAGGCCAACCTGCAGGGGCCCTCCAGATACACCAGCCCCTACACCAGCTCAGAGAGGACACCAACCAGGGGAGGCCTGACAGGCTAACTTCACCCACATGCCCACCCATAAAAAGCTCCATTATCGGGGCTGGAGAGATGGCTCAGCGGTTAAGAGCACCATCTGCTCTTCCAGAGTACCCGGGTTCGATTCCCAGCACCCACATGGCAGCTCACAACTGTCTGTAGTTCCAGTTCCAGGCAAACACCAAGGCAATTAATTAAATAAATAAATTATCTCCTAACTCTTGTTAGCACTTTTACAGGATAGAGGGAATCATTTCCCGCCTCCAGGGAAACAGCGGGTGTGATGACTCCGCTACTCCGGAACACACCATCCCCCGAGTAGGCGTGTCATCTTCCCAGGCTCCTGGAACATCAGTGCTGGTACCACCTCTCCAGGCTCAAGCAGGCACCTATCCAGCAACTGAGGCCTGGTTTTCCAAGCTGTCCTAGAGAAGGATGCGTCTGCTCTCGTATCTCACTCCTTCACCTTTGTCTCTTGTACAATCAGGGTACATCTCTTTTCATCACTCTCCCCATATCTACCCCGTACATAGGGCCCATGCTAATAATCTGTTTTTCCTCCTACCAGCTTGCCTTCTCTGCCTCCTCAAGGAGCAGGTGCCTGAGGTCTCCAGGAAGGCAGTTCACTGAATGCTTCTTTACCCACACCTTCTGCTGAGCATGAGCCCTCCCCCCAACACCCCCTCCCACTTCATCCCTTGCCAGCAGGAAGTAGCCAGACTTGAACTGAATCAGCACATATATATCCGAAAGGGGTGGGATGCTGGGAATCCCCACTCCTGTCTCAATCCTCCCACCCCACACCCCGCTCCTCAGAAAACCTGCCAAGGGTCAGCTCTTCCCCCAGGGCTGCTCAAGACCAAGCCTACAGGGTTTTTAAGTCCTGTTCATGAGACCTGATGCATGTCTTCTTTCCTGCTTTTCTGAGAGTCACCTGGGAATTGCTTTGCCTTGTTTATTAAATTTGGTCTTATTAACTCTGTTTGATTAGGCTTATTACATCGGCAGAGGATACTCAGTAACTAGGGATCCAGTACTTAACTTTAGCTTCAGGTAGACTCTTCCTTTGAACAAGGGCAAAAAGCAACCACTTTCTCCATCAAAAATATCACAAGACCGGTCTCTAGGCGATGTACTAACATTCTTCTCTGAAACCTCTTGATCCAGACACCTACAGTTCGGGTCACCTCAGCACCACTGTCTTCCATGGTCCTACTGGGATGCTCCATTAAGCAGCCCTTAAAGTGTTCAGCTGCTTTTCTAAACCCCAGTGCCAAGGTCCATGTTCCTTCAAACAAAAGCACAGTAAAGCCTATCACAGCAATACCCAGTCCCTAGTGCTAACTTCTGCTTGAGGGTTTCTATTGCTGTGAAGAAACACCATGACCACAAGGACTCTTACAATTAATAATTAATGGGGTGGCTTATAATTTCAGAGGTTTAGTTTATTATCATCATGGTGGGACATGTCAGCATGGAGGCAGAAATGGTACTGGAGAAGGAGCATGAAGAATCCTGCAGGCAACAGGAAGTGGTCTGTCTCTGGGCACAGCTTGAGTATATATGAGATTTCAAAGCCCACCTCCACAGTGACACACTTCCTCCAACAAGGCCACACCCCTAAGAATGCCACTCCCTTTGAGGGCCATTTTCTTGCAAACCACCAGAGTCTTTAAATTTCCCTCTAAAACTTTCACAAGACAGGCCTCCATCTGCACTGCTCTCAACATTTTTACCTTTGAAGTTCCTCTCCCTGAGCTCTTGACATCCAAAGTTCCAAAGTCCTTCCATAGTCCTCCCCAAAATATGGTCACATCTGTCACAGCAATACCCCACTTCTGGTACCAACTTGGCTTAGAGTTTCTGTTGCTGTAATGAAACACCACAACCAAAAAGCAAGTTAGGGAGAAAAGGGTTTATGTGGCTTACAATTCCACATTGCTGTTCATCAGTGAAGGAAGCCAGGACAGGAACTCAAATAGGGCAGGATCCTGGAGGCAGGAGCTGATGCAGAGGCCATGGAGGGAGCTACTTACTGGTTTGCCTCCTATGTCTCGTTCAGTCCACCTTATAGAACCCAGGGCCAGCAGCTCAGTGATGGCACCACCCACCATGGGCTGGGCCTCCCCATTGATCACTAATTGAGAAAATGCCTTACAGCTGGAGCTCACGGAGGCATTTTCTCAGCTGAGGCTCCTTCCTCTCTGATAGCTCTAGCTTATGTCAAATTGACACATAAAACTAGTCAGTACAGAAGGTGAAAGGTGAGGAATGAGGCCGAAGGGCAAGTATAGCCTAATTTCCATCCAGGTGTAGCCAATGCTGGTATCCCAACTAATAACCTTTTGGACCTGCCCTACGGGGTCCACCCTTCCCCTCACTCCAACTATCTCTGCTGACAGAGTCCTTACCTGGAACTGTCCATGCATAATAATAGGGCTCTAGTAACTGAGTCTCTCCCAGGAGACTCCTCCCACAGACACTCCCCAGAGGCTGTAAGGCCCTAAATGCAGTAGACTGGGCTCTGCCTTCCATGCCGGTGGCCTGGCCTGCCTATTTTGTACTGGCTCTGTATGTGGAGAATGATTTTGTTACAGTGGCTGCACCTCCCTTGAAGAGGAAGTTTTGGCAGGCTGTGGCTTGTGGAGCCAAGAACCCAGGATCCCCTAAACTAAACTCATATATTTATGAGAGGGCTCTGTCTGGTGGCAGCTCTGGCATGACAGTTGGGGGAGACAGGAACTTTTGGAGTCCCACCCAGCTATGTAGCCCATGAGATGACTCAGGCCTGCACGGATATATGTGTACCTACGGCCCACATGGACAAAGGCAAGCCCATCAGATATGGAAGAATGCCGGGCAGCCAGGCTGATGTGGAATTTTCCCCATTCCAGAGCTGCCTAGAAATGTCGGGGGCAGTGGGGCTCTGACGTGGCCCGTGCTCCGCTGGATGGTCAGCTGGTTTTGTACTGCCCACAACTGGGGCCGGTTGTAGACTAGTTTCCATCCTTGGTTCTGCTTTGGGATGAAAGACAGCCTGAACTTGGACAGACACCCACTTCCAACTTGCCCCTCCTCTTGAGGATGGACATCCTCAAAAGGGAAGCTAGCGGAATGGTTTAATAGACAGGACCCTTTGGAGCCAAGCACCTTTCCTGGGTCAGCCCAGAGATCAGGGATCCTGCTCTTCACCTGCTTTCCTTGGGTACCAAAAATGTGTTCCTGGCTTCCACAGAGGGATCTAGAATGACCTATGTTCCACTGGATCCCAAGGAGCTCCAGTGCTCTCAACAAAAGGCTGGCAACTAGTCCTGCGGCCTTTTCGCTGAGCCCCCTGTCCCTCCCCATCACCACTACCACCAAGCCCCAGGCACCCTCTATTCCCTTCTGGGGCTGGCGGCAGGACAATAGTCCCCTTGGCCCATCGGAGACAAATGGGCCTTGTTGGGCGGGCGGCGGGGGCGCGATATTGCGCCCCAGGGACTTGAATACCGCTTCTGTGCCTCTCGGGCAGGCGCGCAGGCGACAGGAGGGGGGAGGGGGCCGTGGTGCCCATTGGCCGCGGCGCCAGGGGCCGGGCCAGGCTGCTGGCCTCACCTGGCCGAGAGTGGCGAGAACGGGTGCGGCAGCCGCTGCGGCGGCGGGGCGGGGGCATGGACCAGGCCTGGCAGAGCGCGGGGCCCCGGCGAGCGCGCCCCGCCGCCCAGTGAGCGCCCTGGAGGCGGCGGCGGGGGCCGGGACGACCCCTGCCACCCCGAGCCCAAGGAGAACCCGGCCAAGGTATGTCGGGAGGTCCAGCACTTACTCTGGATGTGCCCTGACTCAGTTTACTACCTGAGCACCCTGCCTTCATTGCCTCAGTAGCCAAACTGGGATGGCATGCTCACCCGGCATGGGGTATAGGACTGTTGAAGGGCAGCTTCTCCACCACTGTGTCCTGCAGGCTCCCTATGGTTGCTTGCCCTATTCTGGGTGCCCCTCCCCCTCCCCGGACCCCGGAATCTTAAAAGTGGGGTGGGTGGGGCTTGAGAAGGCTGGCTACTGCACTCTGCTGAAACTAAATCCATCAATGATTAATCCTTTTGGACACCATGGCCTGGGCCCTAGTGGAGAAGGAGGGGCGGGGATCTCCCCTTAACTGCCTTTCTCAGAAGGAGCTGTCAAAGCACAGACTGGGGGTCATGGGCAGTAGCAAACTTGTGCTTGGGGAAGGCCTCCCGGATACGTGCCCCTGAGAAGAGGAGGCCATCTAGGAGAGACTCTCCAGACAGGATAGGAAAGATCCGATATGCAATTGCACGGTTCTGCAGTCCTGGGCCAGCGCTCCATAAGGGTTCTGCAGATTGGTCTGCTCCCTTAGCGGAAGGTCAGCACCGAGCATGATAGTGGCTTCCCAGGGAGCCGCCCCTCCCCCTCCCCCCGGAGCTGTCTATGGTGGCACACACACATCTGGCTGCAGCAACCCACACTAGGAAGGGCAGCAGGCCTGACACCTGACACCCGAGGTTACTGTGGTGATGGTGAGACCGCCATGGAAATCTGCTAGAGGAGAGAGGTGTGGAGGGAGATCTAATCAGAACTCAATTTCCTCTTTGGAGGGGTGACCTGAGGTCCAGAGGGTCCTGAGGCCAGGACAGCCACCCCCAACCTTCTCTGCACTGTGCTACTTATCTAGAGGGATGGTGAAATTCCAGAATCAAATAAGTCGGTTGCTTGGGGAGAATCTGTGACTGCCTGAAGGTCGCACAGTTCAGAAGTGGCTGAGTTCACTCCAAGTCACAGGACTTTTTTTGTGGCCCCCATTTCAGCACTCCAGCCCCACCCACGACTCCTCTGCCCAATTGGGGCCCTACTTCTTTGATTTTCTTGGGCTCCATCAACCCTCCCTCTTGCCTGACACTGGTGAGCAAGCTGTTAGCTCCGGAGTAGAGACAGCAGAGCCCTGCTCTCAGCCATTACCTCAGGCTGTTTCATAGTCTGCTTCTTGCTTGGGAATAGCCTAACCGGGCTCCCCATGGACACGGAGTGCCCGCTTCCTCGGGAATCTTTCCCTTCCTGGGTTCTGTACAGACTTGTCATCCAGCAATGGATGGGTCTATCACCCACAGTGCCTCTCATGGAAGAAGCTGTTCTGTGCTGGAGGGCAGAGACTCACCTGAGAGAATGACCCACAAATGGTGGGACTCTGGACCCGGCTTGTGACTTATGAGTTTGTTTGTTTTTGTTTTTGTTTCGTTGCTTTGCTTTTCGGGATAGGGTTTCTCTGTGTAGCTCTGGCAATTCTGAAACTTGCTTTGTAGACCAGGCTGGTCTCAAAATCAGAAACCCACCTACCTCTGCCTCTTCCCAGGTGCTGGGATTAAAGGTGTGGGCCACCACCTCTCTAGAGCATGACAGGCTTCTTGCTCTATGAGAAAAATGGATGGCTCTAGCTAGGACAAGGCAGGATGGAGAAGTGCCCCCAAGGGTCTCCAGACTGAAGACATCTGGAAGCATCAGGCAGGAGATAATGGAATCTTCTAGAGCTACCTGCCTTCCCTCAGGCTATCTCCAGGGCAGAGGGATTAGGCCCACAGGAACACCCTGGCTTTCTGTGACACTGGGCAAGACCTCTTGGCCTGCCTTTGTTTTGTTGGCTGTGAAATGTGAGTGTTGAGGCAAGTTGGATATAGTGGGAAACATGGGTTATTGGAAGGGTAGGGTGGCATATACATTGTTCCAGAAGGATCTCCGGGGCCCATGATCATAATCAGATCTACTACTGTGTGCCAGACACTGAGCCAAGTACTCTACCTGCCTCACACTTTTTGATCTTTCCAGCAAGAGACAGCATGGTTGCACCTCTGTTAGGAAAAAGTGAGCCTCTTTCCAAAGATCACCCTGCTGGGGGATTCTGGAGGCAGGCTGTACTGAGGGCATCCTGAGTGCAAGAGTATGTGTCGGGGGTGGATGTGCTTACCCTTGGCATCCAGTGTGGCAATAGCAACACCTCCATAAAACACACTCAAGGAAATAAAGGGAATATAGAAAAAGAAAACGGAGGAGGAAAACCTGAGGGAAAAGGGAGAGGAAGGAAGTGCAGGTGACATTGTAACATTAAGACTGAACCTGATGCTGGCTGTTGGCGGACATGCTTTTAATCCCAAAACTTAGGAGGCAGAGGCAGGCAAATCTCTGAGTTCAAGGCCAGCTTGATCTACAGAGCGAGTTCCAGGACAGCCAAAGCTACACAGAAACAAAAAAAGGAAATGCATCTGAATCATGAAAGACCACCCCATGTCAGCTACCAGGCCTAGAGCCCTTGGCATCATAATTCCAACCAAGGAGGGAGAGTAAGGGTAACAAGATGCCAGAGCTGCCATCTTGGAGGGGTTCTGTGAGTCAGTCAATTAGAGTCCAACCAAGACGCCCTGCTGGGTAATACTCCCCATCTCTGCTCCGCTCTACTCCCCATGTCTGCTCTGCTCTACTCCCCATCTCTGCTCCACTCTACTCCCCATCTCTGCTCCGCTCTACTCCCCATGTCTGCTCCACTCTACTCCCCATCTCTGCTCCGCTCTACTCCCCATCTCTGCTCCGCTCTACTCCAGTGAGCCTCAAAGGGAAGAAGCTGTTGGATCCTTGCAAGTCCAGGAGCTCTAACCTTTCTCAACTAAACTGTCTACTGTGTATGGCCACTTCCCAGATCTGTTCTGTCATTGGCTGTGCCATCTGATCCAGGACATTAGGGTCTGGAAAGAGCAGTGGGCTGGCCTTAGAAATGAGGTGTGCCCCTGATTCCTATTTTTATTGTTTTTTTAGTTTGGTGTGTGTGCGCGTGCGCATGCACACAGGTCATACATAAGTTAGAGAGAAACTTCCAGAAATTGGTCCTCCTCCACTGTGTGGGTTCTGGGGATCAAACTCAGGTTCAAGTACCTTTATCTGCTGAACCATCTTACTGGCCCATTAATTATAAATTTTTACTTTTTTTCCAAATTAACACAGACTGGTAAAATGTGAACGCATATTTAGTCACATTATATATATTTACTGAATCAAAATGTGTTATTGATGGTAAATGACCCTATTCCCTGGGAAAGTATACTTTACATTTGGCATCATTTCAGTCCCTTTAACCTAAGTACAAAATTACAGTTTTGCCCATATGAATACATTCATTCTTTACAGTGTGTACTAAGGCAGTTCTTTTGACCTCTGGGCCTCAGTTTTCTTGTCTGTGAAATGGAATAAAAGGTTTGCTTTCTGCTTAGGGTTGGTATTGCCCACAGTGGGATGAGCCTTATTATGTGATAAAAACACCTTAAAGCTATCAGCTATCATCAGCTTGAGGTGCAGTATTGGTCTCTCTGGACCACAGTTTCTTCCTTTTTTTTAATAATTTTTTAAAATATTTATTTATTTGTTATGTATACAGTGTACAGAAGAGGGCACCAGATCTCATTATAGATGGTTGTGAGCCACCATGTGGTTGCTGGGAATTGAACTCAGGTCCTCTGGAAGAACAGTCAGTGCTCTTAACCACTGAGCCATCCCTCCAGCCCCAGACCACAGTGCTGACCCTGAGGGAATACTTCTCAGAAGACTTTGTCTCAATGATGTTACCCCCTTCTTATTGAGACCTGATTTCTCAGCCCTGGTTAACAAGCATCAATTGTCCCAGTAAAGCAAAGGCTTCACTTCCACAGATTCTTAATCTAAAATATCACATGAACAACCCTGATGAACTTGCACAAACCAGGCCTCCATTTCCTACATTTCTCCTAGCATTATCTTATCTTCCAACTTCCCACAAAACAACCAGCTATTCTCTGAGCACGCTGTGGCTTTCCCAGCTCAAAGTCACAAACAGTGCCACAATGCTCCACCCGGAACAGTCACATCTGTCATAGCAACACCCTTGGTTTTTGGCACCAGTTTCTGTTCTACTTAGGTTTCTGTTCCTGTGATAAACACCATGACCAAAAGCAATGTGTGGAGGAAAGGTTTGACTTTAGCCTACAGGTTACAATCCATCACTGGGAGCACTGAGGCATGAGCTCAAGGCAGGAGGGTGGAAGCAGAGACCATTGCTTAGTGGTTCATTCTCAGGGTCAAGTTCAGCAACCTTCCCAGGCCCACCCACCAATTAGCAACCAAGAAAATGTCACCCTCCTACACACACACACACACACACACACACACACACACTTCAGTTGATGTCCCTCTTCCCAGGTTCAGCTAGGACTGTGGTATCAGGTTGACAATAGAAAATAACCAGCCCTGGTGTGGTGGCTTTGATTCCATTGGGCGGCAGAGGCATGTGATCTCAGCTTGGTCTGTATAGTGTATTCTAGAGGAGCAAGAGCTACACAAAGACAAAAAGAAAAAGAAAAGAAAAGCTTGTGTAGGGCCTGTGAACCTCTGGAAAGAAATCAAAGACGAGAAGACCAGCCCCTTAACTTCATTTGCTGTCATTATGCTCCCATTTCATTGGCTCTGATTCAGTCACATGGGTCCCAGCAGCAAGAGAGGATGGGAATTGAAATTGGAGAGCCTCCTAAGGCCACCACCTTCCAACCCTCCCCTACTGGATCAGATGTCTCCACTGCCACAGTAGGCTGAAGCCTACTGCTCTACACCTGTCTGCTTCTCCTCCCAGGAACCCCCCCTCACTCTGAGCAGGAGATGTGCCCTCTGTAACATCTATGGAACACATCCGCTTAAAGTCTATTGCGATTACAAGAAGATGTCCACAGGTTAGCAATAAATAATGGGAAGCGAGTTAAAAACAAAGTGTTCTGGCTGGTGAGGTGGCCACCACACGGGACCCCTTATTTTAAGTTTTGGATAAGGACCTTCCCTACCTTAGCCAAATGATAATAGTATTTACTGCTCTCTCTCAAAATATATATTTATATATGTGCATGCACACACATATATACATACACATACTACAAAATACACACACATATATATGTATATATATACATATATATATATATATATATATATATATATATATAGAGAGAGAGAGAGAGAGAGAGAGAACAGTTAACAGAGAGAGCCAGCTGAAGTATAAGGAAATCAATCCCTGGGAAAAGATCCCCAATCCTCAACCCTTCCACAGGGCTGAAGGTCCAATTTTATTTTTTCTCCATTTCTCTCCCCACCAAATCCACCACCCTCTTCCAGCTCATTAGCCTGAGCTCTGCCCTCCCCTACTCCCCTACCATGTAGGAGAAGGTGATAGCAAGAAGTCCCCACCAGGAGTGTGGGGGTGTATCCATTTAGAGGGTTCAGAGTCCACCTCTACAAATCACATTCCTGCTGTTTGACTCATGCCATGAAGCTGCCTTCAAAGGCTTAGCCCAGAAGGCAGAAAAGCCCATGGATGTTAGAAAGGAAGTCAAACTACCTCCCAGCCTGGCTCCGTGTGGCATGTCAGAAGTGGTCTGTATAACGAGCTGACATGGAAGTGCCCTTTAGGGACTGGTTATTAGAAGAAAAGGTATTGAGACAGACGGTGAAGTGGGAGAGCATTGGAAAAGAAAGAGAGCAAAATACAGCAGAAACAGCAGAGCCTTAAAGGGAAAGACCAACTTCTCTTAAAAAGCCCAGGGAGGTGGGGCTGGAGAGATGGCTCAGCGGTTAAGAGCACCGGCTGCTTCCAGAGGACCCGGGTTCGATTCCCAGCACCCACATGGCAGCTAACAACTGTCTGTAGTTCCAGTTCCAGGCAAAACACCAAGGCAAATAAATAATAAATAAATAAAGTTAAAAAAAATTTAAAAATTAAAAAAAAGCCCAGGGAGGCACTTTATCAGGATGGATAGATAGCCTCTATAGACACAATGGTGGCAGAGGATGACCTTGACCATGCCAGCTTTCACTGACTATTATTAACTGTCATCTTCTGTGTCCTTAGAGCCTTCTGCTTGAGCCACCACTAGCAGAGTGTGGACATCAAGGAGGAAATGGACTCCAGGGGTCCTGTGATGAGGGCAAAGCTAAGAGGAAGCTGAGCTGGACCTACCTAAGATGGCTGTGCTGGCTAGGCATGAGTTTAGAACCTCCAAGGCCATGGACAGCATCTCCAGTCAGCCCCAAACCTGCAAAATGGGTCCAAGCTATGTGTGTGACCCTATTACTTGCTCAGGGAGGCTGCCCAGCAGGACACACATCCTTTGATGAAGGACTTCCTGCTCTGAGACACCCTGGGGCTCCTGTAGAGGTCGATAAACTTCAGAGCCTTGGCGTGTCTGGGCATCTTTGTGTCTGAGGTCCTGGCAGGTGTGCATTTGGCCTGTGACTTTGTTGAGCCTTACTCTGCCTTTTTCTTTTTTTGTGATGAGCCTGAGCGGTTACTTGGCCCACAGAGTAGCCAGGAAACTTGAATGAGCTGTCCTCATGGGTGGATCAATTCATCTTCCAGTCTCCCCCTTCCCTTCCCTCCAGCCTTCAAGTTTATGGTAGCTGTGCCCTTGACTCAAGGGCACTGAGAACTTGACTGAGCCCTTGGGTAGATGAGCTACCTGGCTGTTGGGGTCTAGAGAGGGGCGAGAATAACCCCTGAGCTGTCCAACCCAAGGAGGAGGGTGGCAAGGAGACCAGAGCACCACCTGGGCATTCTATTAATTATCCCCAGGGAGGGAGCTCATAAATATTCATATGCAGTGGAGGGAGGTAGAAGGAACCGACTAGATGCCTGCTGGGTATCACTGGAGCATTCTTGTCTCTGACTGCAGAGGCACCCTGGTAGTAGCTAGTCACAGCTCAAGGTGAATGTGTCTCCTCTGCCCCAGCACGGAGAGCAAGGGTCTGTGAGGTGGTAACACTCTCAGGCAGCTCTACCATCTTGGTGAAGCTTCACAATGTGCAGGCTGCAGTGGGTGAGTCCTGCTTCCCCTGTCCTGCAGGGTCCTAATGAACTGGGGGATGATGGATCTGGCTTGCGACCAGTTCTCAGCCGATGTGGCTGGGGTAACTGGCAAGAAGAAGGATGCAGGAGGGGAATGACAAGGGAACCATCTGTCCTAGCGCCTGGGTCTGTCACCACCATGGGCAGAAGAAGTAGGAGACTCAGATTCTAGTCATTTCCCCCTGTGCTGTGACCTTGAGGATATTCCTGCCTTCTGTGAGGTTTGGCCTCCCTGCTTCTCTGGAAACGGAGTTCAGGGCCACTAGTTATCTGTAAGATTCTGTTTTGGGCAAGTGGGTACACAATTGGATGGGGCCAGGCTGGGACCCTGTGCCATCCCCATGCCTGCATGTTCCTTCTGAAACATTTAGACCCCATGATGACAGAATACTGGTATTATTTTACAGGAGAAATTAAGTCGCAGAGAGGAAAACAGCCTTGCTTAGGGCATATAAGCAAGCTGGTGTGTGTGTGTGTGTGTGTGTGTGTGTGTGTGTATGAACACCTACAATTATATTTTGCTGGTTATTTTGAGTAAGAAGTGAGAGGATGGGGTCAGAGGATTTCTGGGACCCGGGGATCAAACTTAGGTTGTCAGTCTTGGTAACAAGCACCTTTCTTTACCTGCTAGTCATCTTGCTTGCCTCATATTTAATTTCTTTGAAAACAGAGTCTCTTTATACAGAATAGACCAATTTGTCTTCAAACTCCAAACTCGCCTTCTGAGTTGTTGGGATTATAGGTGTGCACCACCATACCTAGTGCCAGAGCTAGGCTTTGCAACCAAATCCCCAGCCTGGATGCTGGCTCTTTCTGGCTCTCCTGTGTGGCTCTCACATGTATGTTCTTGTGCATGCATGATTCTCACATATGATTTCCGTGCGTGGCTCACTCATGATAGAGCATGGGAAGTTTATTTGGCCTTTTGAGACAAGGTCTTGATGTGTAGCTCTGTAGCTCTCTGATCTCCAACTCAAAATCCTCAGCCTCCTGAGTGCTTAGATCCTAGGGATGCATGACTTCCGCCAGTCAAGGAATAGTGTAATATAATAGTCATTATCATCCTCCTCATCATTGCCATTCTTGGTGCTGGAGACAGAACCCAGGGGCTTGTGCATGTTAAACAAACTCTTTACCACAGAGCAACACAGCTAAACAGACCTTCATGAGGCCTTTGACATACATGTCATGTATGACCCTCACAGAATGTCTGTCTCACCCATAGGCTATGTCTCTGAGGTGGTAGCTGCCTGACCAAAGGTCTTATATAACATGCTTCGCCCCCCAGATGTCCAGACTATTGAGCATCATTCACCAACCACTAGGCTCAAGCATTTCTGTCATGAATCACCTGGCACCTCTCCTGTGATGCAGAACTAGTCAATAGTACTGCTAATGGTTAAGTGACATCACTATTAATAATTAATACCTCTGATTAATCACTTGGCATTGGAAGCCAGTAGCTTTGGAACTGACCTCCCTCAAGCCAGGCTCCTGGGAACTAGCCAGCCAGTTGCCTCCCTCAGTTTGCTCAGAGAAGGCCCTGCTGTGTACCCATACCTGAGACAGGCTTAAAGAGGGGCAGTTTCCTTGCTAAATTCAGAGACCAGGCAGCAAGGGAATGAGGAGCCTTGACTAACTCAGGAGGCTGGCCCAGGAGAACCAGCCGCCAGGGTACGTTCTACTTCTCCTCCTTTATATAGGCTGTCAGCTCTCCCCGCCAACGTCAGACATTCCTATGTTCCTAAGACAGAGCCCCAGCCTAAGCCTTGACATTTGCTGTCCGGTCACGGCCCCCAGGCTTCAGGTACCCAGACCGGAACTGCTATATACAAAGTGGGAAGCAGCATGTGGGAGATCCACAGATACTGGCTCAAAACCCTGCCCTACCTTTTACCTGCTGAGTGACCCTGAGCAAGCCATGTCACCTCTTGGAGCCCATTCTCCTTATCTACAAAAATGGGGTGATGGTACGACACCGTGGTACTCCACTGAGTGGAGTCAGTTGCTAGCAGAGCTCGGTACATACAGATACCTGGTGGGGTTTAGGGAAATGCAAACAGGAGAGTAAGTGAATCAGTGATGTTTTTCAGGTGGGGGAACACACCGTCCTGGGTGGGCTAGAAAGCCCTTGATTGGCAGTTTAGGATGCTGGTCTGCCCCCTACTGCCGGTCCTCCGCGGCAGACCTCCATCACCGCGGCTTCGGAAAGTACCCTGGTGAGTGGGCCGCTGGGGCAGGGTGGGCCCTTAGGCTTTTCGGAGAGAATCTTGGGAGAAACAAGTCCCCATGCTCACGGTCTCTTGTGGGCTTGAGTCTTGGTCTGAGCTGGCTTTCTGCTGGGCCCCCTGGAGGAGAAGGCGGGTGGCTGACCGCTTCGTGGGCAGCCCCCTTAGCAGCGCACCACCACTCACTCTGGGGGATCCTCCTCAGGGCCTAACCAGACTCCTCTCCTCAGCTTCTCTCCAATTTATGAGACAGATAGTGAGGGGAACCCCAGCTTGTGGGAAGTCAGGGTCAAAGCCCAGCCCCCAGGGATCCAGAGGCTGAGGTCCCGCTGGGAGGTGGCGGCGCTAGCCTTTAGCCTAGCCCTGGGGAAGCAGAGGCAGGCAGATCTCAGGGACTTTGAGACCAGCCTGATCTTCATAGTGGGTTTTAGGACAGCCAGAACTATATAGTGAGATCCTGTCTCTAAACAAAGAAAGAAACAAAGCAGATGTTGACATCTACCCCTCCTGACTGGTTTTTTTTGTTCAGTTTGTTTTTGAGGTGTTGTCTTTCAATGCAGCGCCCGAGTTCTTGACCCTCAGCTTCTCCTGGGATAACAGTCATGTGCAACCACACCTGCTTTGCACACTGTAAACTTTAAAGTGTGAGCGGATGCATAACTCAGTGGTAGAGTTCTTGCTTGGAATGCTGAAGACCCTGGGTTAATCCCAGCTCCTCTTAGGAAAAGAGCAAAATTCTCAAACCTGATGTAGAGGCAACGCATTGTCCCTTTTCCTATTAAATAGTATGTGGCCCTTTTTAAAATGTAAATTTTGTGAAAATGAGTACTTTAGAGAAATATTTCTTTTTTAAAAAAATTTATTTGTTTACAGTATACTGTATATGCATACAGTATACAGAAGAGTGTACTAGATCTCACTATAGATGGTTGTGAGCCACCATGTGGTTGCTGGGAATCGAACTCAGGACCCCTGGAAGAACAGTCAGTGCTCTCAACCACTGAGCCATCTCTCCAGCCCTAGAGAAATATTTCTATACCTCTCCCCAGATAGGTCAGAGGCTTAGACTGTGGGAATGTAGAAAGCAGTTTGGGTGCTCTTAGTCTCAAATCTGAAATTAAAGATGATCTAAAATCTGAAACATTTTGAATATCAACATGAAGCCACAAGTGGAAAATTCTACATCTGATCTCATCTGAGAGGTTACAACCAAAACACAGGTGCATTGCAAATATTGTATAAATCTTTTTCTGGCTATGCATTTTAGGCATATAACAAATGAATTTCATGCTTGGATCTTAGCTCAGCACTTGACCCATTTTATATATATATATATGGAGCAGGAGGCATGTGCCTGTCTCTTTAGAATTTTCTAGGGATTTTTATTTTGTTTTGCTTTTTTTTTTAAACTTTATTTTTATTTATTTATTTGCCTTGGTGTTTTGCCTGGAACTGGAACTACAGACAGTTGTTAGCTGCCATGTGGGTGCTGGGAATCGAACCCGGGTCCTCTGGAAGAGCAAACATGCTCTTAACCACTGAGCCATCTCTCCAGCCCCTTGTTTTTGTTTTTAAGGCAGTGTGTGTGTGTGTGTGTGTGTGTGTGTGCAAGAGAGAGAGAGAGAGAGAGAGAGAGAGAGAGAGAGCAGCCAGTGTCTAGATGGAGGCATTGGATCCCCTGGAAGCCAGAGTCACAGGCATTTTGTGAGCCTCCCGACATGGTGCTGGGAACTGAACTCCAACCCAGCAAGTACTCATATTTTTGGTTGTGAGCCTAACCATTAATGGCTAGGCTGGCTCTCTCTCTCTCTCTCTCTCTCTCTCTCTCTCTCTCTCTCTCTCTCTCCCCAGTTGCTGAGGAATTGACCCAGGGTCTCAAACAGGTTAACAAGTAACTAGATCATTTGTGTTTTCAGGTTGGCTCACTTTGCTTTCCTTCCTTTTCTCTCTCTCTCTCTTCCATCTATAGATGACCTCTGGGAATAGACTTGGCATATGCGATGCCCTTTTTGTACCTCACTGATGCTCTCTCTCTCTCTCTCTCTCATTTCTAAGCAAGTTGCCATTGGCACACATGACTTTGTACACTTTACATACTTGTCTATAAGAACAGGTCAGTGAGCCCTGTTTGACATCACTGCCATCTGAAAACTTCCCCCAGCTTTACAGAATGAGCAATGCTTCTCTTATCGCCACAGGGGAGGAAAAATTCCCTCTTGTGTGGTTTCTTCCACTAAGACTGTTTCACTGCCCTTTTCTGTGAGGCAAATGTCCTAGTTGACAAGCCATGGGCTCGGTAAATGCTGCCACCTTTTCTGGGGGTGAGCCTGGAGGGCTGTGTTCAGCAAGCAGTCATGGGCACTTTAAGTAACTTTCCCATGAGGCTACCTTGGTAGTGCTGCCTCCAGATTCACTTGGTAGCGTGTCGTGTGTGTGTGTGTGTGTGTGTGTGTGTGTGTGTGTGTGTGTGTGTGTGTGCAGCCTCTGGGGCTTGGGAGCATCAGCTGGGAGAGAAGAGTGGAAAAGCTTCAAACCTTGGCTTTATACCCACAGGGAAATAGAAAAGTCCCCCCTCCCCCAGCCTCAACTTTCTCCTGGATTCCAGTTCTGAAGCTTGGACCTCACCCACTACCACTCACATCTTTGTCTCCCGTGGACCAGGCCACTTCATCCAGATCAAACTGCCCCCCAAACAAGCAAATACCACAACAAAAATTCAGCAAGATTCCCTATTAAAGTGAGTTTGCAGCTTGGTCTGTTTGTTTCTCCACATAGAAACAAACTGTCCTGGAACTCACTCTGCAGACCAGGCTGGCTTCAAACTCACAAAGATCCACCTGCCTCTGCCTCCCAAGAACTGAGATTAAAGGCCTGTGCCACCACCACCCAGCTGAGTTACCAGTGTTTAATATAAGTACATTTCATGCAGTATTTGGAACATAACTATAAACTAATATCTTTATTTTTAATCGCAGCAGGGACAGGAAAGGCAGGCTCTGCTTTCTGAAACAGAAAAGATTCTAGCCTTTCCTCTGAGCAGGAAAGGGGCACAGGACTAAGAGGGTTTGTCTCCCTTCGTCCCTCAGAAAGCATTCATTATAAAGCCCAGAAAGCCTGCAGAGAAGGACGTTCCAGCTGTGTCCTTACTAGTCAGCCCAAACAACCGTGTTCAGCGGAGCCCTTTCTCTGCCCATTTGCCTCCTCTCTAGCTGAGCCTGTTGTTCTTTACATTTCTAATGCTCTGGCCCTGTCAGGATCCTGCCCGGGAGTCCCTGTAGAGGTATTGTAAAAAAAAAAAAAAAAAACAACAGTCTTTTAGATCAATAACTATTATAGGCCATTTTTTAAGTAACAAAGAAGGTTAAATAGCCCCACGTTGGGCGCCATCTGTTGTAGTAGGGGTTTTTTTTTTTCACTTGTGTTGGGTTTGGAGGTTTGTGTCTGGTGCACGTGTGGCGCTGGTGGTTTGGAACTTGGTTTGTGTGTTTGAGGCTTTTGTTTTTTAAAAGAAATGAAATTATATGTTTATATATTTTAATATTGTTTGGCTCATATTTTATGTTTATTATTAGTTTTTTATTTTAAATTAATTTATTTTTATGAATTTATTTATTATGTGGCTTGTAGCCCATGGCTTATTTGAATTTTTATATGTTTTTTTTTGGGGGGGACAGATGGCAATTAGTAAACTTTATTTTTTTTTATTTGGTTGTTTTTGATTTTTTACCCACTTTTATGGTGTTCTATATAGGTCAAAACAGTTCTTTATTCACAGTACACAGAGAACATTCCTATCACAAGTCCCCTGTTAATCCTGGCAACTGTAGACCCAAGACCAGCCTCTTGACCCTTGTGTTCTGTCTGTACTGTCTCTAGCAGTTGCCTGAGATGAGTCTGCTGCTGAAGAAGCCCTGGGAGTCCAAGGCCAAGGGGCTGGTGCTGGGAGCTCTCTTTACCAGCTTCCTGCTGCTGCTCTACTCCTATGTGATGCCTCCACTGCACCCTAACATGGCCTTCACGTGAGTGACATCTAACGGGGGTGCGGAGCAGGGCATCTTCACGCTCTAACATCCACAGCACTTCTGTACCACCTGCACCATGCTGTGAGGGCAGACATTCTGGCAGAACTTTGGGCACAACCCAGGCCTCAGCGTGTGCCTCAGTGAAGTGGAGATAAGGGAAGAGCCTGCCCCACAAGCAAGAGTCACCTAACATTGTGTCCAGTGCTTGGATTGTAAGCTGAGGCTCGAACAGGGGGGCCAGGATAGAAATGGAGAAATAGATGAGTGTGGTTTATCCCAAAACACTCATCTGGCACAGCGCCTGGATTCAAGCTTTTCAAATTTGGGTTTATGTGACAACCCCCTCTAAGCAAGCAGGCTATCCCATCCCCTCATGGGGCTGCTCAGCATATATTTGGTGCAGCAGTTAATGGAATTAAGGTAATCTGAAAAATATTACCAATAACTGATTAAAAAATATCCCCTCAAGCCCACACAAATAAAAATGCAGGCAATTTTGTGCAGAGGAAATTTCAGCTCAGTTGGTAGAGTGTTTGTCTAGCTTCCACAAACCAATGGGTCAAACGTGCAGGGTTGCATTAGCAGGTCGTGGCTGCCATGCTGGCCAGGTCAAGCCCCTCCCAGCCCCTCTGATGGTGCCTGCAACCCACTGACCTCTCTCCATCACTCTATCTCCCTCAGGACCTCGGAGACTGCAGCGCCTTGTTCCCCTGCTCCTAGTGAGCCCGGGACGGCCACTCCCGTCAATGGCTCTGCCGGAGGGTGCCAACCTCGGCGAGACATCGTGTTTATGAAGACGCACAAGACCGCCAGCAGCACGCTGCTCAACATCCTCTTCCGCTTTGGCCAGAAGCATGGGCTCAAGTTCGCCTTCCCTAATGGCCGCAACGACTTCCACTACCCGTCCTTCTTCGCGCGCAGCCTGGTGCAGGACTACCGGCCCGGGGCGTGTTTCAACATCATCTGCAACCACATGCGCTTCCACTACGAAGAGGTGCGCGGGCTGGTGCCACCCGATGCGGCCTTCATCACGGTCATCCGCGACCCCGCGCGTCTCTTCGAGTCCTCCTTCCATTATTTTGGGTCCGTGGTGCCGCTCACTTGGAAGCTGTCGAGCCGCAACAAGCTGGCAGAGTTCCTGCAGGATCCTGATCGCTACTACGACCCGAGCGGCTACAACGCGCACTACCTCCGCAACCTACTCTTCTTCGACCTGGGCTACGATAGCAACCTGGACCCGGGCAGCCCGCGCGTTCAGGAGCAGATCCTGGAGGTGGAGCGCCGCTTCCACCTGGTGCTGCTGCAGGAGTACTTCGACGAGTCCTTGGTGCTGCTCCGGGAGCTGCTGTGCTGGGACCTAGAGGACGTGCTCTACTTCAAGCTCAACGCGCGCCGTGACTCGCCTGTGCCGCGGCTCTCCGGCGAGCTGTACCGACGTGCCACTGCTTGGAACCTGCTGGATGCGCGTCTCTACCGCCACTTCAATGCCAGCTTCTGGCGAAAAGTGGAGGCCTTCGGGCGCGAGCGCATGGTGCACGAGGTGACCGAGCTGCGCCAAGCCAATGAGCGCATGCGCCGCATCTGCATCGATGGCGGTCAAGCAGTGGACGCCGAGGCCATCCAGGACTCAGCCATGCAGCCCTGGCAGCCCCTGGGCGAGAAATCCATCCTGGGTTACAACCTCAAGAAGAGCATCGGGCCGCATCACGAGCAACTCTGCCGGCGCATGCTCACGCCCGAGCTCCAGTACCTGTCTGACCTCGGCGCCAATCTCTGGGTCACCAAGCTCTGGAAGTTCCTTAGGGACTTCCTAAGGTGGTGATGTACCCCACCCATCTTCCCGTCTGGCTACTTGCTGCAGAAGGGACGAGCCAGGGAGCCTCTGGCACCTAGCCTTTCCCAGCCATGCCTGGTGCCACCCTGGGGGTCTCCTGGGGTTATTAGCTGGCCGGGGACTGGTCTCTGCACAAGGGAGAGCCTAACCGAGAAGTATTTGACTAATTATGACATTTTATAAAAATTAAATCTCCTTTATTTCCAGTCTCTTCTTACAAGGGGAGACCCAGAAGTAAAGGAATTTTATGTGTTTTTGTTAATCAGCCTCACTGTGATGCCTGGAGGGCTCTGGGATGGGATCCTTGGGAGGGTGCCTGTAGAATGTCAGACCGCAGAGGGCAGGGGCCTAGTGTGTTTGTTACTTGTTGAGGTCATGTGTGGGTTCAGGAATTTCCACAAGCTGCCAAAACATGAAAAAATCACGTGTGTGACTGAGCACTGGTTATGTTCCCAGTACTCGTGGTTGAGTGCTTGTAGGAGTTATCCCAACACAAAAATTTAGTGACCTGGGAATTATAATTATTCCCATGTGACAAACCAAGAAGGAAGGGATCTGTCTGCCCAGGTCGTACTGCAAGCGATTACTGACCTGGTTAGCAGAAGTGTTGACCAGATTAAGCAGAGATTAAGAATGAATGTGCTTGTGTGTGTGTGTGTGTGTGTGTGTGTGTGTGTGTGTGTGTGTGTGTGACAGGGAGGCTGGAGCTTTCCACGAGGTATGGGGCAGCAGGCCCTGAGTCACAGCAACACTCAGCAGTAACTCTGAGACAACTCAATTACTGTCCCTTTACAGATGTGGGCACTGACATCCTAAGAGGGACCATGTACCGAGGACCCCCCCCAATACTTTCAGTATCTATTTTCAATACCCATTTATCCTAGACTCAAAGGCCTCTTCCTGGTCTCCAACTAGCAGCCTCTATCTCCAAATTCCCTTCCATTCACTGCCACCCCAGACTGCCTCACATGGCTTCTCTTTAATCTCAGAAAATACCAGGCATCCACCCAATAGCCCTCATTTGTCTGAATTCTCCCATGGATTATGTCCAGAGAGAAAGGATGGGTGCAAAATCACTTGAGCACAGTGAGGTGTCAGCAGGGTAAAGGAAACTCCCTGCATCCAGTGCCCCCAGGTAACGGGGCCCTTTCACACTGCTCCAGCTAGCAGCTTAAGTCACAGACAACTGACAATTGTGACCTCCCTTGTGCCAAGTTCAATCCAAATGTTGCTATACCAAACCTACATGTCTAACAACTTCCTGCCATTATAAACCAAGGTTCAGAAAGGTGAACTTAGCTCTATCGTCTGGGGATTCTACACCCTCTCCTGATCTCTGTGTGTGTGTGCGAGTGCACACACACACACACACACACACACACACACACACACACACACACACTTGAAAAAATTATGAAAGAGATTATCCCTAGGAAAATATATTTTATCTCAAATCTATATGCTAGAGATACGATGCTATAATATGATAGTAGCCTTAGATTTGCAAACTTTATAATTACATTTTATTTAGTCTCAAAGAACCTAGAAATGCCAATTAATTATTAGTGTATGCTATTATATTGTTAACTATTATTATGATTGACATGTATGGGCCATTGAAGATCCAAGGAGAAGAATTTTGGAAGACTGCAGGTTCCAGGATATAACTTACTCTCTAGGCATTTATTGTTTGCTGCATCTAAGAACTTTGCAGTCACTCACATATTTATTAATATAATTAATATTTGAATGAGTAGTTGTTGGGTAGTGAGCAGTGTGGGAACATGGGTGATCCTTGCTGCTTCCCTAAGGCTGTGATGGAGACCCAGAGAAGCTGAGAAACTATCTCAGGGTCACAGAGCAAGGCTTCCAGAGGGAAAACAGTTTGGAAACCTAGGTCCATCTGATGCTAAAGCCATGATATCCATAACCTGAAAACTGATATCTCAACACAGCTGGGGAGGCCCAGGCCCCCAAACATTCAAATAATGGCTCTGTAGCTCCAGCATGCTTATGCTGCTCTTGGACATCTGAGGGCAGGTGATGAGTTTGTGCAGGCCAGAGCACACTGGCAGTAACCAGGCATTCTGCTGACCTGATGTGTGACACCAAAATAAGGGTCCCAGTTGCTCGATTTGGAACACCCATAGGATCACCTTTCTCTTCTTAGTACAGTTGTATCCTGCCCAAGTATATGCAGAGGTCCCTTATGACCAGGCACTTATTTGCAAATAAGGTCTTTATAGATGCCATCAAATTAGAATTAGGAAATTTCATGGTAATGTCTCTGTTGTTCTTATAAAATATTTAAAAGGAAGACAGACATGGCAGTGTATACCTGCAATCCCAGCACTCGAGAGGCAGAGTCAGGGGCTTGAGAGTTGATCAGTGGTTAAGAACACTGGCTGCTCTTCCAGAAGTCCTGAGTTAAATTCCCAGCAACCACATAGTGACTTACAACCATCTATTACCTGTAGTCCCACGGGTTCCGATGCCCTCTTTGATTTGCATATGTGTAGGCATGCAAAACACCCAAATGCATAAAAATACAAAAGTAAATAAATCTTAAGAAAAAGAAAAGAATTTGAGGCAGGAGGATCACGGATTCCAGGCTAACCTGAACTGCACTTTGTCACAAATGAGCAAACGAGCTGGTCATAGTGATGCACAAATGTCGTCTCAGCACTTTGGAGACTGAGGCATGGGGTCAAGCCTAGGCTATATAGCAAGACCCTATCTAAAAAAATATTAATTATAGGCACTGGAGAGATGGCTCACTGGTTAACCGTACTTGCTGTTCTTCCAGAAGGCCTGTATTTAGTTTCTAGAACACTCATGTTGGCTCATAACCACCAACTCCAACTCAGAGGAATCCAACATCCTCTTTCGGACTCCATGTGCACTTGGCGTACATACATCAGAAAAAATATTCATACACATAAAATTAAAATAAATAAATCTTTAAAATAATAAGATATAAATAAATAAACCAGGGAGAAATGTGACTTAGTTGGTACAGTGCCTACCTGGCACGAAGGAAAGCCTGGGCTCCATTGCTAGAACCATTCATGGCGGTGCGTACACTCTCGTAATCCTAGCAAGTGGGACGTGAAGGAGAAGGGGCTGAGAGTTTGAGACCAGCCTGGGATACATAGGCTAACCTAGGCTACATGAGCCAACAGAAAACTAGAGAAGAGGAAATGCTATGTGACTACAGACTGGTCGGAGAGACGCTGGATGACGGGGCATGGAGGAGCAAGGGGAAATGGCAGCAGGTAGAGGAGACAAGGAGTTCTACCCCGAGTCTCAGAAGGAGCACAGCTCACGACCTGATCTCAGGCTTCCATCATCCAGGGCTTGTAACATGGGCCAGCACTGCCTGTGTGAAAACCACACCCCCACCTCTCCCTCCCCTGGAAACATACAGCTCAAGGCCGTGCTTGGAGAGAAGCCTGCACAACCTCTGTGGCATTGAACGTGTTTCCTCTTCCCTCCGTGGGCTACTTTAGGCTGTTTTCTGTTGCTATGATACCAAGGTGGGAAAATTTACATGCCTGTGTGTTTACACCTGTGAGGGCCTCATGCTATCATGATTTGGTGGAAAGCAGAAAGGCAGGAGGCACGTCATGCCTCACAACCATCTTACTCTAGCAAGAGCCAACCCCATCTTATGAAAACTGTACCTACCCAAGCGCGGGGTGGGCTCCCACAACCTCTTCGTCCACACAGAGCCAACATCTCTCAGAATTTTTACACTAGGAACCAAATCCCCACGTGGGCTGCAGAGGACAAGGCACCGTGAGCCCTCAGCTTCTGGATCGCTGTGTTTTCATAACTCTCTCTGCTTTCTTCAAGTTCCCCAACACCCCGTCCGCAGACTACTTTTAGCCTGCATGCCCACATGTCGGCCAGGGCTCCCCCATCAGAGCGCTACTCTCAGAGGGAACAAATGTTGATGTACCTGTTTGGAACATTCCATCTGTAGGCTCCTGCAGGACAGGGATCCCGTCTGACTTCCATGCCTAGACCAGTGCTTGCACACAGTAGGATGGTTTTGTTTTTTGTTCTTGTTTTTGTCTTTTTTGTTTGAGACGGATGTTGTTATGTAGCCCAGGCTGGCCTTAAACACCTGGTAATGCTCCTGTCTCAGACTCCCAAGTGCTGAAATTGAAGGTATATGCTATTTTATCCAAGTAGGTTGTTTTAAAGGTTTTATTTATTTATTTTTGATTTACTATTTAAGTTATGTGTTTGTATTCTTGTGTGTGACTATGTACAATTGCGATGTCAGGCCCCCTCCACCCAAAGCTGTCCTGGGTGGTTTCTGGGAAACAAATTATAGTCCTTTGTAAGAACAGTGCACACTCTTAACCTCTGAGGTACTTACTTCCCCAGCCCTCCTCAGTTTTGTGCTGAGGTTTGTTTTTATGTACCTTGTTTTGCCTGCATGTGTGTGCGGCAGTGCCTACAGTGGTCAGAAGAGGGCGCCAGAGCCCATGGAACCAGAGTGCGAGTCTGGTGTGCGGCCCTGTGGGCATCAGGAATTGAACCCAGGTTCCCGGGGAAAGCAACTTAACTGCAAGCCACCTCTCTAACCAGAGTCTATAGTTTTTAATAACTGATGACAGACAGGAGAAAAAAAAAAAGCAAATGTGAAGGAAGCAGGGAGGCAGAGCAGTGTAGGCGAGGCTCAAGAGTTTACTTTTCCAGGTGTATATGTAGCAAGGAATCATAGGAGACATTGGAGCAGGAGAGGCAGACTCGGAAGCCAGCTTCAGGACGCTCACCATTAGGTCGTTAGATGATGGCGTTGGCAGGTGTGCCCAGTCTAGATAATGGGGTGAGAGGGGAAGAATTCTGGGATTCCTGCAGAGCTTAGACAGAAGCTGTCTTCTCCCCTGCAGCTTACCTGTAGGTCACCTGACCTGATTTAGACCTGTCCTGTTATCTGCCATCTCAGCCCAGAGGGACAGATAGGCTCAGGGACACCCCACCACCCACCTTTATCCTTCTCAAAGGCTTCTGCCCTGGCCCATTATTATCCCATTTCCCAGAGGGAGAAAAGAGTCAGTACAGCTTGTGAGCAACAGCCCTGGGGCTCCCAGCGGCACTGGGGCTTCCCTCAGACAGCCCCTTCTCTAGGGAGAGGAGAAATCTGCAGCCCAGAGGAGACTGGACAATCACCTGATCGGTGGCACCTAAGGAGCCCTTCTGCTCTGCCCTCAGTTCTGCCTACCCTGCCTAATTCTCATGACCTTTTCTTTTTTCTTTACTGCTCCTGGTCTTTGGTAAGGTTCGGAGTTGGCTGGGGTGAGGGTCAGAAGTAATTGAGGCAAGTGTATTAGCTAGCTGTTGCTCTGTAACAAATAACACTCAGCAAGACTGCTCAGTGTGTAAAGTTGCTTATGGATTGAGTTCGCTCTCAGAGCCCCATACAGGGGCTCCACAAAGCTGTTCTCTGCCTTTTTTTACACATGCTCAAACACACCACACACTGTGATTGATTGAATGTCTTCCAAGCCAAGCAACTGCTATCTTGGGGCATTCAGCTGTGTGTCCTGTTAAAAGGCTATTCCAGCTGGGCTTGTTGACATTTTATACCCCCACAGTATCAAACTGCTTTCTACCAACCAGCAACTCTTCCTATAACACATACATGCAAACATACACAGGACATAAAGGAGCTCTATCCATGCAGTTATGGGAAAGCTCTTATACCAGCTGCATAAGGCTTTCCAGGTGCAGCCTTTGTGGCTGGGGAGCACCCACACCCCTGTTAGCATCCCTCACATCTGCTCTGTAAGGAAATTCTATACAGCCATTGGCTCCCCAGAGTGAATTGCGGCAGAACTGTGCCTAGGTTTGTTTTGGGAGCTTAGAAGAGGGTAAATGTTAGTTATTCTTCCAGTGGAAAGAATTTTTAACAACATGAAGTAATAATAAACCAATTAAAATACCCATCTTTTGGTTATTCCCACTGGGTCGGTTTTAGGACACTTCCCAGAAGATATCACATATTCTAATACAGCCTACACACACCCTCTTTGCACATCTGAGAGCATCTCTGGGTTTCTCAGAATACAATTAAAATGCCCTGTAAGTAATTGTTACACTACTGTTTACAGAATAGTCCAAGAAGAAAGTCTATGCATGTCCAACAGATGCATTCTATTTTGTTGTTTTGTTTTGTTGTTTGTTTTTTAGACAGGGGTTTCTGTGTAACCTGGCACTTGCTTTGTTGACCAAGTTGGCCTCAAACTCACAGAGATCCATCTGCTTCTGCTCCCAAATCCTGGGATTAAGGGTGTACACCACCACACCTAGTACAATGGAGTCTTGTTATTGTTATTATGTTATGTGTATGATATTTTGCTTGACTGTACATAATGTGCATGATGGTGCCTGAAGAGGTCAGAAGATGACATCAATCCCGAGTCTGAAGTTACAGTTGTGAGTCACCATGTGTGTGCTGGAAATTGAACCAAGGTTCTCTGCAGGAGCACCTGCTCTTAACCTCTGAGCCACGTCTCCAAACTCACAACACATGTAGTCTTTAAAGACTTATGATCTAGTCAATTGCACCCTGGAATCCAAGTATTCAGGGGAAGGCTAACTATCCTTACTCCAAAAGCATAGCTGCTGCTTTTGTATTGTATTTGAAATAGGATCTTGCTGTTTCTCAGATTGGTTTTGAACGTCTGGTCTCAAATGATTCTTCTGTCTCCACCTCCTGGGTAGCTGCACCCAGCTCATCACTCAGGTTAGCATGTGAGAGTTCAGGGGCACACATGCTGTAGTATTGTAGAGTCCGGAGGACAACCATGTCTCCGTCTTCATCTTTGCATTGGTCTAAAGCAGGGCCTCTCTCAGGTTTTTAGTACAGTGCACTAGAAGCCCATGTGCTCCTGGGAACGTTCCCATCTCCCTGCAAGAGCCCTGGCTCCATAGATGCTGCCACCATGAGTTTCCTGGTTCCATCCTCAGGACCTCAACCTTGTGTAGTAAGCGAGGGCCTCATTAGTGATCCATTTCTCCAGCCCATGCTGAGTCCTTCTGTAAAACCCTGTGTATAAAGACATATAAAATAGGTATAGAAATCAAATGTTACCTGGTTATAAATCACAAAAGACTGAGCCCTGTGTAGTGATACAGGTGTTTAATTCCAGCTCCCAGAAAGCAGGAGGATCTCTGTGAGCTTGAAGGTAGCCTGGTCTACATAGCAAGATCCAGGACAGTTAGAGCTAAAAGGTGAGACCCTGTCTCAAATAAAAAGTCTTTGGCATATATAATTTTATCATTTATTAAAGACAAAACCAAATTTGCACACACTGAGTTTACAAAAAGTAAGCATGCTTGTTTACTTTTACAAAAAGGATTTTCTGCTACATGGCTAGTATGGCAGGACCCAGAGCACATCAATACTGTTGAAAGTTGACTGACATTTTCTGTTTGTTTTGTTGCAAATTCTCTCCTAATCCCAAACTCATTTAATATTTTCTTAAAAAAATAAAAGTCAAGTCAGTGACTCAAATAATTTTGAAAATCAAACATTCTATTATAGTATAATCCAAAGATAGACTAATTTGATAATTCCATGGTGAGGGATTACAATAGGAAAATATTGTCTTTGTTTACTGTAACTGAACCATTCATTATATTCCTATAGAAGCAGAAAATGTGTCCAAGTGGGATAGTGCACACCTTTAATCCCAGACAGAGGCAGGGGGATCTCTGTGAGTTTGAGATCAGCCTGGTCTACTTATGGAGTTTCAGTCCAGCCACAGATAATGAAGAGACCTTGTCTCAAACAACAGAAAATGTATGCACAGTAGAAGCACTATAGGTCACATGATTCTCCAAGCTGAGCAGATTTGTTGAGCAGCATTTGTTGGCATTGCTGTGTGACAGAATGCAAACTGCAAAGTACATATATTGTGTGGTCAGAACCAAGGCCCCAGAGAGGTTGTGAGATGCAACACAGTTGCAGTCTGCCAGAAATACTTCAGATTAATTACACATTTGACTGTGGGGATTGTTGTTACTGTTTTTTGGAGACAACTGGGTCTCTAGTCACCCAGGTTAGCCTTCTACTTGCTATGTAGTTGAGGCTAGCCTCGATTTTCCGATCCTCCTGCATTCACTACCCAAGTGCTAGGATTACAGGCATGAACCACAGCAAGGTTGCAAATTTGATTTTCAATTAATTTTGTCATTGTGAACTTAGAAATCTTTAGCAAACAGCTCACAGCCCTGACATACAGCTATGAGACACCCTCTCCCTCACATACACATACCACTCAAATGGGTTTGCAGTATCAACACCAGAAGTGAGGGCTCAAAGAGGCAAAGATCTACCCTGGTCATCATTACAGAAGGCTAGTCCATGGCTGTTTGACCCTGCTGCTTTAGAGCCCGTGCTGAGAATACAGTGTGAGGGGGGCAGCAAACAGAGCTTCTCACTCCATGGTGGATAGGACCCCAGTGATTAATACTGCTGATAGCCTCATTTTTGCATTGGAAGAGTGGAAGCATCCTGATATCCCTTCCAGGGTACATTGCCTATGACCTACTTCCTCCCATCAGGTCCCGTCCCCTGAAAGTTTCACCACCTACACTACAGGCTGGGAGCAAGTCCTCTGTGCATCGGTCTCCAGGGCACATTTAAGAAATAAACCATGATATTTCATGAGGAGCATCCATCCCTTATTCCACTGATCATACAACCCATATTTTCTTTGTGTGACAGGAAACCGGGCAGGGCAGAGGGTACTGATGGTCATCTTAAAGGTGGCTACTGCAAAGGGCTACGGTGGATGTGGATGGATTCTGAACAGTAAGTGTTCCAGGCAGTATGCAGAGAGAAAAAAGCCCCTCTCCACCCCTTTCTCCATAATAACAGACTCAGATAAGTGTCGTCGTCGTCGAATGTCCCATTTCTCCACTGGAGGAAGCTGGGGCTTAAGCCTCTTGACCAAGATGGTAAGGCTGGTAGGTGTCAGAGCCAGGTCAGTCTGACTGTAGAGGGGCCAGTTACTTAACATCTTCCCAGGTAAAGAGTTGGGACACTGGGGGCTGGAGAGATGGCTCAGTGGTTAAGAGCACTGCTGCTCTTCCAAAGGACCTGGGTTCAATTCCCAGCACCCACATAGTGGCTCACAACCATCTATGATAGGATCTGATGTTCTCTGCTGGCAAGCAGTGCATTCATACACAAAATACAAGTAAATGTTTTAAAAACTAAAAATAAAAGAGTTGAGACACCAGAAGATGGATGAGATACCTGCAGATATCCCAAGATTCCAGTGTGAGGGCTGGAGGGTTTGTCCTTTTTTATGGACCTGAGGCTGTGGCTCGTGTATTGGATGGGCTTGTTTCAATGCTATGAGATGGAACTCTCTGAAGTCCTAGTGATTAGCATGCAAAGGATACAGGAATTCAAATCCCCAATGGCAAAAAAAACCCTATCATATTTATTATGTGATAAACAGTCTTCATAAGACATGTGGAGGCAACCTGCTTTTGAGCCATGCAGAGTTTATACGAGCTATGATGTCAGCTTGTATAAACTAATAGGATTCCCCAGCTCACGGTCTGTGTTCTGCCAGCCACCTAGAAGATCCGATTCATGTGGGTCCCTTTCCTGTTGCTTTAACAAAACACCAAAGGCTATGTCATTTATTAAGAAGATATTTAGGGGGCTGGAGAACTGGATCAGCAGTTAAGAGCACTGGTAAAAAGACAGACAAAAAGCGGTCCCATTCTTGGCCAAAATATCACAAGAATAATCTTTAGCCCAGTTGCTCGTATTGTTCCCCTCTAGACCCTTTCGGGATGGACGTCAACAGTCCACATTGCTCTCAGCTCCAGAGGAGACTCCCAGGCTCCTGCTAGGATGATCCATCAATACCCAGTCATGGCATTCAATCACTCTTTAGCCCAAAGAATTCTACATTCTTCCAAAACACATCACGGTCAAGCCCGTCATAGCAATAGCCCATATGCTGGCATTAATTTCTGTTTTAGTTAATTTTCCATTGCTTTGACTAAGGCAACTTATACAGGAAAGTGTTTAATTGGGGGCTTACATTTGCAGAGGGCTAAAGAGACTATACCATTGTGGCAGGGAATATGGCAGCCAGCAGATAACTCTGGCCCTGGAGCGGTAGTTCAGAATTAACATCTGGGGCTGGAGAGATGGCTCAGCAGTTAAGAATTAACATCTAATATTCAAGCAGGAAACAGGGAGAGGGAGTTTGGGGAGAGGAAAAGTAAGGAGATACAGACACACAGGAGAGAGAGAGAGAGAGAGAGAGAGAGAGAGAGAGAGAGAGAGAGAGAGAGAGAGGGAAATGGGAATGAATGACATAGGCCTTTTGGAACCTCTGAGTCCAACCCAGTGACACGCCCTTTCAACAAGATCATATCTCCTAGTCCTTTCCAAACTGTTGGACCAGCTAGGGCCCAAGCATTCAAATATATGAGCCTGGAGGGTTCTCCTCCAAACCTCCACATGGTGCAAATGTTCACAGTCTGTGCAGAAAATGTTCACCATAGCCTTCTTCACTGAGAATTTACTGCATGGAGACTGCTCCCCTACAGAGCCTGCTCCTGCTGAGATCAGCTAACCCTGCCTCCTTGTTCAGCTGTATATAATCACCCTACTTCCCTGTATACAATAAGCACAGTGAGTTTCTGGAGCACTGTGCCTTCTCCATCAGCGAGCCCAGTCCACACAATCCTAGCGTCTGAATGTGTATCTGTCATTTCTTCATTCCCTCACAGCCCTTGGTCAATCCCCAAGCCATGTAGAGTGAGGTGTATGACAGAATATCATTCATTACTGGGAGTAGTGAACATGTCGTTAAACTCAGCACTTGGAAAACAGAGGCAGGAGGATTACTAAGAATTCAAGCTCATCTATGTGTCAAGCCAGTCAAGACTACACATTGAAACCCTATCTCAAAAAACATAAATAAAGAAGTAATAATAATAACCATCTTTTCAAGTCGGGTAATATGCTATTATGTGTATATGTCACAGTTTGTATAGCCTTCCACCCGGGAACAGACATGTGGGTGGCTTCTGCACGTTACTTATAATGTCGTTGGGTGTTCAGGTATTGCTTCCAATCTTACCTTGCAAACGTTTAGAGGAAGACAAGGGAGGAACAAAACAGTCTTGGTATGTAGCCCAGGCTGGCCTTGAACTCCCAGTCTTCCTGCCTTTGGTTCCTGAGTCCTGGGATTACAGGTGTGTACCATCAAACCTGCTGACCGTGTCAAGTCTTTTCAATGTGTTTTCATGTACACACAGTGAAACATACAAGCGTATGTAATATGTACAAATATACTACACATATGTAAACATGTTTTATATTATGTAACATATTTATGTTAAAAACTTAATAAAAAATAATTGTCAACATTGCATCATTCCGTGCATTGCAGTGTGATCCTGCAATCACTTTGTTCTTACACATTGTGAGTGGCTCTCAAGCAGGTCTTAAATCATCCCATCTTTTAGAATGGTTGCATAGTATTTCACAGAATGGACTGTCTTGTCACTTTTTGAACAGTCACCTCAGGATCTTAAGAGGTAATGCTGTGGGATGGTCTTAACTGAAAGCTAAGGAGACTGTACCCCAGATTCCAAAAGAGAAGAGACTGACCCCAAATCACAAGCTGATGACAGTGTTTGGAAATGATCTTTGTTTTGCTTTACTGTCTGTATGTGTGTGGATGCATGTGAACCAGGGTGTGTGTATGGAGGCCAGAGGACAGCTTGGGGAAATTGCTTCTCTCCTCTCACCGTGCGGCTTCTGAGGCTTAAACTGGGGTCTTCAGGCCTGCTCAACAAACACCTTTACCCCAAACCATTTCACTAGCCTGGGGTTTGGTCTTTGTAGCTTTGGATCTCATGTAGCTCAAGCTGGCCTCAAAGTCACTTAATCTTTTTCTGTTGGCTTAGTCACTGCACATGAATCTACTGATAGTTTAATTATTGCCTGCAGCGCCATGGCCCCCAGTCAGTACCCTGCCAGCCACTCAGGCCACAGCCTGGAGGGCCTTCTGGTCCCACCGCCTTGGCAACATGTAGGTTTTAACTAAGTCTCTATTGTTCTATTTACCAACAAAGACTTGGAAGTCTTATGTGAGGGTGAAAACCTGCTAGATCAGAGGAGTCCAGCAGCAATCAGCTGACCTTGCTTTTTGGCCAGAGACACAGCAAGGGACACCTCTATCCACTCATCCCCAAACCAAAGGAAGTGCTAAGTCCTAGTCCACCCTTTCCTTCCTTTTGTCTTCTCTATCCAAATTCCTGGCTTCTCTGTGGCTAATTCTGGTCAGCTAGTCACTGCTTCCACCCCTGAATCCAGGTTAACACTATCAACAGTCTCAGAGTGTCACAGTGTGATCAGATATTCTGCAACATTTTCTACTTTTTGTCTAAAAGATAAGGCAAAGTTTTAACTCTAACATAGTAAAATTATATACAGTAAAAAGTTATTAGGTAAGAATTACATTCACAATGTCCAGTCCACTTGTAGTTGGAGAAAATATTATCTATCCTAGCTTGATGAATCCAAAGTTGTTGAGTTTTTTTTTCTAAATCACTTTCTATTATAACTTCTATTACCAGATTAAAAATACCTTTTTAGACCTCAAAACATCTTATAAAACAAACACCTTAAGCTTTTATGTCTCTCAACCTTTATATAAATTTTGTTTTTGAATTTGGTAGCCAAGTAAATAGTAAAACTCAACTATCTAGTCTTTCACTCCATCAAGACCTGAGAAGAATAAAATAGTACCCAAGTAAGCAGTACTCAAAGCAAAGCAAACAATTTCCAAAACTATAGAAATGACAGAGACATCTGGCTGCCTGGACAGTCAATGTTTCTCTGTGTTGTTGGGCATCCATCTTCTGCTTAGATTATCTGACAGACTTTTCTGTAAAGCAGAAATTTTGGAAGGACTGTCTTACCTAGTCTTGACAAAATTTGGCAGTTGCCTTCTTTTGTGTCCCAATTGTCCAGTTTGAACAGCACACTGTCAGAAGTGGAGGCAAGGGCAGTTTCTTGCCCAGTGGCTAACTTTACCACAATGAAAGAAAACTCTATATGGAGGTTCTTCAGTGTCCATCATCTAGATTCTGTAAAGTAGATTGGTGCTACCAGAAGCAGATGTATCTCACTGTCATGAAAAGTCTTAAGTTATTAAAATATCATAAATGTCATATTCTGTAGGTCTCTTAAGTGTTTGAAGATCACCTATCTATCTAAAATACTTCCCTGTTTGACTTTGAAAATATACCTAACATGACTTCAGGTTTGATTTTTATAGATGACTAACTACTAAGCTGTATTTCTTAATTATTCTAAGTTGTTTATAATATTGGGTTTCAAAAATTAGAGCTTCATTATATTTTTAAATGAGCTGCATAGGTACACTACCTTACAGTATGTTATAACAAAAATAACCTTAAATTTGTGTCAATATATAAAAATCCATACCTATGCAAAGGAGGTTAATAGTTACTTTTCAGTTTAAAAGTGGAGTCTGATATTAGGATGAGGAAATCAGACCTGCCTGGAGTGGATGCTGAGATGATCCACCTTGGGACCTCTTGCCCTTTTTGGGGAGGAAATGAGAGGATGGGGAGGAGGGAGGCTGAAGGCAGACAGGGAGGGGTTGGGAGGGAGAACAAGGGGACACATGAAAAAAGGACTTTATTTTCTAAACATAAATAAATAAAATTTAAAAAGTAGAGTCAGTATTCTACCCTTTCATCTTATCATTCCTTGGGAATGTGGACATCATGTTCTTAAAATTACATCATGTTGTCTAGGGGTAGCAGCATACTTAGGGGACTCTGAAAAATTGACATAATTGTCAAATCCTGGGAGAGCTAGCTGTATCATTTATTGTCCAGTCTCTGTGTAATGGGAAGTGCAGGGCTTATTTGAAGCTGTGGCTAGAGTAGTGTGGCTGGACCTCCTCTCAGCTAAAATATTTGAAATTGTGAAACAGTTTGTAGTTCAAAACTGACCTTTTGGTGGTGTTTTTCAGCTTAATATGATGGCCACAGTCCAGGAGAATTTGTCATTGAGGGCCCCATCACCTTCTAGGAGACCTTAAAGGTAGCTGTTAGGAATGGTCACAGTTCACTGAAGAAAATTTAAATATTTCAAATGTCATTTTCAGAAGATCTTTAAAAGATTAAAGAACTACAATCTGTTAAGTACATCCATAACACACCAACTTAATTCTTATTACCTGCTTCAGACTCAAACCTAGAAACATGTACAGGAAGCTTGATGGAGCTTTTTTTTTTTATGGTTAATCTCATTTATTTAAGATTCTTCCCACTGTGAAGATCTGATAAGAGGAGAATGCAGTGATGGGTTTGAGTCTATTAACAAATTTCACAAACTATGTCAAACTCCGGTGTCACGAGCGGTGGTGAAAGACAGCCATTGGGGATTAGGACAAGGATCTGAAGCTTAGCTGGGCAATGAGGCTCACACCTTTAATCCTGGCATTTAGGAGGGAGGCAGAGGCCAGCCTGGTCTACAGAGTGAGTTTCAGGACAGCAACTAGGAATGCTACAAAGAGAAACCCTGTCCTAAGAAACAAAACCAAACCCAAGGAAACGAACAACAACAAATGTGCAACTTAACCCACTGCAGAGAATGCATCCAAGCACCTTCTCTTTCCCCCTATCTCCTAGATCTTTTGAGAAGGATGTTGGTTTCTGGTTGGGGATGTAGCTCAGTGGTCCTGCAGCTGACTAACATGTGGAAGGTCCTGAGCTTGATCCTGGCACTGCTTCTGCTGGGTCACTGTCTCTTCATGGTGCTCTCGATGTATGACTCCAACAAGAAGATGGTTTCATCTACCTGGATCTCACTGGCATCCAACTTGTTAACGTTCCGTTTCAGTGTTTACAGCTGCTGGCGCTCAGGGGCTGTGATCATCTCCTCTATCTCTTGTAGCTGCACCTCCTCTGCATCGGTGGCCTGCATGGATGCGATGATGGCCTCTACCCTCTGAGACTTCTCTAGCAGCCGCTTGTTCTCCTTCGTTTCAAACTGCCGCCTTTCTATCAAGTTGGCTACGCTCTTATAGCACCTGTGTAACAGCATTCTGGCCGCTGACAGCACGTTCACTGTATAGAGATAGAAGGTTCTGGACGGGGCATGGTCTGGTGTTTTAGGAATTTCCTGGAGTGATATGAAGTTTTCTGAGAGCATCTTATACAGCATATCCTTTGCCTCCTTTGCAGGGATCATTGCACAGTCCTCCACCTGCTTCTGTTCCAGGTGTTTCTTCTGCAGTACCAGACGGAATATTCTGGCACAGCGAGACCCGAATCTCTCTTGGATGACAGACTCCAGAGATGCAGTGGCTAGAGATGCCAATGCCTTATGGAGGTTGATGACATACATTCCTCTACCACTGTCGCCAGACTTTCCAATAAACTCCAGTGGATCGTCTGCCAGCAGCGTGAGGTGCTGATCGAGGACTTGCTTGGAGATGTTGTAGCCAACAGGCAGGGACCTGAAGATCTCATTGGAGGACAGTGGCTGAGTAAACGGGGCACTAGAGGGAGTGGTAATCTCACTCATCCGGAGCATCGTCCGCACAATCTTGCTGCTTGTCTGGTCCATTCGGTTTGCAACTGCGCTCACAATTGCTTGGTCATGGAAGTGCTGGTGGAATCTGTCAAGGTTGACTTGCCAATAAATCCCATCATCTGGTATGGGCTCTTTGTTATCTGTGTGTTTTGGTTTCTTGGCCTTGGGCTCTCCAGCATCTTCGTCAGATGATCTCCTTCTCTTACCTTTCCCTATCAAGCTCAGTTTAGGAACTAGGTACATGTCCTTTTCATTAACTACAAGGGTTGGGGCAGGTGGTGGTGGCCCTGGGTCAGAAGTGCTAGTGTCAGGAACCAGGGGACAGCGCTGTACAAAGTGAGTATCTGCCAGTCTCACAAATGCGTTTGATACCTCAGCATAGTCCATTGTCTTGCCATCCTCCACGGTCTCTGTGAGTCGATCTGCTACTTTCTTCACAACAGCTGACATCGTCATTTTGCCGTTCAATAGGAGCTCTTCAACAATCAGCTCTCCAGTGTCACTATACAGCGTTTTGGTAGTATAGATGTACCGGGAATACCTAAGCATCCGTAGTACCCGGCTGCACTGGCCTTCATACTCCACCACACTGTGTTTATGCACATGATAGATCACCAGGTTATGGTGGATGAGGACATAAAGGGCTTTTTTACCTGGTCCAGTGATGTCCCTGTGTCATGGGCAATAACTCTAAGAGGTTGGCTGCCGGTTCTGATTAGGTGGACTCCAATTTTTTCTACAATCTCACCAAAATGCTCTTGTAGCAATAAAGAACACAGTTTAATCTCTGCTTGAGTCATTGTGCCTGCAGATGCAAAACTCAGGGTCAGTGTTAATTTAGAAGCGCCAAATGTTATCCTCCGAAGACCGGCAGCCTAAGCTCAGGAGCAGCCCACCGCCCCTTCTTGAAAGTAGAGCGCCATCCAGGCGGACGCGGAAGAGGTCAGCCGGAGCTTTTTTTATAATTAGTATTCTGTATGACTACTAATATCCTGACAGACAGATACATAAAAATTATAATCTTATCAATTTGGAGATAATATTTATATCTTAAGAAAAGTTTCAAAGGGTCAAAGTAAAACTAAAGGGTTATAAGATTAGTGACAATAGAATAGTCCCTAACTTTGTTTTCCTCCTGGCCCATACCATGTGGCTCTTCTGAAAAGAGACAGAGATTTTGAATTTTTCTTTAACAAGCATGCTTGGATTTAGAGAAAGAGAGAGCTGTGCTCCAACTTCAAATCCAGCTTTGATTTTGAACTAAATTGGGCCCACACAAAGACCATTTGTCTTTTATGTTTGTAGAGAAAAGCAAAAACAAGCATTTTTGGAAGATTTATAAAATTCTACCCTGTTGGGGTATACTATGCTATTAAGCCAATTTTCTCTTTTTCTTGGGACATTTTACCTTAATGATTTCTTCTTCTTCAGATGTCTCATTTTTTCAGTGGTTTCCAGATTCCTTAGTTGGATACTTTTATTCTCCTGGAAAAACAATATTCTTTATACCTGCTCAAATGAAAGGCATTTGTTGGTCTTATATGTTAGTTTAGATCAAATGATCATGCTGTTTGATGAACTATCATCTCTCCTTCATCAAGAGGTCTCTCTTGTTAGAATCTAATCTTTATCAGTATCGATAGCATTCATAGCTTTTATTCTCCAATAAAAATGAAAGCAAAACCTCTTCCTCAACATGACACACATGCTGGTTTCCATTCTGATGTCATCACATCTTTAAAATATATAGGCTGATTTAAGCTATCAGTTTTTTTTTCTATTATCCAGTGTCTCTCGACAGCTATTGTTTCTTTATCATTAGCATTGTAATAATTTAAAGTCAATAAAGCATGCGTAATCTATCTCTGGAGGCCTTTATTTCCCCCTTCTGTTTTTATTAAGCATGTCTTTTTAAAGTGCAATTGGATCTTTCCACAACTGCTTTCTTGTAGGATTGTGTGATATACCTGTAATATGCTTTGTGTTGTAATATGCAAAAAAACTGTTTCATTTTACTAGCAACATATGCTGGAGCATTGTCAATATTAATTTGTATAGGTATTTTCATATAGCTCTGACTTCTAATAAACTTGAAATTACAGAATTAGCCTTTTCAGAACTTAAAGCATTGCCCATTAAAATCCTGAATAGGTATCTATAGCATGGTGTATACACTTTAATTTTTCAAACTCTAAAAAATAAGACACATTCATTTGCCAAGTTTCATTTACTTAAGTACTCTATGGGTTACGTCCTATAGGTAATGGAGTTTGATTATATAAAGAACAAGTAGGACATTGGTTTTTAATGTTCTTTGCTTGCTGCCAAGTGATAGAAAAATCTTTTTCAGATCTTCATTATTAGCATGGTGTTTCAATTCTGAGGTTTCTAACACATTTTCTATTAATATCTGATCAATTTCATCATATAATCTTGATTTTGAAAATCATAAGGGCTTTGAGACACTTTACTTATTTTTCCTGACTTACAACCTGCTTTTTCTGATTTATTTGTATTTGTATAAAATGTAGGGGGCTCCAAAAATTGGTGGTCCTTTTATTATATGAGGAAGAATCCAATTGGTTCTTTTTATAAACTGAAGTCTATTTTGGGGGATATTTGTTGCTTATCTCTCCTCCAAATCACCGCAAGCTCTTTTTGCCAATGTTCATTTTCTGAACATAATGAGGCAATTTTAATATTAGTAAAAGGTGTTACAATTTCTTTTGAGGATATTCCTGTTAATTAATAAAATCTGAATTTTACTTTCAGAATCCCTTCAGAAAACTTTTTAACAAAGGTCTTCTTTTTCGGCCTTGCTTGCCGGCAGACTCGCCGCCATGGGCCGTGTGATCCGGGGGCAGAGGAAAGGTGCCGGGTCTGTGTTCCGCGCGCACGTGAAACACCGTAAGGGCGCCGCGCGCCTGCGTGCTGTGGACTTCGCTGAGCGGCACGGCTATATTAAAGGCATCGTAAAGGATATCATTCATGACCCTGGTTGCGGCGCTCCCCTCGCCAAAGTGGTCTTCCGTGATCCTTACCGGTTTAAGAAGCGGACAGAACTGTTCATCGCCGCGGAAGGCATCCACACTGGGCAGTTTGTGTACTGCGGCAAGAAGGCCCAGCTGAATATCGGTAATGTTTTGCCCGTGGGCACCATGCCTGAGGGTACTATCGTGTGTTGTCTGGAGGAGAAGCCTGGGGACCGGGGCAAGCTGGCACGAGCCTCCGGAAACTATGCCACAGTCATCTCCCACAACCTGGAGACCAAGAAGACGAGAGTGAAGCTGCCTTCAGGGTCCAAGAAGGTCATTTCCTCAGCCAACAGAGCTGTTGTTGGTGTTGTGGCCGGTGGGGGCAGAACTGACAAACCTATTTTGAAGGCTGGCCGTGCTTACCACAAGTACAAGGCAAAGAGGAACTGCTGGCCACGTGTACGGGGTGTGGCCATGAACCCTGTGGAGCATCCCTTTGGAGGTGGTAACCACCAGCACATTGGCAAGCCCTCTACTATCAGAAGAGATGCCCCTGCTGGGCGGAAAGTGGGTCTCATTGCTGCCCGGCGGACTGGGCGATTGCGTGGAACCAAAACTGTATAGGAGAAGGAGAACTAGAACTCAGGAGCTGATAATAAAGTATGTCCTTTGGCTAAAAAAAAAAAAAAAAAAAAAAAAAGGTCTTTAATTTTTACTTTGTGTGCTAAAAATATCAATCTTAAGATATTATCTTCTCTAGGTGTAAGAATTCCTGTAGGAAGATGAGTAGAAGGTAAAATAACTAACATATAGTCAAGCTTTGGATCTGAGCAATCCTTCGTGCTTTGTAATTTCTTTTCTACCACAGCCAATTCTCTCTCAGCCTCAGCTGATAATTTTGGGGGACTACTTAAGTCCTTATCACCTTGTAAGGTTTGAAATAAATTACTTGATTCTTGAGTTGTTACCAATTGTGGGATGTAGCTAGTTAACATCTCCCAGCAATTTTTGAAAATCATTAAGGGTTAGTAATTGATCTCTCCTGATTTGGATTACTTTCTGTGGTTAATTTTTTTTTGCAAACCTACCTTATATTCTAGGTAGTTAATAGAACCTCCTTTTTGTACATTTTCAGAAGCAATTTGAATCCCCAAGACAAAGTTTTCTTTACTTTATCAAACATTTTTTAAAGTATCTTTGTCCAAATGTGTCAGTAAAATAACATTTTTATGATGGTAAATTATAGATTGAGGAATCTCTTTATGAATTAGTTCTAATGCTTGTTGTACAAAAAATTGACATAAGGCGGTGCTGTCTAACATTCCTTGTTGAATAATTTTCCAATGGTACATTTTAACAGGCTGAGAATTATAGGTAGGCACTGTAAAAGCTAATTTTTCTCTATCCTGTTCTTGTAAAGGTATAGTAAAAATGCACTTTTAAATCAATCACTTTAATAGACCACCCATAAGGTAATAGAGAATGCAAGGGAATTCCAAGCTGTAAAGAGCCCATTGGCTGAATCAGATTATTTATGGCTCTTAAACCTGTTAACATTCTCCATTTTTCCAGATTTATTTTTAATGACAAATATAGGAGAATTCTGAGGACTGGCCCATTCTTCAATATGTTGAGCATCTAGCTGCTCCTGTACTGGCTATTCCAGTGCCTGTAAATTTTTCTGATGTCAAAGGCCATTGTTCCACCTACACAGATTTGTCAGTTGACCATTTCAAAGGTAGGGCTGTTGGTAACTTTGAAAGACCAATAGCTGTTGTGCCCTGCTTATGTACAACCTGAACAGTCTGTGACTGTTCTTGATAATAACTTTTAATATTTCTCTCATAAGTAGTTTTTGTTTTATGGTTTATTTCTAAGATTCGAGGAATATTAGTCTGTGTTTTCATTGTTACAACAAATCACATTCCCATAAATTCATTGCTATGTTAGTTACATATGGTTTACATTTTCTTATCTATAATTCTGGTCCTATACACTGGATCCATCTTGTACTTTGTTTTCCCTGAGACAAAATTCTAATCTAAAAAATCTGAACATTTACCTCCTGAAGAGGCTAATCTGAATGCCAAGATTTTGGTGAAATTATTGTTACATCTGCATCTCTATCTATCAAACCATCAATTTCAATGTGATTTATTTGTATTTTTAACTTTGGTCTCTGATTATTTATAGCAGTTTGACAAAATACTTATTTTCCAGTCTCTTGAACTTTTTGTTCTATCTATTAAAGTTGTTTTGTCTTTGATCACATTTAGAGCAGTAGAGTTTTTAGCAATAGCTAGTAAGTCTTTTAACTGATCTATGAATGAGTTTCTCTGATGCTGACAGGAAATGATTGATTTGCTATTGGATCCTGTAGGGAGCCTTTAGAGTGTTTCCCACTGGCAAAGGGCTACTTTGCCTATTTTTTGTTGATCTGTATTTATTAGTCCAATATTGGCCTTTGCTACACCTTCTGCATACTCCAAAAGTCTGACAGCTTCTGTTTGGATTATCTCTAGAAAAAAACATTGTTTCTAGGAACACTTTGTCTACAATACCCATCTAAATGATCTTGTTTACCATAATTAAAACCTCTGATATTTCAATTTTTCTTAAAATTTTTAGAATTTGCTTCTTTCAAAGTAGCATTATATTCCAGTATCAGCCATATTTCTAATCCATTCATCTATGAATATTGGTCTTGCCTTTTACATTCTAAAATTAGCATTTTCAAAGCCAAAGATTTATTTAATATTTAATATTCTAAATCTGATAATTGTTCTACTTAGAGCTGATCTTTGTTTTAAAAAAATCAATGAAGGCTTCTTTGGGGCCTTGTATAACTTTAGTAAATAACTCAGTTTACTTTCCTGATCCTTCTACCTTGTCTCCAGCATTCAAAGCTGCTAAATGACATAAATTCAAGGTGTAACCATCAAATGTAAACTATCTTTGCAATTCAACATACTGGCCTTTACCTAGAAACCGGTCTTGAGGAATATCAATACTTTAGCCCTATTTTGTTGTTCTATGTCCCTAACTTTCTTCTTCCACCAAGTTCTCCACTGTAACTGAGGACCAGCTTCCAATATTGCTGTATCCAAATTTTTCCAGGCTTGAGGGGTAATTCTCTTCTGAGTTGCCCATGAATTTAACATCTACTTCACATAGGGTAAATATGCATAAAATAAAAAGACTGCTTCCTTAAATCTCCTCAGATCTAATCTTTCTATAGGATTCCATTTAACTTCTATATAACCTTGGGATTGCCTATTGTCTGCTGATCATTCTTGTATAGTAACTGGATAAGCTAAGGTTGGTTTTCTAATTACCTTGGGTCACTCCTCTTTAGTTTCATCATGCAATAGTGTGGTAGGTTCTTGTCTAAATTCTCTGTCTGTACCTGAATATTTTTTAATTTTAATTAGTAGATCTTTCTAAGGCTTGTCCCTTATCAGGAGTAATTTTTTCTAAAGCTTGTATTTTATTAATAGTGCATTTTTAAGGCATGTATCTTATCAGTCAAATTTTCATATTTGGCATAGTTATCTAACCACTTTTTAAGGATAAAATATTAATTACCAAACATATAGTAATTATGATCATCATTATATAGATCCTAGATAAGTGGTTTGTTCCTTCATTTATTCTTTTCCATCCACGATAGCTCTATACAGAGTCTTAAGTCTCTAAATTGTGATATTTCTGACTCTTTTTTATTTTTAAATAGTTATTTACTTATTATGTATACAATATACAGAAAAGGTTACCAGATGTCATCATAGATGGTTGTGAGCCACCATGTGGTTGCTGAGAATTGAACTCAGGACCTCTGGAAGAACAGTCAGTGCTCTTAACCTCTGAGCCATCTCTCCAGCCCTATATTTCCGACTCTTAACATGGGAAAACTTTTTTCTTTTTAATATTATTTAACTCTCTCCTTAAGACTTCCCAGGTGTCTCACTAACTATGCTGACTTTTCAGTTTGTCTGAATTAACATAGCTTTCAGTGGTAGGGTCAAGCCCCTCCTGTAATTTCCAAGCATGAGCCCTCTTTTTGGAGTCTCATGAGTGACAGCTGATTGCTCACAGAAAGACCTAGGTGGTGACTACTGCAACAGTTGACATGATGTCTTTGTCTCCATGGTCACACCACATATTGGGTGTCAAATAATATTTTTCTGTTGGCTTAGTGGCTACACATGAATCTACTGATATTTTAATTATTGTCTATGACCCCATGGGTCTCTAATCAGTGCCCTGCTTACCACTCAGGCTGTGGCCTGGATGGCCTTCTGATCCCAGAGATATGTAGGTTTAAACTAAGTCTCTACTGTTCTATTTACCAGCAAAGTATTGGAAGCCAGATATGGGGATAAAAACCTGCTAAATCAGAGAAGCCAAGAAGCAACCAGCTGACCTTGCTTTTTGGCCAGAGACAAAGCAAGAGACACCTCCCTTCACTCATCCCCAAACCAAAGGAAGTGCTAATTCCTAGTCCTGCCCTTACCTTCTTTTCTGTCTTCTCATACAAATTCCTATGACTAATTCCAGTCAGTCAGTCACTGGCTCCACCCCCTGATTCAAGATTAATCATATTAACAGTCTGGTAGAGTTACAGTGCTATCAACTATCCTGTGACACTCACTATGTAGCCAAGAACAGCCAAGAACTCATGATCACTGACATCTAGTTACCAAGTGCTGTTTTCAGGCATGCAGCATAAACAGTGGAAACTGACCTTTTTATTTATCCTCCTTATGTATTCACAATCAAGACGAGTTCCCAGGACTGGGGAGGTGGCTCAAGGTAAAGCTGCTTGCTGCACAAGCATGAAGACCCATGTTCGAATCCCTAGTAGCCACATAAAGGTCAAGCACAGTGTAAATCTGACAAAGACAGATTCTTGAGGTTTGCTGGCCAGTCAGTCTAGCTGAATTGGAGACCTTCAGGTTCAGTTAGAGACCCCGTCTCAATAAAGAAGGTGGAGTGATTGAGGAAGACAGTCAACACTAATCTCTGGCCTCCACATACATGGGCACACAATACACTTATACCCACATACACTTGAACACACACAATGGAAACCTCTTCACAAACATGCAAGAGATGTGGCATCTCAGTGGTACCAAACCCAGTCAAGTTGACAATGGAATTGGGATTTCTGATGACAAGAAAGACTCACCCTGAGAAATGTGTCCTTCAGTGACTCCCTTAAGTGTGCAGTATAAGTGACTCCCTTAAGTATACTTAAGTAACGGTGTGGTGTCACTGTGGTATCATCAATGGCACTGTCCATGTATATGTAATACATTGATTTTTTTAAGACAAAGTCTCCCTATGTAGCAAGGCTATTCAAGGGCTTACAGTCCTCCTGTTTTGAAGTATTATTATGAACTATTTATTTGACATTGTGTTGTGTAGTTTTATGTCAACTTGACACAAGCTGAAGTCATATGAGAAGATGGGAACTCAATTAAGAAAATTCCTTGATAAGATTCGGCTGTAGGACATTTTCTTAATTATTGATTGATGGTGAGGGCACAGCCCATTGTTGGTGGTTCCACCCCTGGGTCTGTGGTCCTAGGTTCTATTAAAAAACAACAACAGACTGAGAAAGCCATGTGAAGCAAGCCAGTAAGCAGCCTCCTCCATGGCTTTTGCATCAGCTCCTGCCTCGGGGTTCCTGCCTTGTATGAGTTCCTGTCCTGACTTCCTTCAGTGATGAAGAGTGATGCAGAAATGTGAGCCAAATAAACCCTTTCCTCTCTAACTTGCTATTTGGTTATGGTGTTTTCTGTTTAGGCAATAGAAACTAACTAAGACAGACATGTGTAATGGAGAGCATTATCATAACATACATGCTCAAAAGAATTATCTAGAATGAGTCAGTACTTAACTGTATCACTCCCCTTGATCAGATACAGGCAATCCTTTGCCTTTAATATTCCATAATTAAACTTTCTGCCAACAGAGCTCCAATGTGGGGTAGAAGTGGAGTGTAACGTCTCCCTGATTCCTGGTGGCTTCTCTGAGGTTTTGTTCCACACCCTGCACCATGAACTTTTATAACCTCATGACTTGGTTCTTCACTCTGAACATCCATCATCTACCTCCAGGTCATTCTCTACATTTAGTATCTTTCTGCCACAGTTAGAATGGCATTGGTCTCTTGAGAAGGTGTCTTAGTTATGGTTACCACTATAACTATAATAGTGATTTGACTTAAATGTTCACATTGTAGTCCAGGAAGTCAGGACAGGACCTCAAACAGGGCAGGAATTTGAAGGCAGGAGCTGAGACAGAAGCCATGGAGGGGTGCTGCGCATTGACTTGCTCCCCACTTTCTTTTAGAACCCAGGACCGCCTGACAATGGGCTGAGCCCTCTTGCGTCAATCACTAGTTAAGAAAATGCCTACAGGCTTGCCTATAGCCCAATTTTATGGAGGCGTTTCTCAATTAGGGTTCCCTCCCATCTGATAACTCTACCTTGTGTCAAGCTGGCATAAAACAAGTCAGCTCAGAAGAGATGGCCCAATGTCAGGACCTGAAGTTCCTTGGTGACCTGACCTCAATCTCTTTGAGCTCTCTGACCCCACATTCCCTTTCCTCTTTCTCAACTCTGATTTCTTCGGTGCTCTGCTTCATCTAGAATGTAATCTTAAGAGGTTCAGCTCAACACCATCTCATCCCAGAGCCAGTCTGGGACTCCCTAGTACAGATCTCATCTAAGGAGTTTATCTTTGGACAGCCAGGGTGGATGGTAGTCAAGGATGTAAGGTTTAGGTTACAGACAAGGCGAAGGTTCACACCTTGATCATTGCTCCTCACATGTGTATCACCAGATTAGTTCAGTTCAGTGAAGATGTCTATGCCTCCAAAGCCAGACCCTAAGACAGTCTAACAGACATGGGAAGAAACGTCCGGTGGGAACAAAGTCTGCAAAAAGACACAGAAGCCTCTGTGCAAAGAGCTACTGCTTTGTCATTGTGTGGGAAGTGGTCAGAAGATCTTCTAAGTGAGAGAGAAGAGCATGAACACGGTCCTGAGCTGAGTGGATGCAACAGGAATCATCTATAGACTCTATACTCTCTATACCCAGCACTATGAATCATGGAAACTGTTGAGACCTCTTAACTTGTTGAAGAAAAAAAGACAAAAGCCCGGAGGTGGCCTCAGGGTCCCAGACTTCTAACACACTTCTGGTCCTGGGTCTCAAGAGCAGTTGGTCAGGACCCCCCCACCCTTCTCCATCACCCTGCTCACCTCTACAGTCATTTCCCTTCCTGAACAGTAGGGTGTGAGGGTTGCATCAGACCATACTTTCCTTTGGAGTCATTCTTGAGTGGCTGTGTGTTGAGCCCTAGAAGCCTGGGAACCAAATTTCTACCTCCCAGGTAGACCCAGATATAAAGTCACTTGCTAGGTTCTATGCCAGGGGGATACTTCGTCCAAACCACTCTTCCAGCATCCCAAACTAAGGTCTACATATCTGGAGGGACATCCAGTGGCATCTGTCTAGTTAAGAGTCTCAGGGTTAAGACCAATATAACTATGGTTTGGGGTGGAACTCCACGTCATTCATCACAATGCCCTGTATCCCAAAGCATTTTATTCTCTTGGCAGGTCACCTGCTGTGGGAAGTACAGGCTCTAGAGGCTTCTAAGTGCCTGGGGGCCAGCCTGGCCTTAGCCAATTCAAACTGGTTATAACTGATGCCTTAAAAACAAGTGTTCATAGCACTTCCTCATAGCCATGAGGGCCCCTTGAATGGGCCCTTCCTCATAAGCCAACCTGGAGTCTGCCTGGGGCCTTGGCAACAGAGGTGGAGTCCTGATGTGAGATGACCTGGACCAGCGAGAAATGAGCATGCTACAGCAGCAGATGCCAGCAAAGCGAAGCCCTTTTCCTGCCGGGAGGAGGGTATGTAAGGGCTTGCCTTTTCCTAAATAAACTGGACTTGTTCCTTTCAACTAGTTCCCAGAGTCTGAGACCTTTATTCTGCGCCTTCTTGTCCCCTCCTAAGGGGAGAACTAGCAAGGTCCAAAGCATAGGCAATACCAACAACCTACTTTAGCTGAAGCTGCCAGAGGAACACCTGTGACCCATGAAAGAGGCGGAGACTCCAGGAACACCTGTGAGCCTGCCATGGGCATGGGATGTGGGTCACATCATGACAACATCAGTCTAGCTTCTCAGCTCCTAGAGCAGGCCAAACTCCAGTACAAGGCAGGGAGAGATAAGGGTATAATGGAGGATAAAGTGTAGTCAGGTTTCTACCACTGTGATAGACAACATGGACAAAGTAACTTGGGAGGAAAGCCTTTATTTCTACTTACAACTCTCAGGCACAGTCTATCACTGAGGAAATCAAGGCAGGAACTCAAGGCAGAAATGTAATTGCTAGAAATACAGCAGAGGCCATGGAGGGGTGCTGCTCACTGGCTTGTTCCCTGTGGCTTGTTTGCTCAGCCTGCTTTCTTACAGAACTCAGGGCCACCAGCCCAGGATGGCACTGCCCACAGTGATCTGGACATTCCCATGTTAATCATCAGTCAAGAAAATGCCCCCCATAGTGCTAGGGAGATTGCTCAGTGGTTAAAAGCACTGACTGCTTTTTCAGAGACACTGGTTCAATTCCAGCACCCACATGACAGTTAACAGTTCTCTATAACTCCAAGATCTGACACCCTCACACAGACATACATGCAATCAAAATATCAATGAACATAAGACAGCAATAAATACATTTTTAGAAAAGAAAATGCTCCCATTTTAACACTTTGGATCCAAGTAAAACTGAGGTGAAAAAAAAGGAAAGAAAGAAAAAAGGAAAATTTGTCTGCACACAATCTGTTGGATGCTTTTTCTCAATTGAGATTCCTTCTTTCTAAATATATCTAGGTTTGTGTCTAGTTGACAAAAAACAAGCAAGACAGAGAATCTTCTGCTCTCCAAACCACTGGCCCAGGTGTTAAGATGCCAACAGCAGCTAATGTTTGAGGGACCTTCAGGTTCCGAGGAGGACTTGAAGAAAACCTGGAACGTGGGACTCAGGCAGAAAGACACAGCTTAGCAGCGAGGCTGCGCCACCTGCCTGGGTTCCAGACCTGTTTTTGCTGCCTGGTGGCCCTGAGAAATGGGAACTCATTTCTTGATTCCTAAGTGGGAAAATTAGGGAGCTGACCTGCAGGATCCAATATGGCATCCACTCATCCCTGCACCAAGTGGTACTTGGTGTACTTCTGCACCAGGGCTGTGGGACAAACAGCACATTCTCTGAGGCTCTAGAGACTACAAGTTGAAGATCAAGGAATGGACAGAGTTAGTTCCTTGAAGGACCAGGAAGCAGGACCTGACCTCCACCTTTTCCTAGGTGCTGACAGTTTACTGTCATCTTGATTTGTGGTGCCATCACCCCAAATTCATCTTCATGGGGTAGTGGACCCCTCTGTCCAAATTGTCCCCTTTCTGAAGTTCTGGACACAGAGCCTCATGTATGGTGGGCAAATATTTCTACTGAGCTCCATCTCTGGACAAATTGCTCCTTTTTATGAGGTTGTACTGAGTTGGAGGTCCACTCTGCACTCTACATTTAGCTTCTAATGGAGACCTACTAGAGGACTCCCACTTTCCAGGAACTAATCACATCTGTGATAACTCTCTAAGGTCACTTTGGAATTACTGGTAGTGACAAGGTGAAGGCATTTTTAAAATATTTATTTATTTATTTTATGTGAATTGGTGTTTTGCATGCATGTATAATTGTGTCAGCTCTTGGAATTACAGACAGTTGTTAGCTGCCATGTGGGTTCTGGGAATTGAACCTGGTTCCTCTGGAAGAGTAGCCAGTGGTTAAAAAACCACTGGGCATTTCTCCAGTGTCCCCTACCCCAGTCTCTTTTTAATTTTATTGAGACAAGTTCTCACTGTGTAGCTCAGGCTGAATGTGAATTGTCTATCATCCTTTCTCAGCCTTCTATGTGCTGCCTCCAGCTACAGACATGAATTTGAAAAATTTGGGCCGTCTACAGTTTCACTGATGTGAAGGATTTTGTTGTTTTATTTGTTTTTGAGGTGGAGTCTTCTGGCATCTGGAAGTTTCAATCCTCCTGCCTCTGACTCCTGAAAATCTGGGATTACAGGTGTGTGCTCCTGTCTCTACTGTCCCTGATTAGAGAAATGGATATGAGTAAAGATGCTTTCCATCAAGCTGGTGACTGAGTGGTCCAACCCTGGACCACAGAGTAGAAGAGTGCTAACTCCAGAGAGTTCTCCTTTGACCTCCACACCCACATCGTGGGACACACACACACACTCACACCAATCAGCGGGAAAAAATTAAAACCCAGAATGTTTTCTGCTTCTCAGTTTCTATTAATGTAAACTTTCCTGTCATTTGTTATTGTTTGTGGAGTGTTTTTGATCTGTAGCCAAGGCAAGGGTGGCATCATACTCTCCATTGTCCTTCAGCCTTCCAAGTGAAACCACACCCAGATGTGAGTGTGTGTGCATGCGTGTGTGCACAGACAGGCCAAAGATGGTTACTATCAATCACTATCCACTTCATCATTTTTTAGACAAGTTCTCTCACTGAATCTGGCCCTCACTGATTGGCTGGACTATCTGGCCAATGAGCAGCCCCCGCCCCGCTCCTCCCACCATCTTCTTTCTACTCCCTTGGGCTGGAATTACAGATTGCACTGCCTACACCCAGCTTTTTATGTGAGTCCCGAAGAACCAAGCCCAAGTCCTCATTGTTAAATGCAGCAATCGATTCATGAGGAGCCCTTTCTCCAGCCCCTAATAAGCTTTTTAAATCAAGCTCCTCACCAGTGTGAGACAGGGTGGGGCTGGAAAGAAGTCTCCATTGGTAACACAGCTCCGGATTCATCCATCAAGAGTTTCCCAGTCTCTCTCTCTCTCTCTCTCTCTCTCTCTCTCTCTCTCTCTCTCTCTCTCTCTCTCTCTCTCTCTGTTTTTTTTTTGAGGCAGAGCTTCTCTGTGTAGCCTCTGCCTCCTGAGTGCTGGGATCAAAGGCATGCACCGCCTCTGCCTGTGTTTTTCTTTTCTTTTCTTTTCTTTTGGCCTAACAGGTACTTTCTTCCCGCAATGGTCATAACAAACATCTGACTGCAGCTCCAGTCTGGAGTCACTGCTTGCTCACTGATGTAGACACTGGGAATTGAATTCCAAGTGCTTTTAAATGACTTTCCCCTCAGCGGCCTGAGGACTTCAGGTCACTGTGTGCCTCTTTTTATTTTTCTGTTAGTCAGAAAAATTGAACTAATATTGTAAGGACAGCAGAACTGGTGAGCAGCGCTGGCTAAACATGGGCTCTTCTTTGCTGGAGACATGTTACTGCTGCCTTTTTCCTTAGAAGACAGGAAAGTAAAGCACGTTTCTTTCCCTAGTTAATTCTTCCTCACTGAGTAAATGTGTCTCACCTCCCAGAAGTAAGAGGCACATGCTATCTGGTTCCATCTTTTTCTAGTCGATTCATAGTTATTTTTTTCCCATGTATTATAAATTTTTCTACCAGCTACAGCAAAGACCACAGTTTACTTAAACTTGTTTAGATTCTGGTTAACAAAGCATGAACATATATTCTGGGTTTTGATTTTCCCACTGGTGTGTGTGTGTGTGTGTGTCTGTGTGTGTGTGTGTGTCTGTGTGTGTCTGTGTGTGTCCCGTGATGTGAGTGTGGAGGTCAGAGAACCCTCTGGAGTTATGTGTCCCTCACTGCATCAACGTCCATCCGTGGATACCCAGACCTGAGAGGGAGCAGTGAGCCGCCACCTGACCAGTGCTGGTACATTTGCTTCTCTGAAAATCAGTGCTTAGGATCCACTTTCTGTTTGTGCCTTATTTTTCTCATAAACTTGCATTTGTTTTTATGGAGATACAAATTTTTACACATCTGCTTTCCCCAAATTCTTATCAGCAGATAGAGGCCAACATTATCTTAAATCATTTTCTTTTAAACAGAGTCTCATGTAGCCCAGGCTGGCCTCCAATTGACTGTATAGCTCAAGATGACCTTGAATGCCTGTCCTTACCTCTCAGATTCTAGTATTATAGGTGTGAGCCTGTGGTGAAAATGTTCTCTGTATGCTGTAAATAAAGTAACTGGTTTGGCCTATGTGGAGCACCTTAGAAGTGGGTGGAGGATCAGAGGAGGTAGAAGGAGGGCTGAGTCAGTCAGTTTCCATCCGACCCCCAGAGGAAGAAACATGTAAGGAACCCAGGTGAGCCACAGGCCAGGCCATGTGGCAGGTAGAATACTAGAAATGGGTTGAATTAAGATGAAAGAGCTAGCTATTAATGTACTTGAGACATGGGCCAAACAGTATGAAATTAATATAAGCGTTTGATTCATTTCTTTGGGGGAAAAAGCTGCCGCAGGCAAGGTCCAAACCTCTGGCCTAAACAAACCTGGAAATATACTACAACATGAGCCTCTGTACAATGTTTTCTCTTTTAAAACTATTTTGTTTGTTTTATTTTATGTACACATTTGCCTGTGTGAGGATATCAGATCCCCTGGAACTGGAGTTACAGACAGTTGTGAGCTGCCATGTGGATGCTGGGAATTGAACTCAGGTCCTCTGGAAGAATAGCCAGTGCTCTTAACTGCTGATCCATCTCTCCAGCCCTGTACAATGTTTTCTTATGTAACAGATTCTTAGACTGAGGATATAGCTCAGTGGCAAAGCCATTGCCTAATGTCCCAAGGCTCTGAGGTTTATTTATTTATTTATCTCTCTGTCTCTCTCTCTGTCTCTCTCTCTCTCTCTGTGTGAGTGTGTATGGGTGTTTTGTCTGTGTGTATGTCTGCCCACCACAGGTATGTTCTCTCTCTCTGTCTCTGTGTGTGTGTGAGTGTGTATGGGTGTTTTGTCTATATGTATGTCTGCCCACCACAGGTATGTTCTCTCTCTCTGTCTCTCTGTGTGTGTGAGTGTGTATGGGTGTTTTGTCTATATGTATGTCTGCCCACCACAGGTATGTCTGGTGCCTGAAGAAGTTAGAGGAACGTATCAGATCCTGTGCTTCTGGAGTTACAGATGGTTGAACTCCAGGTGGGTGTTGAGAATTGAATTCAGGTCTTCTAGAAGAGAAACCTTGGTCTTAGCTGCTGAGCCATCTCTTTAGGTTCTGATTTATTTTTATTTTTATATGTGTTCAGTGCCTGTAGAGGCCACAAGAGGGCACTGGATCCTCTGGAACCAGAGTTAGAGAGGGCTAGTAGCCTCCAGTGCATGCTGGAAACCAAACCCAGGACCTCTGCAAGGTTTCACATTTCTCTAAGCCCTGCTGGATGTTTTTTAAAGAATCTTTCAAAATTCTCCTAGGACAAATTCTAGTCAAATGAAATATTATGGAAACTCAAAATGTGAGCCACAAATTCAATTTAAAATTTTGATAGATACAATTATTCTTCTGAAAAGGTTCCTTTACTATGTACCCCAGAAATTCCCAGTCCTCCCACCTTAGCCTCCTAATTATGCTAGGAGTGCACCTCTGCACACTGCTTAGTAGCTGCATTCAAACATATATATGTATTTATTTACTGTATATGCTTATGTGTCTGAATGCATGTATGTACACCATGTGAGTGTAGGTACCCCAGAGGGGCAGAAAGGGTGTCAGCTCCTCTCGAACTGGAGTTACAGGCAGTTGTGAGTTGCCTGATATGGATGCTGGAAACCAAATCTGAGTTTTCGGTGAGAGCAACAGGTACTCTTTACCACTGAGCCATCTCTCCCGGCCCAAGTACCTTCGTTGTTCAAAAAAAAAAAAGCAATAAGCAGAGCATAGCATAAAGGGTTTGTAGGGTTGTGAGTATTACCTCTGAAAGCACAGCTGGGGACTGGACACTGGAAAGTTCTTCACCATTGCTGACTGTTCACCAGTGGAAATCACAGACTAAGAAACAGCACAGTGTCCCACTCGAGTTCCAGAAGTGATGGGAATGACAGGGGGCATATGATGCTTCCACCCACAGTGGGTGGTCCTTCCCCATCAATCACTAATTAAGAAATGCCCTTCAGGCTTGCCTACAAGCCAGTCTGATGGAGGTATTTTCTCAACGGATGCTCCCTCCTTTACGGTGACTCTAGGATGTGTCAAGTTGATATGAACTTAGGCAGCACACCAGGCCTGGTGGCACCTGTCAATCATCCCAGTACCAGGAAGGTGAAAGCAGGGAAACCAAGCATTCAAGACTCTCCTTGATTACACAGAATGTTTAAGACCATTGTGAGCTACATAAGAACCCCGTCTCTTTTTAAAATGTATCTTACATTGCTCAGTATATCTGAAATTGCCATATCAACATATAATCAATGGCAACAATAATAAAATATTAACTGTTTCTGGTACCACGTCATTGAAATCTGGTTAACTGTTGCTACTCAGCACTGCCCATACTTGATGGTGACCAATCACATCTCCGATAGCCAACAGTCTCACATGAACCCATGATTGGTCACTTTATATCTGGAACTTGATTTGACCCATGGGTGCACAGAGGGGAATGGTCTCAGTGGCCTGTTGTCTCCTCCCCTGCCCTTTGCCTCCTGCTGTCCAGAAAATTCACGCCAAGGCAAATGGTGTTTTCTCACCATACCCAGAGAGATCAGCTTTCTCAGTGTTAGCCACCCCCTACCCACTCCTTGGCCCCCTAGCTGTCATATCCCCAGGGGTTCGCCACCTGGGCCCTCCTACAGCTCCTGGCTCCTTCACAACAGTTTTGAAACTGTCGATAACAGTGAGTGTGACATGCCAGGCGCTCTGCTAACACAGGAGGTACATCTTACCTAATCCTTCTCAACTTCTAAAGGGCTGCAGCCATTTGGCACATAAGGGCTCTCCTCCTGACCAGTGGACAGTCACAGAGCCCAGCCTGTGTTCAAGGTCAGGGGAAGGGGGCTGGGATCTCCTTAGGCAAAAGGACTCAGGGGTAGTGACATCCTCAACTCCCACTGGCTCTGAATAGCCTGTTCCCGTGCATGTGTCCTTTGGTGAACACACCCCTAAACCTACACACACACCTACATCCCACCGCTACCTGAGTGTCAGAGCCCTGACCGTGAGAAAGCTTGGAGGTGAGGGCTGCTTGCTACCTCAGACTCTCAAGTCACCTCTCTGTCCTGTATTGTAGGCTTGATGACCTGGGCAGACAAAACAAAACCCTGGGAGTACTGGGTAGGGCGGGGCAGAAAGAACTCTCCCTTGGGGCGGGACCAGCATCAGACCTGCTAGGCAAAAAACCCCAGCGAGGGTGGTGACAGCCGAGGCCAGGAGATCATCATGAGTGGACAAGTCGGGGACCTGAGCCCGCAGCAGCAGGAGGCACTGGCCAGGGTGAGGGGTGCCGTGGGTGGGCGGGCGGGAAGGTGCGAGGGTCCAGCTGAACCCTCACTGTAGCCCTGCATGGGACCTGAATGGTGAAGCCCAGTACCTCCTGAACCCTCTTGGATTTTGACACCCTCCCCATGCACCACCCCCAATTCCTCTGGGTGATTTCAGGGTGGGGTGTGTGTGTGTGTGTGTGTGTGTGTGTGTGTGTGTGTGTGTGAATTCAGCTTCCAGAGCCGCGTGCCCCACCACCCAACCCTGGGCTATGGCCACCGCCAAGCAGATCCAGAGATCTCTGCCCCAATTGCGACAGTTTGCTTTGGTTTCTGTTGTCCGGGTTCCCAGTCTTCTTATCAGACATATTTGTTTACTTTTAGTTTTCACAGAGAAATAGAAGGCTTAGGGGGTCTGATTCTGAGAGCATCCTGAAGGCTGTACCTGGAGAAAGGAAAGACTATCAGAAAGGGGAGGCCCAGGCCTTGTTTGAAAGGTGAGGGTAAGATTTGTGACAGAGAGCCAGGCACTGGAGGGGTGAGTCTGGAATCCCAGCCTTGAGAAGCAAAGATTGGAAGATTGCCAAGTTCAAGACCAGCTGCACCTAGTGACACTGTCTCAAAGAACAAGAGATAAATGGCTTGTTTTGAAGTGTCTCCCATGGTGAAGGACCCTACGGGGAGAAATGAGAAGAGTCCTGGGTGAAGGAGGGTCCTCAGAATGCAGCCAAGGCTCTCCAAGTGAACAGGAACAGGAGGATCCTCTGACAGCCCCCAGAGCTGATGGTCTCCGGAAGCACCAGGCACAGGGTTCTTCTGGAGCTAGACACGGGCCTCTGGGAAAGCATTCCTACTTTTGCCGTTATTTAAAAGTAATAAATGCTTACTATTTTAAAAATTATAAGAAAAGAGAGGAGGGAGAAGGGGAAGGCTGCGAATGGACAGGAGCTCTGCACGACTGCTCCCAGGATCGTTTTCTTCTAGAGTCTTCCTGAGCTTAGAGTGGTCCACTGTGGTCACTTCTAGACACACGGTCTTCATATGACACTCTTTATAGTGGGTTTTCTCCAGGCTGAGTGAAGAGTCACCTAGAGGTGAAGAGGAGTGCAGAGGTATTGTTTCTTAAGGGGCACTGCCCCCCTTCACACCCTCCAGCCCCCAACAACACTTCCTGGGGTCCCCGAGGCTGCAGCCGTTTTCAGGTGTGAATCCTCCCCTTGCCGGCTGGAATTCATGCTTTAATCCTAGTTTTTGCTAGCATCGGAGATTATAGTGAATGACAGCAGCAGGCTAGGCATAGGAAGGCTATGAATTTATCAAAAAAAAAAAAAAAAAGAAAGAAAAGAAAAGAAAGGAGGAGAATCTGTTAAATGCACAGCTATAGAGTTGCAGCAGCAGCTTCCCCTCCCAGAGAAGGTGTGATGTGACCAGGTGGTGCTGTGGGTTGGTCTGTCATAGCAGCTGACTGGAGGTTTAGTTAGTCACCAAATAAGCTGTTTGTGTAGGGTCGGTAGCTGCCCCTGAGGTCAACTTTAGGAAATTTTAGAGTACCACTTGTCTCCAGAGTAGCCATTAGGAGTTAGGCTGCAAATGTTTGCACACAGCATTATGGGTTATCAGCCCCAAGGGCTCATGGTCTGGTTGTTAAGATGTGGGACTTCCTAACTCTTGGTAATTTGTCTTCACATATTTCTTTTTAATTATGTAAGCAAAGCAAAATGCAGTCTCATTTATTATTATTGTTTTTTATTTTTGCTATTGGCCAGGCATGGTGGCACATATCTTTAATCCCAACACTTGGGAGGCAGAGGCAGGTCAGCCTGATCTAAATAGTAAGACCTCCATCTCAAAATAAAACAATTATTATTGCTACTTCTCAGAGGTTTGGAGTACCTAGTCCTGACTGACTTCAAATTCACAAGATATACCTACCTCTGCTCCTTGGGTACTAGGCCCAGGCTTGCAGTGGGGTGTGTGTGTGTGTGTGTGTGTGTGTGTGTTTATGAATATGGTATTTTATCTACATGTATATCAGTGTACCACAATGCATGTGGATGCTAAGAATCAAACCTAGGTCCCTCTGGAAGAATAATCAGTAATCTTTAACTGGTTCCCCATCTCTCCAGACCTGTAGAGTTTTTTGCTTTGTTTTTAAAGATATGTTTTTTATATGTAGCCCAGGCTAGTTTCAAACATCTGATCCTCCTGCCCCAGCTTCCTGGGTGCTGGGGTTATTGATATGGATCACCAAACCTGGTTTATCCTAAACACATTCAAGTTTTTGATTTGACAAACTTGACGGTATCTTTATTTCACAAATGAGGAAACTGAAACTCAGAGAGAGTAACTCTTCTCTAATCCAGACCATCAGGATGCAATTTCTGGGGTAACGTCTCTAGAACTGTCAGATAGTCTTCATCAGAATCACCCAGAAAAGAGGAGGAAAGGCTGGCGTTCTCGTGTTTATTCAGGGAAGGCTCTGGCACTAGCCAGAAGAGGAACTTACCCCCAAGAAGAAATTCTCTCAGTTCTGAAAGACTGGAGCCCAAACATGACAGGTCGGGAGTGAACAGAACAACCCCATCAGCCTGCTTAGTTATGCATACCTCTTGCCCTGTGTTTAAACTTAAGCCTCATTCCAGGACCACTTGTGGGCAGGGGATCACTGGGCCTCTTTGTTTATCTTTCCAATGTGGTCACATCAAATAACTTTTTTTCTCAGTGTTTCACTGTTTGTCTCTTGATTGCCGGCCACACCTCCCTTGTTTGAGCCAGGAGGAAGCAGGCTCTGACCCAGACCAGCACCTTAACACCCACTATCCCGTTCACCTTTTTCCTCTTAGTTCCGGGAGACCCTCAAGGATGTGCTGTCCACCCTGCCCAAGGCTGATGACTATTTCCTTCTGCGCTGGCTCCGAGGTGAGGTCACGGGATCAGGGAGGCAGAGAGCCAGGGAGCAAGGGAAAGCCAGGTGGGGCCCTTTAGCCTGTGCCCTGCCAAGACACAGGCTTCCAATGGCCTGCTGTCATAGGCTGGAACCTAAGCTCTGCTGCCATTGTTCAACGCACAACACTTAGGCTCTCTGTCCACAGAGCGGATGGACATGGGTCACTTGAGTGAAAGAAAAAAAAAATGACCGCTCCTAGGTATTGTAGATGTGAGGGAGAGAGGGCACAGCCAGACTGAACCAGGCCATAACTTTGAGAGGAGGGGGTGAGGGTCAGGGGAGGCACCTGAGGCCAGAGATGCTGCCTGGTACCTTCTTTAGTCACTCTCCACCTAATTCCTTGAGGGGCCTCTTGCTGGCCTTGCTGATTAGCTAGCCTGATTAGACAGCTCGCCCCAGGGGACCCAGCCCCTCTTGTTCTATGTCTATCCTGAATTCCTAATACTTTCAGCAGAGCTACAGGTTGTGCTGGCTGGCATAGGATTTGCTGAAGGTGGCAGAGGCAGGAGGATGACGAGTTTGAGGCCAGCCTGGGCTACTCTCATCAGACCTTTTGCTTCAACAAAGCAGAAGTCTGGAAGGCCCCAGGGCCTCTGTCCCCAGCTTGGCCTTCAATCAGGTGTCAGTGACTTAGTCCCCTGGGACATTGGGCAGTGAATTGAAGTAATGGCTTCTAGGAGTCACTGGCAGTTTGGAAAAACAATACCAGAAATGGCACCAAGGCTGGGGCAGAGTGAGAAATCCTTTTAATCACTACTTTGCATGAGACAGAGTTTTTACGTTTGAGCTAGGAAAAAGTCAAGACTCATCCTAGAAAGTGGACCAAGGCACATGGTTTAAATAGTTGTCAACAAAACAGGCCTGTAACTGAGCCCCAGCTGCCCGCTGTACCAGCACAGCACCTGTGAGAAGCCTCTCAGAGCCTTGCTGTCTTCCAGTGGTCCCAGGCATGGTTTTAAGCCCCGTCTGCCAGGGGCTGAGTCAGACATGAGGACACCAGGCCTACCTACATGAAGGAAGCTCCATTGGAAGACCACCCTTCCCTGTGATTTTGCTCTTTCTCTGTGTTTTTTTTTAAATTATTTTTAGAAATAGTTTTTAAATTTAATTTTTTAAGACAGTTTTAAGATTTCAGAAAAAAAAACCAAAAGTATCAACAAAACTAGTAGCATTCTTATTTAAAGCAATATCCAACTGTAAAATATGACAAAAAACTCAGGTAGTACTCAACCCAGCAGCTAAGCATATAAAACTCCGAGGATTTAAACTTCGGACAGAAAAGATCTAGACATACCAGATAAACCTGTAAATGCTAGTGTGTTTAGAGCTGCCATATTCATTGTGGTGGTCTGCAAACATACTTTTATTTTTAAAGATTTATTTATTATGTCTACAGAAGAGGGCACCAGGTGTCATCATAGATGGTTGTGAGCCACCATGTGGTTGCTGGGAATTGAACTCAGGACCTCTGGAAGAGCAGTCAGTGCTCTTAACCTCTGAGCCACCTCTCCAGCCCCCCTGCGAACATACTTAACTATTCAAATTATATTAAATTAAGACTGCAGGTCCTCATATGACTAGCTACACTTCTGTTGCTCAGTAGCCACACTGAACTGTTCACAGAGCATTCAATGGGCCAGCACTGATGCAGGTCACATGAAGGAGGACAGGGCAGGCGGTAATGGCAGGGACTTGTTCGCTGACACTGGTAGCGATATCAACACTGACAAGCAGCTGTGGGTATTTATACAGCCTGTGGCCATGGGACAGGAACTGTATGAGACAGGCTTGGACTCAGTTGAAGGTGCTGAGGAGTAGGGCCGGCTGACTATGGATGCAGTGAATGACTTGTCACGGGGCATGGTGGAGGCTGAGTTAGTAGCCTTCATGGCCCTTTCTTGAGCAGATTAGTGAACAGGGTAAAGGCTGTCTGGCAGGAAGGTCACTTTCCACTTGAACAACTCAGATGCTGCATTTCACTTAGGCTCCATCAATAGCACATTTGATAGTAAGCTAGTGGCAAGAAAATAAGCTGCCAAGGCATTTCTAAAATAGCCTGTACTTGTGCGCTGGAGGCATGCCTGTAGTCCCAGCTGAGTTCATACGGTATTTGGTGAGCAAACATGAGGGCCCAGTCTCTTCTCCCAGCACCCATAGAGAGAGCAAGACCCAGCATGGTCTGTATGTGACCTCAGAAGTTGGGGGAGGTGAGGCTTTCTGGTCAGTCATTATTGTAGCCAATCGCTGAGCTCCAGGTGAGAAGGACCCCCAATATCAACCCCCGGCCTCCACACTCATGTGCACACGCCTGCTCAAATGCACACACATATAGAGTCCAAACCCCAAATGTATTTTGAGGGTAGAAGGAAAAGTAGGGACACCCTAATTTTGTTTTCATAAGTCTCTAGGGACCAGCTTGTCCAAACACTTATAAATGATTTCTATATCTGTTGGCTTGTTTATTGGGAACTGGAGGACTAATGTAACAAGCATATGGAAGCCGCAGAAGTTTGTGGGTTGATTTCTATTATGTGGGTTCCAGAGATGAGACTCAGGTCATCAGGCTTGGTGGCCAAACACAAATAAACAGATAAATCAAAAAGGAAGAGTGTGACCGCTCCTAGGTGTGATAGAGGAAAAAGTTTACCATAGATTAAAAGGAGAGGGTGGCCCGAGGCAGGAACATCTGGGAGAGTCCTGAGTAGACATGATCCTGAGCCATGTGAGGAGACGGGGACGGGGAAAGTCGAGAGCCAGACCAAGAGGCCAGGAGGGTGCAGGGTAGATGAAGAGGCCGGGTAATCAAAATGACTGGATTAGATAGGGAAGGGAAGGTCGGGGAAGGGCAACATAGTCCTTGGGCTGGAGAAATTTGGGGTACGGGGTATGCCAGCCATAAACCCTGTAACAGGTAGGTACTAAGGGATGCTGGGAGAACCCGGAAGACAGGTTCACTTAGCATCTTAGTGAAGGTTTCTAGTGCTGTAAAGAGACACCATGACCATGGCAACTCTCTTTTTTTCTTTTAGAATTAGCAAATTTATTTGTGTCCCAACAACACTTAGAGTTAGCTTCCCCTCCTACTTAATTATCACTTATAGGGCTGGAGAGATGGCTCAGAGGTTGGGAGCACTGACTGTTCTTCCAGAGGTCCTGAGTTCAATTCCCAGCAAAACCACATGGTGGCTCACAACCATCTATGATGAGGTCTGGTGCCCTCTTCTGTAAAACTGTATGCATAAATAAATAAATAAAAAAAAAAAAATTATCACTTATAAGGCAAAGTGCAGTTGGTTAGATGAAATGCTGGCCCTGAGAGGACCCTCCACCCCTACTGCCAGTCCATAGACCTCATTTCACCCATCTTGAAGGAAAAGTTCAAGCCAACACAAATGTGCTCCATTAATTCAGAAAAGAAGTGTGGAGCTGCCCAAAGCCTGTAGGGTGGTTCTGCAGGTCCCTGGCGAGATTAACAGAACCCTGAGGCCCATGGTCTATAATCATATCTGCACTTATCCTGATCAGCCACATCACCAAGAGGCAGACCTTATTCTTCTTGGCTTCTGGATCTCAACTGGGCTATTTCTGGGCATTTGGCATAAAGTTCACACCGTGAGCAGAGCTTTGTCACCAGCTTTCCTGAACCAATTAACAACTAGGAAGGGCGGTCCCTTCTCCAGCTTCAGGGATGTTCACAGGTCAGAACACTGATCATAGACATAGCCTCTCTCCTCTCTGCCACCTGCTGACGCACATGTAACACAGCAGCCACACATGCCTCCATGGGCAGGCACATAGCAACTTAAAAAGAAAACCATTTAACCGGTGGCTCACAGTTTCAGGAGTTCAGTCCATTCTCATCATGGTGGGACATGGTGGTGTGCAGATAGATATATATGGTGCTGGAGAAGTAATTGAAACTTTTACATCTTGTTCAGGCATCAGGAAGTGGTCTGTCTCACTGAGCATGGCTTGAGCATATATGAGACCTCAAAGCCCACCCCCACAGTGACACACTTCCTCCAACAAGGCCACACCTCCTAATAGTGCTACTCCCCTTGGGGGGTCATTTTCCTCCAGACCACTGCAGTTGCCATTTGTCCAGGGTTTGGGACCTAACAGTGGCAAGCGCCTCACCTTTACCTGCTGAGTCGCCTTGCTGAACCTCCAAGAGCAGCTCACTCTAGATCTGGTCTCTCCTTCCCATGTTTTTACAGCTCGGAACTTTGACCTTAAGAAATCTGAGGACATGTTCCGGAAGGTAGGACCCTGCCTCCCCATGTCTCTCCTCCTGTTTCATTTTTCCATCATACTGGATCCTTTTGTGAACGAGGCTGAGTCCCTCCCCCCATGCCCTTTTTCCACCTCCATCCCCAGTTCTGTGGAGTCTAAGGGTGCTCTGTGGGCAGGGAGACCTGGTTTCATGTCCCCAATACCTGCAGAGGCATTTGGAGACAGGCAGCTTCTGCATATCTCTGCAGCACGTGGAGTTCCGGAAACAGCAGGACCTGGACCACATCCTCACGTGGGAGCCGCCAGAGGTGAGGCCTTGCAGACCCCCTCAGGCCTGCCGGTGCCCTCTCCCCCATGTCGCCATCCAATGGCACAGTGAGGGCTGGCTTGAGTCAGGACTCTGTCCGTTTGTCCAGGTGATCCAACTCTATGACTCAGGTGGTCTGTGTGGTTATGACTATGAAGGCTGCCCTGTGTGGTTTGACATCATTGGGACAATGGACCCCAAGGGACTCCTGATGTCCGTCTCTAAGCAGGACTTAATCCGCAAGCGTATCAAAGTCTGTGAGCTGCTTCAGCATGAGTGTGAGCTGCAGAGTCAGAAGGTGAGCAGTGGGATTAAGTCGGCATGCTTAATGACCTTAGTGTGTTCAAGCGGAGACACCAGGCCCGGAGAAGAGCTGCCCTCATGTCCCTAACTCCGCCAGCTCTCAGGATGATTTTCTTCCACTTTGGTCCCTCTGTGAGTGTCCATCTATCCATCCGTCCGTCCGTCCGTCCGTGTGTGTGTGTGTGTGTGTGTGTGTGTGTGTGTGTGTGTGTGTGTGTGTACTGGTATGAGGAAAGGTCACCAATACCTTCTCTTCTGGCTGAGTTCATAAGTGTTTGCTAGCAGCATAATGTTCAGATTCCTACATAAAAAGCCAGGCCCTAATACTGGCCATGGGTATGGTGAGAACCCTAAGCACTGCTCCTAGGATTTTTTGGATCAGCCAGCCAGCTTCACTTACAGAAAAGATAGTCTGTGGATTCTCTAACTACGAAAACTTGTAGCCAAACCATGACTCTGTGCATCCTCCAAGAGACTCAAAAAGATACTACAGAGTTATTAAAATAGATATATGAAGCCTAAGGCCGGTGAGATGGCTCTGTGGATAAAGGCACTTGCACACATGCCTGGCAACCCGAGTCCTATTCTGGGAACTAGCATGGTGGGAGTTGACTCCAGTGAGCTGTCTCCTCACTTCCAGACAGGCACCGTGGCATATGGTATGCACAAAACGCACATGCCTGCCATGCATCATAGATGATGGATGGATGGATGGATGGATGGATGGATGGAGTCCGATAAATTACAGATAGATAATAGAAAAAAAGACAAATAATAGATATTTAAATATAAAAATATGTATATGGAAAGTTAGATGTGGTGCACCCCTCTAATCCCAGTACTGGGGGACAGAGGCAGGTATAACTCTGTGAGTTCCAGGCCAGCGTGGCCTACAGAAGGAGTTCAGAACAACCAGGGCTATATACAGAGACCCTGCCTTGAAAACCAAACAAGCTATATATGGAGCCCTCAAGAGTGAGGCTCTTCAAGAAGGCCTTCAGATTCACGTGGACAGGTCTTATCTCCTGCTCCTGAGCTGCCCTCTGGCCTCTGCATCTTTCAGAGTGAATCCAGTGTAGAAGGCAGCCTTCTGGGTCTTGTGAATCTGAACTATAAGCCCAGCACATGCAGAGACTGAGGACAGCTTCTGAGAATCAGCTCTTTCCACCATGTGGGTCCCAGGAATTGAACTCGGGTCATCGGTCTTGGCAGCAAGCACCTGTTAGCCATCTTGCCAGCCTGAGTCATGCTTTAATCGTGCTCTAGGCAATTGTATTGAGCAAACTGTGATGATGCTCAAAGAACCCACAGCACCCGCTGGGACTCAGACTCAACATTTCCTCACACCATGGGCTTAGTAGGCCTCCCTACCAGGGGTTGTAGATGGTGAGAAGACAGAGAGAGGTGGCCAGGCTCCACTGTGTGGATCAGTGATCTAACCAATGCACCTGTTCTGTACCTGCAGTTGGGCAGGAAGATTGAGAGGATGGTGATGGTGTTCGATGTGGAAGGGCTGGGCCTGAGGCACCTGTGGAAGCCAGCCGTGGAGGTCTACCAGCAGGTAAGGCAGGAGAGAACAGTAACGGCTCCAGGCCAGGAGGGACCCACTGCCCAAGCCAGCTTCCCATCCATGGAAAAGTAGAGGCAATCTCCAAGGGACCTATGGGCCAGTCTTGCCCTGACATGCTGGCCTTGGGACCATCTTAGGAGAATGAGGAGCAAGGACATCCCCGGGGAGAATGCATATATTATGGGGGAAGGCTGGGTTGGTCCTCTTGCTCCACAGCATCAGAGCTACAGAAGTCTGGGAATCTAAGGTGCTGAGTACAGCCATGACCAATGACATTTGACTTCACAGTTTTTTGCCATCTTGGAAGCAAATTATCCTGAGACAGTGAAAAATTTAGTTGTTATTCGAGGTAAGTCTGTGGCTGAGATGATCCTGCCTGGGGAAGAGACTGGGCGGGAGGTGGCAGCAAATAAGCCTTTAGGTTGGAGCTTCTCAAAACTATCTTTTGTGATTTTGAGAATCACAAACTCATCCTTCTTAGATTGATATTTTTGTAATATGCAAAATCCTGCCCTGGTGGGTTGCAATCGTATTAGGTGTCTAAATGTTTGCCACTATTTCTTTTCTTACTCACTTTAGTGTAGACTGGGCCATGAGCCACAGGGTTAGCAAGAATGGTCCCTGTCTTCCATAGCCATTCTATATTCCCTGGATTCAGATGTCCCAGGCTCACATCTAGCTAGCTCCCTCATTTATTTTTTTAAAATATTTATTTTTTACTTTATGTGAATTGGTGTTGTGCCTGCATGTATAACTGTGTGAGGGTGTCAGATCTTGGAATTACAGACAGTTGTTAGCTGCCATGTGGATGCTGGGAATCAAACTCAGGTCCTCCGGAAGAATAGTCAGTGCTCCTAACCACTCAGCCATCTCTCCAGCCTGCTCTCTCATTATGAAAAAGTCAGTTTCATCTCACTGACACTCAGCTTTTGTGTGTTGTGAAGTGGGGACACTATGATACCCCTCCCCAGATGGTTAGGATGTTAAGTGAGAGTCCCCTAACTGAGGTCACACAAAACCCGGCTCCCAGGAAGTGCTCAGTGAGTGAGCAGGTTTTCTTGGGTAAAACAGCATATTAGCTCCCTACCTACTCTTACTCCTAAGGATTCTGGGATCGCCTAGCAGAACTGTGAGTGGGGAAAAGAATGGGTATCCTCAAGGACTCACTATTGCTGACCATGGGTCCAGCTTGTGCCCAACACCCTACAACTAGATTAGGAGACACTGCTGATTGTTGAGAACCAGATACAATACTTTACAGCTAACAGCACTAAGGCTAAAAAGTGTAAATTCTTAACTAACACTCACACAGCAGGGCAAGCAGGGCAGAATCCAGATCTACACAACTAGACAGCACAGGACCTGGGCTGTGCCTTTCTGGACTGAGTTGTCTCTGGTCCAGCTTCCCAGTGGAGTTCTGTGTTTCAGCTCCCAAGCTTTTTCCCGTGGCCTTCAACCTGGTCAAGTCATTCATAGGTGAAGCGACGCAAAAGAAGATAGTGATCCTGGGAGGTGAGTACTTGACCCTTGACCCCAGCTGGGGCTGGCTCTGTGCCCATCTGGAAAGTGGTGGATGTGCTGCCAAAGGCTCCCTTCTCCTGGGGTATCCTTTTCCCACAGCCATTGGTCTTGACCTGGCCTCATCAGCACATAGAGCCAGCCTTCCCGTTCTGGATCATGGCTTAAAAGCCAGAAAGTCAATTCTCAGGAAAGGAAGGTGGCCCTCTCTGTGGGCTCTGTTGGTCTCCAAGAGCCCCTCAGAGCCCCCTGTCCCTCACACAGATAACTGGAAACAGGAGCTACTGAAGTTTATGAGCCCTGACCAGCTGCCTATGGAATTTGGGGGGACCATGACTGATCCTGATGGTAACCCCAAGTGCCTGACCAAGGTACAGAATGCCCAGAGGATGGGGAGGGAGGAGACCACTGTGATCTACTATCACCTTACCCACTCCTGACTCATAGATCAACTATGGGGGTGACGTGCCCAAGAGCTATTACCTGTGCAAGCAGGAGAGGCTGCAGTATGAGCATACTGTGGTCGTGGGCCGAGGTTCCTCCCACCAGGTGGAGACTGAGATCCTGTTCCCAGGCTGTGTGCTCAGGTAGGCACAGAGGCTGGGTACACCTGGAAGGGTCTTCCAGTCCACACAGGAGGTAATCAGTGGGCTCTCTCTGCTGCAGGTGGCAGTTTGCTTCAGATGGTGGAGACATTGGCTTTGGAATTTTCCTGAAGACCAAGATGGGGGAGAGGCAGAAGGCTGGGGAGATGGCAGAGGTGTTGCCCAGCCAGCGCTACAATACTCACATGGTGCCTGAGGACGGGAGCCTCACCTGCCTCAAGGCCGGAGTCTGTAAGAGCTTCAGGTTTTCCTGCAATTGTCTTTGTGATAGAAAGACAGCCAGCTACCTCAGGCCTGTCCGGCCTCTCTAGATATCCTCTACGACCAACTCTCAGGGAGAGTTCCAGGACTGAAGCTAAGGGTTCCAGGGGTGTGATCTCCAGGGCAGAGGTGCATTGCACTCCCGAGACTCAGAGTCCAGGCGCACAGCAGCCTTAGGGACAGCTAAGTAGCCATGAACTTTAGTCAGAGGTCTCCATAACTAACATAGTTCAGTTGTCTGAACTCCAAATATTCCAAAGAGACAGCTAGAACTGGTGTCAGCTTCACCAAAATCAAAACAGTCTAGTGTCTTAGCTCACTTCTTACACTGTAACAAAATACTCAAGTCAATTAGCTTAGAAAAATGGGGTGGTGGGGTTGCCATACGTAACACACGGTTCTGGAGATTTCAGGCCAAGATCCTGTGAGCTTATTACTTTGAGCCTTTGGCGGGAGTACACATCATAGTGAGGACCCTGAGAGCAAAAACACCTATGTCACAGCCAGGAAGCCCAGCGTGATGGCTCCCACCTGTAATCCTCGTGCTTGGGGAAGCTGAGTCAAAAGGCTCAGGAGCTCAAGGCCAGTGTAGAGACCATGTCAATCCCCCTCCTAAGGCGTTCATTACCTTCTGATAGTGCTACCTGGGAGCCAGGCCTTCCACACATGGGTCTTCTAGGAATGCTTATACAAACCATAGTGATGGGGATGACATCTTTCCTTCAGGGTTGCTCTGAGCAGGGTTGACATGCGGTGCTGGTGCAATGCTGGGGTGCCATATTCCTACTGTGATCACCAGAGTGCCAGGAGGTGGTCATGAGCAGTGAGTCTGGAGCAGAGCAGTGACTGATGCTCATGTCTTACCCACGGACCTGGTCAGCATGCTCCCGACATCACCAGGAGTGCACATGAGCTGGGCTTATGCTTTTTGTCACCTCTCTGTCCTTGCAGACGTCCTGCGCTTTGACAATACCTACAGCCTCCTGCACACCAGGAAAGTCAGCTACAGCGCAGAGGTGCTGCTCCCGGACAAGGCCTGTGAGGAGGAGCTACAGGGCCTCAGGTCAACAAGCCCTCCTAAAGACAGTGAGGACTCTGGTCGCCTCTGACCCTGCTCCATTCAGCTCCTTCACGCACCCTGCCCCTTGCCCCCCAGGCAGGGTGGTGCTCAAGATGGCTTCAAGATCTCCAACACCTGTCCCCATTTGAGCCTCCCATGGGGTACCACTTAGACTCAGATCAGCACTTTCACCCCAGTACTTAGGGTCCCGCTGGGACCCCATAGATGAGATCCATGTCCCGTCCCCCACATAGAGCACAGCTGCAGGGATGGTTTCTCTCCAACTGGAAGTCAGGATGGAAGAGTCACCTGGAGGCAGCTGGGAGCCTGTGACAGAGCGCTGAGGCCCCAGCTCCAGCAGAGCATCAAGGCCTCTCTAAATTCTGCCACCTTTGGAAGGAATAGCAGAAGCAGAGAGGCAGGACATGGCAGGGGAATCATCAGAGGAAAAATCACATTCAGGTGTACAAGGCTGATTCTAGTGAACTGATACACACATGCACCCATGTGCATAGTGTACCTATACACACACACACACACACACACACACACACACCTGCTAGGATCCTGCTGATACTCAACTTTGACTACTTCCTTTTTCTTAAGGCAGTTGCCTTTGCCAAGCCATCTTCAAATTCCCCGTGTAGCCCAGGCTGGCCTTACATTCCAGATGTGCACCATTGTGCCTGGCTGTCTTTGGTTCTTCTGGCCTGAGTGGAGCTCAGAGCCAGAGCTAGGCTGTGGGAGATGCTGGTACTGCAGTGCAGGGTAAATTGTTCTGGAGGTTCACCCTGGCTTCTCACAGGCTTCTTTGAGAACTGTCCAGCCTTCCACACACCTGCATGTCTCTCAGGAGAGAGTTGAAATATGTCTTCCTCCTGGGACTCAGGAACTGGCCAGTGACAGCTTTTGTGTGTAATATCATCAGGCAGATGGCCCTTCTGCATCTACAGGTAGTCAGGCAGCCCACCATTGCTCTGTCAGGTAGACTGAACCTAACTGAGCAGCGGCTGCCAGGCTTCATCCAGTGCGTCTTCATTGTTTGGCCCAGAGAAGCCATTACCTGGAATCTAGGACTATGGGTGTACGGAGCTTCCTCCCGGGACTCTGGCTGGGACAGAAGACCTGTGTCCTATGCAGTGTGGCCCAGACACTGGCTCAGGGTCACTGATGTTTTCTTCTTTGTCCTTTTGTGATGCTGGGCAAAATGTCCCTAGAAGTGACTGATGAGGTATTCCTGGGAAATGGGGGTCGTCATCCTAGAAGCCTTAGCAGACCTCACCTTGACTAAGCACCTTACAAGCAAGAAACCAGGCTCTGCCCTCTCCTGCTTCCAAATGTCATCATTTGATTTTCTCTGCTTGCTAGATATTATGAAAGACATTTTAATGCAGAAAAATGATAAGCCTTGCAGATGAGGGATGGGATCTTCAGGGTGGCCCCTGGCCACTGTAACTGGACCAGTTACAGTCAAGGTTTAGAGTGTGAATGGGGGATAAATGCCAAGAGGTAGTGCCGGGAGACATCTCTGCCTGTTATCAGCTTAAGTAGATCGCTAAGAGAAGAAAGATTCTATGATTCTGCTGAATCCAAAGAGAGCCTGAAACCATCAGGCAAGAGTCACAAGGCATTTCCAAGTCTGGGGCTGTTCCTGCACTCACAATATGGCAAGCACAAACAGCCCTCTTGTCTGCCTCAGGCTCTCCAGCTTACGATTATTTCCCCACATCATTTGGCAGACTGGAAGGGTTGTTGCTAACTGTGGTTAGCTATCTTGAGTTCATTCACCTCACATGATGTCATGATAAGTACTCAAAACGACTCAAAGTGGCCTTAAAATAAAACTTGACCACTGGCCCTTGCTCTTCTAGCCACCCACAGACAATTTCCTGCTTCAGTACAGCCCTGCTAGTATTTCCTTGCCGGTAACAGAAATAGACCTACCCTGTGCACAAGGATGGCTGATACTCCCACAGAGAACAGACTTACACCATTGTGGGAGCAGAGGGGTGGGCAGCAGGCACCAAGGATAAGCTGCAGGTACCAGCGGCTCTGGATCCCAGAGCTGGCACAACAGGCCCTATGGTTAAGCAATGATCACAGAGGTCACCTGAGGAGGTGATGTAGAACCTGCTGGCAAGTGGACAGGGCATTGAGAGCTCAGGAAGTCATGTGTCCTCAGAAAACCCACACTCTTGCAAGCACATCCAGCTCCCTGACATTGCAACATGATGCTGTCATCCAGAAAGTTCATAACTGAGAACCATGCCAACTGAGTTACAAAACAAGCCAACCCCCATAGAAAATAGCCACATAACATTTCATGCAATTTTAAGGGTTTCTGTTTGGCCAGATTTGTGAAGACTCTGAGCTTCATGTAGACAGATTGAACAACCCCTGTGGAGTGTCAGTTTTTACTTTGTGTGTGGTTTTAGAGCTAGAAATCCTGTCCTTGCACACACTAGACAAGCGCTCTGCTTCTGAGCTTCATCCTCAGCCAAAAACCTGATGATTTCTTACAAAAAAGGTCTGGGTCTTTGTTTACTTATTCACTCAACATTCTTTAACATTTGTTGAGCATCTGTCCAGTACCAGGCCTTGCAGGCCCTGGGGACAGTAAGGATGCTCAGCTGACCTAACTCTGCCCACACTAAGGGAGGCAGAAGTGACCTTGATAATGAGAAATCAAACATGCATGCTGTCTTGTGGGAGCAGGAACCAAATTTTTGAGGCACATCCAGAAAAGAATGAGCTTTGGCTCCAGGAAGTGACCACGGGAGGACTTGGGATGGGGACATGCCTCCAGGGTGAGAAATGAGATATGGGCGGCCATAAGGTATTTGGGGTCAGAGGAGAGCTGGGGGAGTTTAATAGATGTCAATAAATTGCTACAAAATGACTATAAGAGTGTGTGGTTTCCCAGGGGTGAGGCAGCATTTTTGGCAGGAGCTCTTCAAATGAGGGGCTTGGAATCCTGAGGTTTCCTCTGTCTAGGGAACAGACACAGGTTTACCCTTCCCAGCGCACCTCCTAGAGAAAGTTCTCACAGCCTTTGGAGGAAGGCACATGGGGCATGTATGGGGTGCTCTCATGGCCCACACTGAAGCCCTTCCCCACACAGTCCCTTTTGACAGAGGCCCATGTGTCTAAGTCAACCCTCCTGTTAGTATTTTGCACGTGGAAGGAACACGCTGCCAGGAAGCCATGTTGAGTTTAGTGGGGGAACAGGCAGGGGAAGGGGAGAGAGAGAGAGAGAGAGAGAGAGAGAGAGAGAGAGAGAGAGAGAGAGAGAGAGAGAGAAGGAGAAGGAGAGGACGGGAAGAGGGAGCAGAGAAAGAGAGTGTCTGCCACGTGGTTGTGGCTTTTTAAAGGGTGGCCATGTAGACACACTCCAGGTGTGGCGTGGTGTGCCGGTCAGAGTGCTTCTGCAGGGTGGCCACGCTCAGGAGGCACACACTAACACCTCAAGGCGATGAGGCATAGTGGGGGCGGGCCTGGGTACCTGCCGCAGTTTGCCATCAGACACAGGGTTTGTTCAAGGAGTACTGCTATTGCTAAGCTCCGGGGTCCTGGCCTTCTATCTGCTTCAGTGTGGGCCAGAGGGAGTCATGGAGTTCCAGAGGCTAGAAACAGTCCAGCTCACTCCACACTTAATCTGTGCCCAGGCCAGTCTGTGGCAGGAAGTCTTACGTACAGTTACAGGTGCAGAGATCCAGGCTTAGGGCAGGAAGGGACTTGTCCCCAAGATACAACATAAGAGAAAGCATTGCTTGGGTGGAGATGCACACCTCTAATCCCAGCACTTGGGAGGCAGAAGCAGGTGGATCTCTGAGTTCAAAGCCAGCCTGGGCTACAGAGTGCGTTTCAGGGATACACAGAGAAATTGTGGGGAGAGAGAGAGAGAGAGAGAGAGAGAGAGAGAGAGAGAGAGAGAGAGAGAGAGAGAGAGAGAGAGAGAGATATGAACTTGAGGAGTGGGCAAGGGATACAGATTGGTGGTAGAGCATTTGCTTAGCACACACAAGGGCCTGGGTTCAATCCCTTGGACCACCAAAACAACAAAAACCCCCCACAAACTCGAGTTCATCTGGCCTATGGAAGTGGGAGGGAACAGGCTTAGTGGCTTCATGGAAAGAACAGCCAGGCCAATCAGGAGCTGAGACCTGTTCTGGTGGCCTTGTGATCTCTATCTCCCTCCACTAGGGAGCAGTGTTGGGCCAGACATGCTTCGGCTCACCAGGGACTCAGTCCATTTGCCTCATTAAGGGCCACTTTACCTCACAGCCCCAGCTGTCTGAGGGTGCTCAGTGTGGCCGGAAGAGGTATCCAATCCCACTTCAGATCCTGCCTCGGCAGCTTGTTCTGACTGAACCGTGTCTTTCTCCCGTAGGCCTTGCAGTTACCTACACCTCCAGCTTAGATGATTTAAGGCCATTGCTACCTTCCCAGACTCCAAAAGCCATAAATGTCCCTGAAATGACAGTGATAACACATCTCTGTGTAAGCCCCTCCCTGGATCCTCACGTGCCCCTCTGTGCCCTGGCACAACCCCTTCCTGTCCCGGCTTCCTGATAACCGGAATCTACCAAGTCCTGATTGCCCCACCTGCTTGAGCGGTGCTCCCAGCCCAGGACCCCCTCTCCCAGCATGCTTCTGAGGAGAGGCCTCAGGAACCCCACCTCCACCTTTACCCAGCAGAGGTCAGGTCTCTTTTCCATCCTATAGAACAACAGGACCAGTTTTCAACACAAGACAGCCCAGCATCTGGCCCAGCTCTTTGCTACTCATCCCGACCTACACCTTATGACATCTGGCCATAGACAATAGTCACCATTTACTGAGTCCTGCCCTGCATAGTGGCCATTTCCCACTAAGGCCTCAGCAACAGTGACTGGTTCAGGGGTAGCACTCGGACTGCACACAGGGACATCTGACTCCATAGCCATAGGCCTCTTTGTTAGCTTTCCATTGCTGAGACAAAATATGTGGAACAATTGACTTAAAAAGAGAAAAGTTTTCCCTTGGTCCACTGTTCTGGAAGTTCGGTTCTAAAATCAGGTGCCTCAATGCTTTTCTGGTTAATTCTTTAGTTTGTCAAGGTCCATCTTGGGCATTAGCATCATTTGAGGTGTCTGGTCCATTAACACACTGTTTACCTTGGAAGCATGAGGATAGTGTTGAATCAGTAGGACATGGTGACACAGGCCTGTAATCCCCACATGGAAGAGTCAGACAGATCCCTGAGGCTGGCCAGCCAGCTAGCCTAGCCTAATTAGTGAGCTACAGGCCAGCAGGAGACTCTGCATCCATAAAACAAGGTGCATGGCCACTGAAAAACAGTACACAGGATCCTGACACATGTCACTAATGTTTAGTGAGCAGAGTGTCTGTTGTTGATAATAACCCCATGACAACTGGCACGTAGGTGATTGAAAGGACTGAGTGGATACAGTACTCACCAAGACCAATGCTCAGCACAAAGATTTATCTGCCTTAGAGGGGCAAAGACAGGGGACAGGAGATAAGAGAGAGAAGGGAGATGGGGGGGTGAGGGAAACATATTTCCCCCAAGGGACAAAGGACTGCTTCTGGGTAGAGGGGAGACAGATGTGACCCAAAGGCAAATAGCAGTTTATCATGAGAAAAAAAGAATCCGTGTTAGAATGAGTTGGTTTGCTTTGATTGAGCATGTTAATTAGGGTAGTCAAAGGGGGGCTTCTGATTGCTGGACTACTTACTATACTTTGATACTGGACCTTGGTGGTCAGTCTCAGGAGGAGGAAGTGGCCAAATAAGCAACCGACCTTGGTGCCTGTAATCTAACTGTTTAGCAGGGAAAAGGGAATAGGGAGGCCTACCATAGCCTTCAGGTAAGGACACTGAATTATACTCTAAAAATTATTGAATTGGAGATGTACATGGCTGGCACAGGCCTTGAATCCCAGCACTCAGGAGGCAAAGTCAGGTGATCTCTATGAGTTCCAGGATGGCCAGAGCTACACAGAGAAACCTTGTCTCAAAAAACAAACAAAAAGATTGGTAAAAATTATGTGAGGTACATTTTTACAGCAGTCAAATGAAATCACACAAAGCCTATGCATAAAGCCGGGCATGGCATCATATAGGAGGTGGCAAGGGGAGCATAAGTTCAAGACCATCCTTTAATTAATTAAATTAAATTTCATTCATTAAAATTTGTAAAGATTTTTCCCCCAAAAAAAGAAACTTGAGGACCATTGTATTTGAGTTTAAAAGAGGAGATTGGTTCAGCATCCTAAAGTACACATCGCTCTAACAAAAGATTCTGGTCCAGTTCTCAGGATCCAGGCAGAACAGTTACAACTACCTCCAGCTCCGAGCGATTTGACGCCCTCTTCTGGCCAAAGAAAAAAATCTTTATTTTCAAATCAAATCAAGAAAACAATCTTTAAAAAAAGAGAAAAAGAAAGAAAGAAGAAAACTGAAAACAAACAATAACAAAAGCAGGACAGGGAAGCTGAAAATCTTGCTACTGACTGGAGAAGGAAGACGGAGAAAAGAAAAAGAGAAAGCTGACCATTTGAGTTCCTCCAGAACGGAGGTCGGCCCGTGAGGAAAGCAGCCACATGGCAAGGGTCGGGCAGCTTGAGACAGCAAGGAACACAAAGCACCAAGAAAAGCGTAACTAGTCTTCAGTCCACATCCAGAAAGAAAGGTACAGAGAGAGGATATTTTTTAAGATTTGTTTTGATTTTCCTCAGTGCTGAGGCTAGAACTCAGGGCCCAGAGTGCATGAGGCCACACAGCTACTCTCCAGCCTGCTTGTTTTTTTTTTGGGGGGGGGGGCATCATTCTCCCATACAGACCACAAAAAGTCCCCCAACATGATTAAAGAAACGCAATTCAAGGCCACAATCACTTAAGAGTCATTTGGATGGCCAGAATAAGGATTAACCTAAAAACGGAAAACAACAAATATTGGTCAGATTTCAAAGAAACTAGAACTTAATCCATTTGAAACATAAAGAGCTGTGCTTGCCTTTTGAGACAATCTGTATTCAACCTAGTGTGTCCAGTCTTATGGATTTAACTCAATTGACTGGAAAATATGTCTCCATAAAATTTGTACAAAAACATGTTTCTAACAACATTGTTCACAGACTGAAAATGGAAAGCATCATTTAATTCCAGCACTCACATGGCAGCTCACAACAGTCTGTAACTCCAAGACCTGACACTCTCAAACAGACATACATGCAGGCAAACCACTGATACACATAAAATAAAAATAAGTGATTCTCAAAATTCTAGACCTTTGTAATTTTTCAGCTCCATTACACCCTTCTGGGATTATCTATGTAGTAGACTGCTGACTGAATGTTGTAAGGAAACACTGACTACATTGATACACGATGTAACTTGGGGGAGTCTCAAACACATCATGTTAAATGAAAGAAGCCTTTCACTGAAGGTAGAACACATTCTTTTGGGAAATCTACAGAGTGAGAATGTTTGGTTTTCAGGAGCTGGGACAGGGCAGCAGGGGTGAGGAATGGCTTCTGATGGATTTGGGGATTTTTGATGGGGAAAGAGATGATGTAAATTATATGTTGTTACTGGAGTCCTAGACCAGGAGGTTCTAAACGATTGGATTTGAACATTTGTCCCCAAAAAATCAGATGTAGGGGCCTAGGAGGTATCTCAGTAGATGAAGTGCATCTGTGCAAGTATGAATTTGGACACTAACGCCCACATGAGAAGCCTGGCACAGTGACCCTCATCTGTCACCCTAGCTCTGGGAACTCACTGGCCAGACTTGCTAACACAGTGAGCTTCAGTTCCAGTGAGATACTTTGTCCCAAAGAATAAGATGGAGAAGCCAGAGGTGGGGCAGACCTTTAATCTCAGCTCTAGGGAGGCAGAGACAGCAGACCTCAGGAGTTTGAGGCCAGCCTGGTCTACAAAGAATTCCAGGACAGCCAGGGCTGTTACACAGAGAGATTCTATCTTTAAATAAAAATAAAGCGTAGATACTTGATACAGATCTCTGGCTTCCACGCATGCACACACCAAGTGAATGCACTTGCACACACACACACACACACACACACACACACACACACCCCACACAAAACAGTACTGGTGAGACAGGGAAGGATTTTACTATCCAGCGTGAGCACACTGAAGGCCCATCTTCTAGGACTAACAGGAGCTTGAGGTTGTCCCAGGCAATAACAACCTAGAGATGGGGGAAGAAGTATGTGTATTATCTGGGCAAGGCAAAGCCCATAATCCCGGCACGTGGGAGGTCTGGGAAGGAGGACCGGAGTTCAGGGTCGCCTTTGGTTACACAGCTAGTTCTGGAGAGCGAGCCTGTTAGGCAATCTTGGTTAAACTGTGGTCTGCTTGGCCTTTGTGTCAGTTTAAGTCTTGAAGGGTCTTCTGGCTCTAAAAAACTCATTGCTGAAAGGGACAATTAGTTTCCCTAGACATGATTGTTCTTCCTTGACGGAACCTCAGCTTCTAACTTGGGCTACCACTCACACTTTGAATGAGGGACGGAATCATCCTTACTTAAGGCAAATCAACTTTATGTGCTCAGTTCTTAGACAGATGCCCCAAGATTTATTTTTTATGTGTGTGTGCACGTGTCTGTCTGTCTGAGGGAGGGGGTTGTAGTGCGCAAGAGTGCAGGTGTCCTTGGAGACCAGAGGGGTCAGCTTCCCCAGGAGCTGAATTGACTGGCTCTTGGGAGCTGCGCAGACTAGATGCTGGAAACCAGACTTAGGTCCCCTGACAAAGCCTTCTCTCCCGCCCCTCGATAGGCTCTTTAAACCAACAGCTATGGAGAGAAACAAACTGAAATCTGACCCAACATTTAAGAGGACAAAGAAGACAACCCTAAAATGAAGGCAAAGATGTTTATTCTTTTAGCTACACATTGGGCATCTAAGGCCCAAGTGAAAATTTCATATTTTTTAGACAAAGTGGCCTCTGAACCTTTGTGACAGTTAGTTTAGATATTTGCACACAACCCAGTGAGCATGCTAAAAACCACTGTATATGAAAAATGAAGTATTTCTATTTTGTGTGTGGATCATATTTCATTAAAATTATCTCAGTAGTGGAGCTTCCCTCCAGCACATAACAGGTCCTGGGTTTGATCTCTAGCATTGGAAAAATAAATAAATCTGCCCCAGGGTAGTAAGGCCTGACAAGTGACCTGCCAGGGGTGTGACTGAACACCCTGGGTGCATGTGCACCCCACCCCACGCCCACCTCTGCTTTTCCTCCCTTTCCTGTGCTCTGAGCTCTCTCCTGTCTGCTTCTTCCCTTTCTGCAGACTCCCTTAGCTGCTTCCAATGTCATCTGCTTAGGGAAGGCGGGCAGGAATGTGTGGACACTGGAGTTGGTAGGGAGCAGCCCTTTCCCATTGCCTAGAAACCTAGGAAGGTTCTCGGGTGAGGTGAGCCGGTTCTGTCAACGCCCCATCTGTGTTTACTCATGTGTGTTGTGGTTGTCGCCTTGGTCCCTTGAATTCTTGGCATAAGAGTTTGTTCAACACAGCCTGAGGGTGTTTACCTGAGGAGGGTAGCTGTGGGTGTGTACAGGTGGGCTCCTGCCTCAGGCCCTTTGTTTCAAAGGAAGGAACGTTAAATTGCAGTTGGCTCCACATACTCTGCAGGCCAGAGTGTGTGTGGGGTGGAGGTGGGGCAGACCCAATGTGTGCCAGCTGTTTACTGAGCTCTCAAGATGTCCCTAGGCCCAGTGCTAAGGTTTGGGGTGGGGTGGAATTTGCTCCAGTTCTACCGTAGGTATGAGAATCAGATAGACTGGGCTCCGGTTCTAGCTGCACAGCTTCTGAAGATACCTTGACCTCTGTGAATAGCCATGGCTTTGGCTGGGAAAGAGGGCCACCTGTAGCAGCTTCCATGAGGACTAATGAGGAAATGATCAGCAAATGGAAAGCCAAGTGCCCTCTGCAGAATCTCTGCTGCTCCCCCCTCCCCCGAAACAGCTCTCTATCTTAAATATTGAATCTGCAACCCTTTCCAAAGGCTAATGTGTAGAAGGCTTTGGCCCCAGGTGATGCTACTGAGAGCATAGTGCTGGTTGTGAAGAGCAGAACCAGCACCATCCTCAGAACAGGCCTCCATACAGAGGCATCTGGTGACCAGAGGCTGAACTGGTCCCAAAATGGTCCCAAAACAGAGCCCCAAAAATGTGCTGTGACAGCAGAGTTCAAAGCAAACATCCAGGACACAGTCCAACAAGATGCATGGTGGTAAACTTTAATCCCTGCAGATATCCCATAACCTGCCATAAATCCTGTCAGCATCCTAGAGTTTCCTGCAGACATTCTGCCAACCATTAGCTGTTATGAGCCTACAGCCTGACCAATAATTTTAAAAGATTACCTCACTCTATGTTTCCTTACCCAATCCTAGGACACCAAGGCATAGAGCTCTCTGCTTGTAGTTTTTCCCTATATAAGCCCTTTGTAGTCAGGTCTGGGGCTTCCTCCTTCACCCGTTATAATTGGAGTGCTGGACAAAGCCGTTGCTGGAACTCGAATAAAAGAAACCTTTGTTTTTGCATTGAGAAGTTGGCTCTGTGGTAGTCTTGTTGGGGATCTCAAGACACGGGCACAACATTTGGACCATCGGGTATTAACTTCATCAATGGCTAATGAACTGATGAGTTCCTACTGAATGGGTAGTGGGCGGGGCCTACTCAAAGGAGGTGTGTTAGTGGAGGATATGCCTTTGAGAGGTATATCTTGTGCCTGTCACCCCATCCTTCTTTCAAGTCCCTGACCATATGCTACTCACATTGGGTGACGTCTGTAGTAGACCCCTTCCTCTCTTTTCTCTCTTTTTATTTATTCTTCTCTTATATATTACACCCTGAGCACAGCCTCTCCTCCCTCCACTGCTCTCATTTCCTCCCCACACCACCCCCAGATCCACTGCTTCTGTTTCTCTTCAGAAAAGATCAGGTCTCCCAGGGATATCAACCAAACATGGCCTAACAAGATACAATAAGACCAGGCACCTTATCAAGGTGGAACCCAGTAGGAGGAAAAGGGTTCCAAGAGCACATAAAAGAGTCAGACATTGCACTCACTCACTGTATGAGTCTCACAAAAACCCCAAGCTAAATAACCACAGCATGTGTGCAGAGGACCTGGCACAGACCTATCAGGCTCCATGATTGTCACTTCCATCTCTGGGAGCTCTGCTTAGTTGATTCTGTGGGTCGTGTTCTCCTGTGTCCTCCACCCCTGTCTCCTACAGCCCCTGGAGCTGAGGCTGTGAGACAGTCATGTCCCTGGATGAGTTATTTAACTGCTTCATGCCATGTCTTCATTTGCTCATTGCAGAGTCTGATAAACAATGGCACCCACCCGGCTAGGGAAGTCTTGGGTCTGATAGAGACACTGTGCTCAGAACTCTACTTGTTGTGAGACATGACCTCATTAAATGTGACCATTCTAGCTGTTATAGAGAGGAATTGAAGCTCAAATAAATGCTAGGCCTAGTGATACAGACCTGTATCAAGTCACAAGTTCAAGAGTGAATACAAGACCATCCTGGCCAATTTAGTGAGACCCTGTTCAAAATACAATGTTAAAATAGGGCTCAGGGTAGTGTAATTCAGTGATAGGATACCTGCATAGCTTAGTCTAAGGCCTGGGCTTACTCTCCAATAGCAGAGAGAAAGAAAGAAAGTTGAGAGAGAACTCAACTAAAACCACCGGTTTACCAGCCATTGTGCACACACTTAATATCTGCCCTGGCTACAGTTTTATAAGATGGGTGTGGCTTCACAACTGTGAGCCCAGTGCTTGGGAGATAAATCAGAAGGTTCTTGAGTTTGAGGCCAGCTTAGGTTACCCTGGGAAGCAGACTCACAACCACAATAACAACAACCAGGACTGTGGTTATTTTATATAAGAGTAGTAACTCCTAATGTGTTAACTAGGGCGGGCTAGACACAAACCGTGCCCGCCATCAAAGGGAGTTCTGTTGGTGACTTATGCAGAGTAGGTAGTTCAGCACATTTGTGGTCCATTCAGAAGGACTCGGAGTTCCTATGGAGATCCACAGCTCCTGGAAGGATTCTCTTCCTGGCCCTCCTTCCCAGCCTCTGGGGTACTGGGACACCTCCCATTAGAGGGATTAGAGAGAGAGAACAGAGCCCGGTGAGAAACGGGCGGGATAAGGAGCTAATGACAGAGCAGCTGTGGAACCCAATCTCCCCAGGTCGCCAGCCTGGGAGAAGTGGGTGGCTGGAATGTGAAGTGGGGTGGGGTTGGGTGTGGAGAGTTACCTAACTGCTCCAGAGTGACACACACAGGTGCCACAGACGGAGGGAAATGGACGAAGTCCCTTCTCCTGAGGACCCAACTGTATCGGGGCACAAGTCAGGCAGCATCTAGAGTGTCTCACATCCACCTCCTTAAAGACCCTGAGATAGCTCAGAAAAGAGGTCCAGGATTGCCCCAAAATTGTACATCTAGGATGTAGGTTAGAAAAAGTAGACCTAGGACAGTCTTGGGCAGAATGGCTTGGGCTAGCCCAGGATAATTTCTACCCATGCAAATTCTTGAGATAGCTTTCCTTACTGGTTGGCTGGTTTGTTCTGAGACAGGGTCTTACTATGTAGACCAGGCTGTCCTTGAACTTACAACCTTCCTGCCTGCCTCAGCCTCCTACTGCCAGGTTTTCATAGAGACAGTAATTGACAGGATAGTCTTTTCCTTCTCAGGGCTTCAGAGAAGTGGAAGGGAACAATCCCCTGGCAATTCACAAGAGCCCAGGTAGTTAGTGTTCCCAGGCTTGTAAGGGGCAGAGCTGGCACCCTCTGTTAGAAATGAGTGGACCCGGGAAACACCAGGCTGAAAGGTTCTACAAGGAAATCCAGAGCAGAGATAGGCCTCAGTCCCCATTTGGTGGTAGAATATCAAAATGGGATGGAGAGCAAAGGACATTAGAACTTTCTGGGCTTCCCTAAGTACCTGCCGTGGATGACCTACCAGATTCTTCACCCCAGGTAGATGCCTCTGTCTGGCCATATATGAAAATCTTCAAAAGACATCCTCGCCCCCAAGACCATGATCCTGCCCCACCTGAGCCCTCAATACTAATGGAAGCTGTACATAACCAGAGGCCCCACACAAGGGGTCCCGAGTAGACATATGGGGAGGTGTCTGGTCTTTCCCTATATGTTAAAGTCAACAGGAAGATCAGGTCCTTGCAATGAATTTGAAAGGTAGCATTGGCCCTGTGCAAAAGACTAAGGTTCAGCCTGGACCTTTGAGTTCTTCTGTCTTAGGCAGACTGCCTTCTTTGCTCCTTCTACAGTATTGGGAATTAAACCCAGGACTGTAGGTACTCTAGGCAATCTCCATCCAGAACTGCATCTCATCCCACAGCCTGTGACTCTTGACTGTGAGTGTTCACTGCAGCTGAAGGATGTGAGCTTCTCCCAACTCTGAACATAATGCAGGGCTGCTCAGGAGGCTGAAATTCCTGTAGGAGCAGATAGAGGCTTTTGGGAGGTCCTTCATTGGGAGCATGAGAAGACTGAGGCTTTGGGAAAGGCTGTACCTCGGAATGGAGCTTATCCTCCATGGGACTCCCCCTTCTCCAGGACAGTGGCCACTGGAGACTAGAGAGCACTGTGGGGGTCACAGGGAAGGTCAGTCTCCCTCCTATATAGCTGGGTCATCTCACAGAGGCCCTCTGGCACACCCCCAGGGTCTGCTGTTTCCTCCCGACCTGTCCCAGAGCCAAACACGGGACCTCACTTAATCCCAGTTATGTAATGTCCAGTCTAAAGAATTGGCCTGGAGGAGGTGCCTGAGCCACGCCCAGGAGTGGGGGCAAAAGGCTCCAGCTGGGTCCGGGCAGACAGAGGAAGCTGGGCTTCTATCTGCAGTGGTCACTGCTCCTCAGTCTCAGCCATCACCATGAGTGGCCGAGTTGGAGACCTGAGCCCCAAACAGGCAGAGACCCTGGCCAAGGTAAGAGATGCCCCTCCTATAGGGGCTCAGTGGGAAATGCCTGACAGGTGGGATGGAAGGATCACCTGGACTCTGCCTCCATCTGCTGCTTCTACATGCCTTTAACACTGTCTCTTTGTGTCACTTCCAAAGGAGTCACATTCTACACAGCTCGGTGACATCAGTCCCAACCAGAACAGGTGTTACATGTGGGCAACATGTGCAGAAGTAGTCTTGAACTTACCCAGGAGCCAAAGAGCTCTACCAGGCAGTTGCCCCCACCACCTCCTCCCTCCCTGCACCCTGAGCCCGAGCACCCTGGAGGATGCTGTTGTCCATCCTCTAGCTGATTCTTCCCTGAGGCTGACAGGAAAGCCAGTCTGTAGGATCCAGACCAGAGTGCCGGTGTGCCCGCTGCTGAAGGGCAAGAGGGCCTTTGATCAGGAGCCTTTCTTTCTTTCCTTCAGAACCATGTTTTTGTAAATGATGAGAAGATGAGCGAACACACAAAAGGAATGAGGAAAACACCCACAGTCCTCTCCACCCACCCATTTATCGATTGCTCCTTCCACTCACTCACCCATTTGTCTGTCCTGTTCACCTGCCATCTCTCCTCTGCCTACCTATATGTAGATCCATCCATCCATTGATCAATATTTTTTCCACCCACCCATTCATCCATCCCTCCATTCTGCCTTTGTTTACATGCTCACCCACCTATGCCCCTGTCAGTCTGAGGGAGGGAGGGAAGGACAGTGATCATCGAATCTTTGAGCTGAGATGCGAAGGCTCAGAGTGAGAAACACATCAACAGGAGTCTTTCTTTCCAGTTCCGAGAAAATGTCCAGGACGTGCTGCCCGCCCTGCCAAACCCTGATGATTACTTCCTGCTCCGTTGGCTCCGAGGTGAGGGGAGATGAGGGAACAGTGAGAGGGCCTGGGTCCTCACAGCTCCATAGCAACCTGTAGCTCTCAGGATCTGACCACACCATCTTGTTTTGCATGTTCAAGTCTAGGAGAGGGGAGGAAGAGGTGGGCTCCTACTCAAATTCCCAGGGTCCCCCATTGCTCTCACCAGTTGGGGCAAGGCGAGGCAGTCTTGTCTCATCTTCACCTCCCCCATCTTTCCTCAGCCCGGAACTTTGACCTACAGAAATCGGAGGCCATGCTCCGAAAGGTAAAGCAACACCCTAAGGGTTCGGAGATGGTATTTGTATGGAGGGCAGGGGACCAGTGCCTCATACCCCTACTTCCATGCCTTTTTGAAGTGCTGGGTACCACAGGGCCTAACCATCCCTTTTATTTTTAGTACATGGAGTTCCGGAAGACCATGGACATTGATCATATTCTTGATTGGCAGCCCCCAGAGGTGAGGCCTCACCCCCAAACACCTCACCCTCAGTGGACATATCACCCAAGCAGCCTCTGGTCACTGGAGACCATGGGAAAAGGACCACAGGCAGAGATGCCTTTGGAAACCATTAGCCCCACAGGGCCTTTTCTGTAAGAGTAATAGATAATCCCTGTTCCAGCACTAGCCAGGCATCTCAGCACTCAGGAGACAGAGGCAGGTAGATTTCTGAGTTCAAGGTCAGCCTGGTCTATATACAGAGTGAGTTGCAGGACCTCCTGGGCTACACAGAGAAATTCTGTCTTGAAAAACCAAAATAAATAAATAAACAAACAAATAAATAAATGATAAAAAAAAGTCCCAAACATAAGTTCTTTGAATCACCTGAACACTAAGAAGCAGGTGTTATTACCCCTTTTATCCAGCAAAAATTCAGCAACTTGCCCAAAGTCCCCACAGTCCTGTGGTGAGGCTGGGGTTTGAACTTAGTCCTGTCTGGCCTCCCAAACTTGTATCTGAGCCACTGTGGCCCCCTCTGTGCTCTCATCCTGAGTCTCAAAGCGCCCTGTCCAGGTAGGAAAACAACATCCTATCAAGGGACTGGTAAGGGTGGTACCCACACTGGGGGCACAGTAACATGATGGTCATAGCTGTGAACAGTGTGCTACGTTTGTACCAGAGAGCAGGAATCTGAACCATCTTATACAAGAGGAGGTGGGATGGAGCTCAGAGAGGTGCCATTGCTTTCTCAGGGACACAGAACAGGGGAACAGCAGTGTCTGTATTTGAACCAGATCTGCTGATCTTCAGTATTGACATTCTCTCTCAACAAGATACAGTAGACATTGCAGGCAGGGCCAATGAGCCCAGAAGCCAGAAGGCAGGCTGGGCTGGTACTGGGCTTTCTTATTCACAGCTGTGAACAAAGGTCTCCCTTCAAGACCCTCATTTTCTCACCTGGGACAGGGTAAACCTGTTTTATCCCAGGCAGAGTATAGACTTGTGTTTGATAGGTTAGTCAGATCTGGGGACCCCCAGAGAGGTGTGTGATGAATCTCTCCATGCCCTAGGTGATCCAGAAGTACATGCCTGGTGGCCTGTGTGGCTATGACCGTGATGGCTGTCCAGTATGGTATGACATCATCGGGCCACTGGACCCCAAAGGGCTACTGTTCTCAGTCACCAAGCAGGACTTGTTGAAGACCAAGATGAGAGACTGTGAGCGCATCCTGCACGAGTGTGACCTGCAGACAGAGAGGGTGAGGTTCGGACTGGATGGGTGATTGGAGGCAGAAAGGCTGCGGGGAGCCATGGTCCCAGGAACACTCCATTGTCCTCTGTACTACCATGGGTGGGCTCTCAGGCCAAATAGCTCCATTGGTTATCAGCCGTGTGAAGTTGGAAGGTTTCTGACCTCTCTGAGCCTGTGTCCTTGGCAGGATAGTCTGTAAAAAGTCAAAGGGTGATGAGAGTGCAAGTGTTTCCCCAACTTATGACGGGATCACATCCTAATACACCCATTCTAAGTTTAAAACCATTAGCTGGAGATGCACCCTAAAACACCTAACCCACTCAGCATCATAGGGGAGCCTAGCCTGCCTCAAACATGTGCAGAATACTTTCATACTGTAGTTTTAGGGTTGGACACCAGAAGACAACATTATCCTGAATATTGCTCCCCCAGAAAAAAATTTCAAAATTCAACATTCAGACTAAGGATTTGACTGAATTTGTGTTTTTTCACACCATCATAATTTTTTTAAAAAAAGCATTAAGTCTAGCTATTGTCAGTGAAAGGAAGGTGGGTGGATGGATGGATGGATGGGTGGGTAGGTGAGTGGATAGATGGGTGGGTGGATGGATGGATGGATGAGTAGAGGGATGGATGGACAGATGAATAGGTGAGTTGATGTGGGCAGATGTGTTCATTCTTGCCCTCTTGATGCTCTGAGGACAGAATGGAGTTTTGGAAGCATCCTGAGGGGTCATGTACTTGGGTCACCAACTCCCAAGCCTACACTTTGACCCCGGCACTTCCCTTTGCTCATCCTCACAGCTGGGGAGGAAGATTGAAACCATTGTGATGATATTTGACTGCGAGGGTCTGGGACTGAAGCACTTCTGGAAACCTCTGGTGGAAGTGTACCAGGAGGTGAGGAGGCCCAGACACACACACACACACACACACACACACACACACACACACACACACGCTCTTGGGTGACAAGCTTGGCCTGCTTTGACCTTGAAGTTCACTTGGAACATAAATAAATAATAAATAAATAAAAGGTAGTTTTCGTTTCTAGCCCCCAAAGAAAACCTTGACAGGACTCCTAGAAAGTCCAGAGTGAGCCTCGGGAGAGCACAGGGCTTGACTGTACAAACAGTCCCAGCCCTGTCACCCCATGCTCTGAGCTCTGAGGGAATCATCTGCCCCCACCCCCGCTCCTATTCACCCTGTACCCCACCACGCTTCAGGTTCCTCACCTCCAAAATGAGGCAGTGAGGCTAGCAGGTGCGATGAATCTGTAAATCACGTGCACAGTGCTGGGCAGATACCAAGCCTCTGACACACACATAGTCACATGACTATCATCTGCTGTTACAATGAGCATGTGGTTCTAATAGTCTGAGGTGAGAAGGGAACCTTCAGAAGCCAATGAAGGTGATACCAAAGTGAAAACTCTCAAATCACTGGGCGGAAGTTGGCAAAGGAGAAAGGAAAGGTGTGGGCTCTGAGGGGGCTTTCTTGGTTCCACAGTTCTTTGGCCTCCTTGAAGAGAACTACCCAGAGACCCTGAAGTTCATGCTCATTGTGAAAGGTAAGTGAGAGCAACTTCCCTGCCTGGACTTTTTACCCTTATCATTCACCATTGGGGGCTCAGCACCTTCTCCCTGAGCTCTTGTGAGGAGGTTTGTTTGCTGACTGTGTGCAAGGCCCATGGCTTCAATGGAGGAAGGTTTATTTGCTGACTGTGTGCAAGGCCCATGGCTTCAATGGAGGAAGGACTCAGAAAATGGTAACAGCTGGTTCAGTGGCTCCTCTAGAAAAGCCTTCCCCCCATCCATGATCATTTCTCCCTTCTTGGACTGTCTCTGGCCCTAAGCTACCCAGGTTGGCCTTGAACTCACTCCATAGCTCACATAAGCCTTGTACTCACAATCCTCCTGCCTCAGCCTTCAGAATGTATGAGATTACAGGCCTGTACCATCAGGCCTATACTCCTATTCATTCTGCTTTTCTTTCTTTTTGTTTGTTGAGACAGGGTCTGACTGCATAGCTTTGGCTGTACTGAAACTAACTCTATAGTCCAAACTGACCTCGAACTCACAGAGATTCACCTGACTCTGCCTCCTGAGTGCTGGGACTAAAGGTGTGCACCACCACCCAGCTCATTGTGTTTTTCTGAGCAAGTTATCTGCTCTATGAAGGGCTCTAAGCCTATGTCTGTCAGGCATCATTCTGGTGCCAGGCTTGGAATGTGCCTCACAGACATAGGCTTAGAGTTCACTAGCCATTTGGGTGGCTATTCCTCGGTAGGTAGGTAGGTAGGTAGGTAGATAGAAGGATGGCATGTTTGGTAGCTGATTAACTCATTGCTTGGCTAGTTGTCCATTTGACTGGCTAGTTGCCTGACCAGCCAAGCAGTTAGTGATGGGTTGGAAAGTTGACTGGGCTGGCTGACTAGTTGACTGGCTCGGGGCTTGGCTGAGTATCTGGTTTGCATTTTGGTGATGGGGGGGTTTGGGTGGTTGCCCAGCATGTTTGTTGACTAGCTGGTTTGTTCTTCAGCTGAATTTGCATGGTCAGCTAGTTATTTGGATCACTGGCTCTTTGTGCAAACTACTCTTCAGCTGGAGAGAGTAGTTTGATTATCTGACGAGCTGGTAGTCAGTGACTGATTTTCTGTTTGGCTGATTTTGTAAGTCTGACTTTGGTGAGTTGGTAATTGGTAGATTGTTAGCAGGCTGGGCAGTTTGGAAGGCTGGTTAGCTTATTGGCTGGCTGATGAGGAAGCTGATGACTGGCTCATTTGTGGGGCTGGGTAAGTGACTGATGAACAACTGGTTAGCTGGCTATTTCTTGGGTGATTGGATCAGAGTCAGGGCTGGCCAGGTCCATCATGGTTCTGTATCGCTGGCTGTGTCCATTGTGGAAAAGTGGCCCCATGGCTTGATTTCTCCCTGTTATTCTTCTTGTCTTTCCAGCCACCAAACTGTTCCCCGTGGGCTACAACCTCATGAAGCCATTCCTGAGCGAGGACACACGGAGGAAAATTGTGGTGCTGGGAAGTAAGTTGCTCCTGTGTCCCCGTCTCTGAGCTTCACACATAAGCTTTGGAGCGATGGTGGTCCATCATCCCTTCCGGCACTCAGCACTCAGTCACGGGCTCCTTCTTTCCCACAGTGAGATGGGCTCATCACGTAGAGCCAGGTCATTTCCTAAGCCCTGTCCCCTGACTTAGCCCTTGGGGTGAGCGAGGAGTAAGGCTTCCGTGCCCCCTACCCCGTAAGCTTCTGCTCTGTGGCTTCTTGACCTTGGTTCTCTATATGCCATGGGTTTCTTTCTGCATTTGCACACTCTGTGTTTCTAATGGCAACTCAGGCTGAGGAGGAAAAGCAGGAGGAGCTAAGATTCAGAGAAGGGAGTCAGACACAAAGTGTCTGGATAGGTGCAGAATGATGCATCCTTCTGGTGAATTCTGGGCAGCCACAGAAGCTGTGCTGCAGGCAGATATTGTTTTTTGTTGTTTTGTTTGTTCTTGAGGCAGAGTATCATGTAGTTCATGCAGGTTTTGAATGCACTAAGTAGCCAAAGAAAACTTTGAGCTCCTGATCCCCCTTCCTCCAGCTGATTACAAGAGTGAGCCATCCTTCCTACCCAGGAATTCACAGCTGAATAGCAGCAAAAGAAATATTGCCAAGCGGGGGAAAAAAAAAATAGAAGTAGGTCAGAAAGCCATACAGTGAGTGAGAAAGGCTCAGTCAGTGATTGCCCGCCTGGTAAGCATGGGGACTAAATCCTAGCCTCAGAATTCATGGTAAGCAGAAAAACCTGAGTGAGCTAGCACACACTTTGTTATCCCAGCACTGAGGATATGGAGATAGGAAAATCTTTAGGGATTACTGGCCAGAAACCTAACCTGATTGGTGATCCCAGGCCAATGAGAGACTTATATCAAAAATAAAAAAAATAAAATAAAAAAGTAGACAAGCCCTGAAGAATGCTGCCATAGGTTATCCATCTCCACAAAGGCGCACGTGTGTGCATGTTGACATGCACCCTCGTGTGCACCTACACACAAGCTTTATGGACAATATAGTTTGCTTTTCTAGAACTAAGTGTACTGGGTCAGAATGATGGCTCAGCTTCCAGAAGATTGATGACCTGAGTGTTACCCGGACCCACACAGTAGGAGAAAACTGACTCCCACAGGTTATCCTCTGTATGCTGTGATATATGACCCCTCCATACACAAAATAAATAAGTAAAATAAAAATAATAAAACAAATGTACTAAACAAATAGATTTTAGAGGGAAATATAAGCAGATTAGACTGTTTTTAAAGGTATTGTTTGCATTTTCTTATTCTCTCTATTTTGCATATTACTATAAGTAAGAAAAACAATTTGCTTTTTATTTACTTTTGTTTTAGACAGAGTGGCCTCAGCCTCACCATCCTCTTGCCCCAGTCTTATGAGTGCTGTGTCTGCCATTGTATGCCAGTGCCCCGACAAGAGCAGGGCAGAAGTGGGTTGTGGGTGTAGCTCAGCCTCAGAGGGCTTGCCCAGCACATGTGAGGCCCTGAGTTCCATCCATGGCACACTAAATAAAGAGATGATAGATAGACAGATAGATAGATAGATAGATAGATAGATAGATAGATAGATAGATGTAGACATAGATTGATAGATAATAGATAGGTATATAGCTGATAGAAAGATGATAGATAGAAGTAGACATAGATAGATAGATAATAACTGGTAGAGAATAGATAGGTATATAACTGATAGAAAGATGATAGATGGATGATAGATAGATAGATGATTGATAAATAGGATGAAATAAAGAAAACTAATTCTCAAACACAAATCAGTGAGCCCGAGCTTGGAGAAAAAAACATTCCAAGCAGAATGTCTCAGATCTAGAAATGGGGGTGAGTGAGAATCATATATCTCTCAATCTCTCTTTTTTCCCAATACCCCAGTTCCTACCTCTGCGCAGTTTCACTATGAAGAAGAACTTGACGGATGAATGATAAGATAGCCTTGTCTATGCCCTCTACTCCCCCTTGATGCCCCCACATGGCTCAGTTCATTTGGCTCTAGCATTCCAGGCATTGTGATACTTCCCATTTCCTGCTGGAGAGAAGGAATATCCCACAGCCATAAGGGTCAGTTTAGGTTAGCCACAGGGCTAAGCCCACAGAAATCCAAGGACTCAGAACTCCTAGAGGTTCACAGAGGAATAACAGGAATGGACCTTCTAGCTGCTGGTCCTGGTGATGAAAGGGGCAAGCGTCTCTCTAGACAGATGCTCCCACCACAAGGATCATCTTACTGTCTTACTGACTGTGATCTCAACAAGGTCCTTAAAACTTTTAAAAAACTTAAAAGTCTTTTAAAGTCCCCTTGAGACAATGAAGCAACAATGGGAGACCTTCAAGGATGCCCAAGCCCATCAGCCAAGGGGAAACATGTTTCCATAGCAACTGGATGCTAGGAAAATCATTTTCGATAGCCCGAGGTCTAGGAGACCTGGAAACTATCCCTGTCAGACTAACTCCAACAAAGCGTGGAGACACAAGTTTGGGATATTCTGGCAGTTGTGGGGATGCTGTTTGGTCCCTTCCATATATGATAACCACCATTCAATCTCCCTACTCCCAGACAGCTGGAAGGAAGGTTTGCTGAAACTCATCAGTCCTGAGGAACTGCCTGCTCATTTTGGGGGAACTCTGACTGACCCAGATGGAAACCCCAAGTGTTTGACCAAGGTACACAGAGCCTGAGGACACTGGATTGGAGGAGTAGAGATAGGTTCCTTTTCCATCCACCTATGCATTGCACAAACATCTCCAGATAGACCTCTGTGTATAGAGACCAGGTATTGAGCTGGGCGGGTCCAGCTTATTAAGTCTTATGGGAGCTCCTGAGACGATGTGCAGAGAAAGATGGAATGGAATTTTGATATGGAAATAAGCTGGAGGAAGAAGCTTCCAGGGGATGTGTTGGTCCAGCCTAGAAAGCCAGGAAAGGGCTTGGGGAAGGAGAGCAGAAATCTCCCCAGTGATGATAAGAGTGTCTCTGGCAAAAGAATTGACCCCAGACTCTATTATAGATCAACTATGGTGGGGAGATCCCCAAGTCCATGTACGTGCGGGACCAGGTGAAGACGCAGTATGAGCACACAGTGCAGATTAGCCGTGGCTCCTCACACCAGGTGGAATATGAGATCCTGTTTCCAGGCTGTGTTCTCAGGTAGGGATAGACCATTGCTCCTCCTATGGCTGGGCTCTGACCCTGTCAAGGAGCCATCCCACTGAGAAGCAACCTAACCTCTCACAGGTGGCAGTTCTCATCCGATGGTGCAGACATTGGCTTTGGAGTTTTCCTCAAGACCAAGATGGGGGAGAGGCAGAAAGCCGGGGAGATGACTGAGGTTCTAACAAGCCAGCGCTACAATGCTCACATGGTACCCGAGGATGGAAGCCTCACCTGCTCAGAGGCCGGTGTCTGTAAGTCTACCCCGGCTGTGCATGGCCCCTGAAGACAGGAGCCTCCTTCCACATGGTTTAAAGGATGGAGATGGGGTGTGGCCCCTTCCCCCAGACACATTCCCAGGACATACAGTCCAGTTAGAGCTTTTGTTCAGTCTCAAGCCATATTCATGAACACCTAGTGTGCACCAAGGGCCAGAAACACATGAGCCCTAAAGGACTGAGAGTGCTTGGGCCACAGGATGAAAGCAAAGGACAATAGGGCAGGGTTAGGGTTTTTTTTTCCCATGAGGTCATGAAAAGTAAGCCATCTTATGCACAGCCTCAATGCTGAATGCTACGCTATCTCAGCTCCACATCAGCCTCAAGGTAGCTAAGCTGCACAAGTGCAAATTTTGCCCAGCCTGGGAAGGGTTGTTTGTTGGGTCACCCATGGTCTAAGGATTACAACCATTACCCCAGGCTTTGCCCCGCCCCCATTTTGTCCAAGAGGGCTAGGAAGCCTCTGTGGCTCTCAAATTCTGTCCCATCATGTGAGCATGCAGATGGAAAGACAATAGGATGTAATTAACACCCACTGTTCTCACTGACTGTTGATGCAGCTGAAGTCGGGCTTGGGTGAGTGCCAGGAGGAGGCAGTATCAGTTTACAGGCTCTTCTCAGGGTGATGGGTCTCATGGGAGGTAAAAGGCACAGTGAGACGTTGAACCAACTTGGCAAGAGCAGCCAGTGAGATCTAATCTTCCATGTATCTCCTAGATGTCCTGCGCTTTGACAACACCTATAGCTTCGTCCATGCCAAGAAGGTCAGCTTCACGGTTGAAGTGCTTCTCCCAGACGAGGGCATGCAGAAATACGATGAGGAGCTCACCCCTATCTAGGTGGATCCCCCACTGCTCAGAAACCCTGAAGCCTCAGCTTTCTCTCTACTCTTCCTTGCATTCCCAAACTTAATCATTAGTCCGGCTGACTGTGAGACACCGGTGAACAGAGGAGGATAGCCTGGAGAAGATTTATCTGCTGTAAACAAATTTTAAAAATATAAAAGGTTGTAGGGTATAAAGGTTGTGAAAGAGAAAGAAGCAAGAGAGAAGACCAGATATGGGTGTCACTGAGGCCCAAGAATAGAGAAATGACTTCCCTTGACCTTGTCTATCCTACATCATTTGTGCTTGGCTCCCTCCCTGTGAGCTGTGAGCAATTTGAGCTGAGGACCGTCTGAATCCTTTTTATTTTCACTCACTGTATAGTAGATGTTTAGTGTGTTCCTGCGATTAAACAGAGGACCGAAAGGCAGGGAGCACTTGGCTCACAGGAGTCATAAGAGACAAGACAGTAGACTTCAGCACCCCGGACAGAGCCACGCTGGGCGGAGACCCAGGCCAACCAACCTGATGGTGGCTTCCTTTTGGGAGTCTGAGACACAAAAGTTCCACACCTCGGACAGGAAGCGCCTACTCTTGACTTTGCCTGGCCCAGGGGCACCTGTCCCACCCCTTATTCCCATAAACACTTCCTCCCTTTTGAGTTCACAGCTCACATTTTAAGTAATTAAAATAATTTTCCCTAAAGCAAAAGAAGTCACATTCTACTCTTGCTGCTGCTGCTGGACAAAACAATAATAACAACAGCTGTTGTTTGGTGAAGGTTGTCACCGTCCCAAGCGCTTTACAATTTTAGCTGGTGCCATCTCCACACCACCCCGATACACCTCATTAAAGCCACCTTATGAATGAAGAAACCTGGCTCAGAGAGGCTAGACTGGCCACTCACTGTCATATAGTCTTAACGGGAGATCTAGAGGCTGAGTTATTTTGGTTCTTTTTCTAGTCAGAGGGAATTGCTCTAAATTGCCCCATGATACCTCTTCAGAAGACCCTGCTCTGGCAAGGAGATAAGAAATGGTTTAATTGTTCTGCATTCTTTAGTGGAGTGTATTGGGTATCCCCACCCCTCCAGTCTCTTTTTATAAATGGAAGAGGTAATCACCCTGATTGGACAGCTGAGTGATTGAGAGCCACAGTGCTGAAGCAGGTGGTTCAAGGAGTCTCGAAGAGGGCTAGAAGGAGCAAATACAAATACAAATTCAAAGAACAAATACAAATTCCTGTGTCTGGTGTCCTGTCCTCTGCTCATGCTGTGTCTGCTAAAGGATGACCACATGATGTCCACCACACCCCTGGGGAACTTGGACCAGGCTTCCATTTCTTTCTCAACTTCTTGCCTCATGCATGATACACAGACACTGGCTTGAGTCCCTGGCTCCTGACACAAATCTTGGCAAGAGATGATTAGGCCAGAAGCCAAGGGCCCTGCTGGTGCTGTGAGCTATACTGTGGGAACAAGCTGAAAGCTGGTTGTAAAGCCTGACTCTCACCAAGCTAATGTTATTCTTCCAAGGGGAGCAGAGTCATGAGCACACTTAAGGGCACAGGCTTTTATGCCCATCTTATAGACGAGAACTGCGTTAGTTTTCTATTGCTGTGATGAAACACCATGACCAAAGCCAACATGGGAGGAGGGAAGGGTTTATCACACTCACAGTTCCACATAACAGCTCATCATCAAAAGCAACGAGGGCAGGAACTCAGAGGCAGGAGCTGATGCAGAGGCCGTGAAGGGGAGCTGCTTCCTGGCTTCCTCCTCATGGCTGCTCAGCCTTCCTTCTTATAAAACAGAAGACCAGCAGCCCAGGGATGGCACCGCCCACCATAGGCTGGGCCCTCCCGATTGGTGACTAATTGAGAAGATGCCTTACGGCTGGATCTTATGGAGGCATTTTCTCAGCTGAGGCTCCTTCCTCTCTGATGACTCTGGCCTGTGTCAAGTTGACATAAGACCAGCCAGGATGGAGCTTCCACCAGCACTGGCCCCATTGGCTTCAGCCTCTGGATAATAGAACTGGACCAGAGCCCAAGTGCCCACTTGGCCTTATGACCTGCAAGTTCGTGGGTGACTTTCCAAATAGGATAAGACTGCCTCCTCCTTCCTAGGTAACCAGGGGAGGGGAAAGTACCTGGGATCACAGAACAGAGGAGGAAAGGTGAAGAAGCTGGCAGACTCTGAAAGAATAAAGGGGTAGTATTGGATGGTACTTAAAATGTATTCATTATCGGGGCTGGAGAGATGGCTCAGCAGTTAAGAGCACTGACTGCTCTTCCAGAGGACCAGGGTTCAATTCCTAGCATCCACATGGCAGCTCACATCTGTCTGTAGTTCCAGTTCCTACCTCCAAGCAAACACCAAGGCAAATAAATAAAGTTTAAAGAAAATGTATTCATTATCAAACATTAGGATTAACAGAACTTCCCATGTCTTTTAAAAAATATTTACTTGTCCCTTGGTAATTTCACACATCAATGCAATGTGTTTAGATCATATTCAATCCTCCTCCTCCTCCCACTCCGAATCCTCCCAGAATCCCCCACAGACACACTTTATCACCTTCATGTCTCCTAACCCGTTGAGTCCATTTAGTGCCACCCATGTGCCAAATGCTCATGGATTTAGGGTTAGGGCTTCAGCCACTGTAGCATGGGTGACTGCTATGGGTCACACCATCCAAGAAGATAAACCCTTTCTTCCAGAGACCGTCAACTACCTTCATCTCAGTGGCAGGCCTCCTGAGCCCCTTCCCTTCACACACTGAGTACTGTCTGATCTGATCCTGTGCTGCAGCCACAGCTGCTATGAGTTTATGAATGTGCTGGCCCTCTCATATCCAGAAGGCATCATTTCACATCCATCCTCTCCAGCCTCTGACTCTTACAAGCTTTTAGAGATGAGTGTTCCTCAGTACAGCTGTGAGTGTCTGTATTAACCATGCGCTGTGTAGGGAAGTTTCTCTTATGAGGGCGAGAGTTGCATATGGTAAAAGGTTGAATACTTAAAAGGTATTGTGATACTATATTCCTTTAGCAAAATAATAGCAGTAGGATCTCTGACCTCCTCAGTCATGGATTCTTGGTCAAGTTTATAGTACCAAGCATGAGTCACCTCCTGCAGAATAGATCTTAATTCCAATTATAACACTGTTTATTATCCCAATATAAGATCCATGCCATTATTGCACCAGTGAGCACATATTTTTAGGCTGGCCATTATCGTAGTCCACACCATTCATATATGGGGTAAGATTCTTGATGGCTTTTCTATGCCATCAACCTGCACAGCATCTCCTGGCACTGTGAACTTTAGCCATCAGGGAGGATGTTTTTAGGTCAGTGCCAGACTTCATGTCCTGTGATCAAAGTATATGGTGTCTTCAGCAGTTGGGGTCTCACCCATTCTAGTAAGGTCTGGTTAGGCAATAGTCTTACTGTTTTGGGGAGAGGGTCTGTGGACCACACACCAATACCATGACAAAAGGTGTTCCATGCCTGGTACTGGCTTCTTGTTTAATTATCTTCGGCTTCTGGGAGAAACATTCTGTGTCAGGTAATGTTAATGAAACTGTTTAAATACATGTTATTTCTTCAAAGTTTGTAAAATAGTGGTTTTTCCTATATAGCTTTTCCTTTATTCATATTGCTTTTTCAAACACCCTGTACTTTATCCGGCAAGCCTATGATGAAAAATGAAGAGAACAAGTGTGAGGGGGCTAGAGAGATGGCTCAGAGGTCAAAAGCATGTCCTGATTACCCAGAAAACCTGAGGTTGGCTCCTATTACTTCAGCTCCCGGGGATTTAGCGCCCTCTTCTGGCTTCTGCCAGCACTGCACCTATGTGCTCACAAAGTATTTTTTGAAAGTGGAGAAGGATAAAAAGAATTGAGGAGAGAGGAAGAAAGAAGGAATAAGTTCACCCAAAGTGTGTGGCTTTGTCTCAGTGTGGCTGGGACATGAGGATGGCAGGTCCAGAGCCAGTCTGGGTCCCAAGTCCCAGGCTATCCTGGACCACATGGCAAAATCCTATCAAGAGCCTTACCACAAGTGCTGGAGCTCTGGGACTACCAGGAGCAGTTCACCATGATGATCAGCCAGCAAGGGCATGTTGAGGCATGCTGCCCCCTGGTGGGGATTCTGAGTGTTCCCTAAAACTAGCCAGCGCTTGCCTGGGGCCCCAACTGCCAGGGTGTGCTAGGACAAAAGCCTGAGGACTGACTATCTCATCATAGCCAGCTGCCATCACTGTCCACTGAAGATGCTAGGGACCATCATAGGACTCCTGTGGGTGAACCTTACCCTCTTCCTGCTGTACCAATTCCTTTGGGAGGGGACCCTGCTGCACATATTCCATGTGAGTCTCAAGGAGCTCAATGGACTACCCTGAATCAAGCAAGAGTCCTGCCATGAGGAAAACTGGGTGGTGGTGGCTCATGCTTTTAATTCTGGGACTCAGGAGGCAGAGGCAGGCAGCTCTCCATGAGTTCAAGGCCAGCCTTATCTACAGAGCAAGTTCCACGACAGCCAATGCTACACCGATAGACGCTGTCTCAAAAAAAGTCTTGCTGAGAAAGAGTGACCACCAAGCTCTTACCATGAAGCTCCTGGGATAAAGGAGCAGCTTCTTTGCCAGATGGCTCCATCTAGACTGTTAGGTGAACCCCCAGCCCATTTTGGCAGCAAACATGTCAAAAGTGCTGAGTCAGGAGCAAGGATCGGAGACAGAGCTTGTCTCCTCTCCTTGGCTCTGCCTAAAGCCACAAGTCAGGTGCCACCAAAACCCTCGCCAGGACCCTCACAGCCTAGTTCAGTCATAATGGCAACCTCATTATGGGAAAGCAACCTGTACCCATGTCTGGATTATCAGGGGTCTTTGGGGGTCCCATGGCTGCTGATAAGGCAAGAGAGAAGCCCTGGAAGCCAAGGCATGTCAACTATAAGTTTTAATTTTATTTTCTTCTCCTTTTTCTCTTGGCTTTGTAGACCAGGCTAGCCTCTTTCTCTTGGCTTTATAGACCAAGCTAGCCTCGAACTCAGAGTTCCATCTCCCTTCCCAAGCACTGGGATTAAAGGCTTGAGCCACCATGCCTGGCTCAAGTTTTTAAACCCAAGAGTTTGGAAGATGTGTAATTCTTTGGACTTTCTTACACTCAAGGACAGTAACTGACTGCTGCCCGCTAGGCCCACCATGCTATTAAAAAATGTTTGTCTCGGGCTGGAGAGATGGCTCAGGGGTTAAGAGCACTGGCTGTTCTTCCGGAGGTCCTGAGTTCAATTCCCAGCAACCACATGGTAGCTCACAACCATCTATGATGACATCTGGTACCCTCTTCTGTGTACTGTATATATAATAAATAAATCTTTAAAAAGAAAAAGATGTTTGTCTTTACTGCCTGCCTGGGGTGTCTATTCTGTTTAACCCTCCTAGTGATCCTATCCTAAAATCCTCTGCAGCAGCCACAAGCAGATCCACTGCACGGATGAAGAAACTGAGACATTAGGTCACATAGGGAAACTCAGTAGTGCCGTCTCTTGGTACCCACAGAGGATTGGCTCCAGGACAATGCCATCGCTGTGATATTGGAATCAGAGGACACTCAAGTCCCTCATAGAAAGTGGCATTGTGATGCTGTGACTCTGAAGTGCCCCCACAGGCTCATGGATGAATGCTTGTTCCCACTTCTATATTGGTACCTTTAGGAGGTGGGGCCTGTCTGTAGCTGTTTGATAATTATGCCTAAACTCTGCTTTCTGCCCCACATTCTCTCTGCTTTTTGATTCACTGTGGTATGAGAAGCCTCTCATGTTCCCCCGGCCTCCCTGATATGATAGGCTAACATCCTCTGAAACCACAGACCTTTCTTATGTGCCTGTCTGGTGTTGTGGTCACACCAATGCAGAAGCTACTAATCCAGGTGTGACACAATCGTGCAGCCTGCACATCCACACACTTTGCATTGTCTCCTGACCACTGAGCACACTGAATACAAAAAAAAAAAGAGTACCCATTCCTTGATGCAGAAACAGGCTCCCTGTGGCCTTTCCCAGACTTTGGGGGCACCAGAAAGCCATGTTCTCCAGCATAGAGGCTGGGGAGGGATAGACGCTGCCTCAATGACAGCTGTATCCAAAGGTTTCTAGAAGTCACTGAAGGTCAGAGTTCCTCAGGCTGTAAGTGGGGGAGGTGAATGCTATGATTTCTATATACATTTTCTTTTTCTTTTAAAAAGGAATCCTCCTTCATATCTGCTTCTCTTTTTTAATATTTATTTTTATTTTATGTGAATTGGTGTTTTGCCTGCATGTATAACTGTGTAAGGGTGTCAGATCTTGGAATAACAGACAGTTGTTAGTTGCCATGTGAATGCTGGGAATTGAACTCAGGTCCTCTAGAAGAATAGTCAGTGCTCTTAACTGCTGAGCCATCTCTCCAACCCCCTATATACATTTTCATTAGCTGTTATCAGGTGTAGTGATGGTATGTTAGAACAGGACAGTGCAAGAGTGGTAGTAACTGGGGAAACTCAGCCTTCACACAAGGGGTCCAGGCAGACCAGCCAAGAGCAGATCGGAGGCTCGTCTGAAGTGGTGGACGATCCTCCAGGCCAGCAATGTCATTCTTCTGGCTCAGCCTTCTCTATCAAAGTTGGAAGCCATCCCAGGTCACCCCGACATTGCCACTGGTCGTACCAATCTGGAGAACCCAAAGTTAGGAGAATTCTAGAGATTTGTTTGTTTGTTGTTTTTGTTTTGTTTGAGACAGGATCTCATAATGTGGTCCTGGCTAGCCAGGATTCTGTGTAGACCAGGATGGCCTTGAACTCAGACATCCATCTATCTCTGCCTCCCAAGTACTCAGATTAAGGTGTGCACCACCATGCCTGGCTAGAAGTTTCTTTCTTTTTTTTTTTTTTTTTTTTTTTTTTTTTTTTTTTTTTTTTTTTTTTTTTTTTTTTTTTTTTTTTTTTTTTTTTTTTTTTTTTTTTTTTTTTTTTTTTTTTTTTTTTTTTTTTTTTTTTTTTTTAAACTTTATTTATTTATTTATTTGCCTTGAACTGGAACTACAGACAGTTGTTAGCTGCCATGTGGGTGCTGGGAATCGAACCCGGGTCCTCTGGAAGAGCAGACGGTGCTCTTAACCGCTGAGCCATCTCTCCAGCCCCTAGAAGTTTCTTTCTTATAATCTCTTCTCTGTCTGACCTTTCATTTTCTCCCATTACTTCAGAGTGTGAAGTCATTACCCTTGGCTTTATTATACACTATCACACACTCCTTCCTCCCACGATGAAGCTTCCAGAAGCAATTATCTCAGATTTGAACATTGGTGGATCTCAGGATAATCTGTAGCACCTCCAAGATCACTAATACTTTTACCCACCGAGGCACTTCCTCAGCTCTGGTCACAATCATTTATATCTACGGTCATCAGCCTCGCTTTCTCCTCTCTATGCAGCGGTTACCTGCAGTCAGTTGCAGTCTGAGAACTAAGTGGAAAATTCCAGAAAAAGCCTGTAGGTTTTGAGTAGCTCTTACTATAGTGTGTGGTTACAATTGTTCTAGCTTATTATTGTCCTTGTGCTGTTCAGGACCCTCCTGAGAGTCAGACTGTCACCATCCTCAAGAGCTCAGCTGCAGCTGCTTACAAAAGGCTGTCACAGCTAGGCTTCATTGACGGTTAGCCTTTTTTACAGGGCAGCATCCAGGGCAGCATCCAGGGCAGCATCCAGGGCAGCATCCAGGGCAGCATCCAGGGCAGCATCCAGGGCAGCATCCAGCTGCTCCCCTCAGCCAGATGCATGCAAGCCTGTTCTAAGTGCCTGAGTCCTCAAGGAAGGGGCTTCATCTATACAGCAATGAGGAAGCCATCATCCATGCTGGATGTGGGCCTTCCTGTATAGCAGCTTTAGGGTCACCCATGCTCCTGTCTGTGACTCCTCAGGAAGCCAACCTAATGAGCTTGTGTGCCCCACCACACACCTCAGTGGAAACAAACTTTGGTTCATCACTGGGATCTTATGAGGTGAGCAGATGCTGCCTAGAGCCCCACCACCGGAAGGTGACTTTCAGGACAGAGCTATTATAGTTAATCCTTCTAGTTCCTAATTTATAAATTAAGCTTGATCACAGACATGCATGTGCCAGATAAGGCACAGTACAGAGGGCATGATGGCATCTGAGATTTGAAGCATCCATCAAATAAATCGCTCTGGCACTCATCTACATAGTGTGATGTTCCCAGCTGTTCAAGGGCTTCACTGGGATGGCTTTAAAGAGGACATGATGACTGCATTTTCTCCATGGAAAAGAATAATAGTCTTTCTATCCTAAAGCCAGCAGGGCTGGAGAGATGGCTCAGCGGTTAAGAGCACTGACTGTTCTTCCAGAGGACCCGGGTTCAATTCCCAGCAACCACATGACAGCTAACAACTGTCTGTAATTCCAAGATCTGACACCCTTACACAGTTGTACATGCAGGCAGAACACCAATGCACATAAAATGAAAAAAAATAAATTATTTAAAAAAAAAAAGAAGCCAGCAATATTGCTTTAGCCTTTCCACTAACCCAGGAGGAGGGTACATGGCATGACTCTCCTTCCCAGATCCAAATTCTAAGGATCAGAGAAGATAAGTGACCTAGCAGAGGCCTCACAGCATAAACAGTTACAGACTCAGACACGCTCTTCCATCCACTGTCCTTAAATTTTTGTTTCACTTTTATAACTAAAGAAAGGTCTATTGGGTACTACATCTTCCTTACCCATTCATCTGTTGGTGGGGTGGTTCCATTTCCTGGCTATTGTGAGCATGGGTGTGCAGGTGTCTCTGTGCATGCCCCAGGAGTGGTATGGCTCAGCCATATAGTCATTCGACTTTTAACTTTTGAGGGGCCCCATACTGACCTCCATAATAGCTACACTAGTTTGCATTTCACCAGCAGCAAATAAGGGTTCCTCTTCCTCAACATCTTCTCCAAGACTTTCCAACCACTTCTTACAGTGTCCAAAATACAGTCCAGACTCCCTGCCTCAGCTCTTGGGGCACCCATCACCTGGATAACACCACACGACCTTTTAACTCAGAACACCCTTCCACTTCTCCCCACTTAGACCTTCATTTCCGGCTTGCCTGACCTGCTCCTCCCCCCCCCTTCCCTTCCGTCCGGTTCCTTGGATCTGATATTCCTCTTGAATAGACTTAGGAACACCCCTCCCTTGTTCTCCCCGCTCCTTCCTGAAGAGCCAAGCAACCAGCCCACGTCTCCCTCAGTTTGCCTGAAGTGCCACTGGTGTGGTTGCACCCTGCTTTCCCCCATAAAGTAAAGAAGACATCATTTTTAAGGGTTTATTGGGTAGCACTTGGTGTCTGATTGTCCTGCCTCCCAACCAGGCCCCAGCAGCTCCTGCAGCAGGGATGCACTGGCCAGAGACTCTGTCCTGAGTGTCCCAAATGCTACACCTCTGTGTTTTCCCTAAGTCATTCAGCACCATTACCACAAAGTGACTTACAGCAGCCAGACGGCCTGGTCCTCAGCTTGTCACACGGCCTGAGGAGCATCTCTTGGCCTCTCTGGGCTTTCGTGCCCTTCTCCTCCATGGGAGGGTATAACTTCCATCAGAAAACAGGCTCAGAGAGCAAGAGGTACCTCAGCGGTTAGGAACACTGACTGTTCTTGCAGTGAAACCAGGTTAATTTTCAGCACCCACATGATGGCTCACAACCGTCCCTAACGCCAGTTTCAGGGGGTCCAATGACAGCTTTAAACTCCAAGGGTGGTGCACAAACATACAGACATGCAGGTAAACACTTACAAAATAATTACTCAAAAAAATATTTCAAAAGACATGTGCAGCCAGTGTCCACACCTACTCAGTCCAACCACCGCCACTAATGTAGACAAGCTGGGGGGTCACTTCAGTCACCGTTCTTCAGGGCCCACTCAGATGCCAGTGCCCTGGACCCCAAGCACCCACATTCTCTGATGTGAGTGGGCCAGTCACGGGCGGGACGTAAGACAGGATCAGGAGGAACTGGGCTTCCCCACTGACGGGTACAGTTTTCGAAGGCTGGAATCCAGGAGGAAGTCTACTGACCTACAAGGAGAGAAGACATGGAGAGCAGATAACCAAGAGAATACAGGTACCAGCAGCCAGGTGAGGGCCATTCATCATCTCCTACTGCGGAATGTCAAACTTAACCCCTGCGAATAACAACCGTCTTCCTTTGCTTCCAACAGTTGGAGAAACTGAGGTACAATGGGTAAAGGATTCTGTTGGTTTCGAGTGTGAGATCAGACACACACATTACCAGGGCCACACTAGTGTTTATTCAGAAGGGTTGGTAGGTGAGTACAGGGGCAGAGAAGCAGAAGAGAGAGACCGACTTTCATGGGCCACTCTTTTTAAGAGAACTGGTGGGTACAGATTTACGTAGGCACGCTTAGGGGCGTGTTCTGCCGCTTCACCACGTGGTGTGCCAGGAATCCTTAGAGACTCATTATGAGGATTCATTATGAGAGTCAGTTATGCCCCACCCCACCCCACTGACCCTTCCACATAGTATATGTTAGTCTACTTTGACTGACTATCTCTAGTTCTTTTTTTTTTTTTTAAAGTATTTCTGTATTTTTTTATGTCTATAAATATTCTATTCACTTATATGCCTGCATACCAGAAGAAGGCATCAGATTCTATTATAGATGGTTGTGAGCCACCATGTGGGTGCTGGGAATTAAACTCATGACCTTTGGAAAAGCAGCCATTGCTCTTAACCACTGAGCCATCTGTCCAGCCCAGTTCTTCCTCTACTAACAAGCACACGAGCCAAGTTTGACTAATCAGAAGGTCAATGGCTCAGACATGGGTACCCTGAATGGGTACTCTGAATGAACCAATGAAAATCTTTCCTGGGGTATTTGCTATCATGATAGAGAAGTTTTGATGGGGTTTCAGATGTTGGAAGGGGGCCAAAGAGATGGCTCAACGATTAGGAGCACTGGCTGCTCTCCCAGACTTCAATTTCCAGTAACCACATGGTAGCTCACAACCATTCAGAATGAGATCTGGTGCCCTCTTCTGGCAGACAGGCATACATGGAAGCAGAATACTGTATATATAATAAACAAATCTTTAAAAAAAAAAAAAAAAAAGTTAGAAGGGATGCTGTGAGCCACTGGGGACCACAGCAGGAGAGTGAATGAGACCAAGGAAGAAAGCTTAAGGAGAGGACCCCTGTCTGCATCCCTCAGATGCCTGGATCCAGCCATACCTAAACACATCCCTCCCAAGACTTTAATTTTTCATTTACTTAACAAACTGAGCTTAGCGGCTGGAGAGAAGGCTCAGAGGTTAAGAGCATCGGCTGCTCCTCCAGAGGTCCTGAATTTGATTTCTAGCAACCACATGGCCATCTATAATGAAGTCTGGTGCCCTCTTGTGGCGGATAGGGATACATGCAGACAGAACATGGGATACATAATGAATAAATCTAAAAAACAACAAAACCCCCACCGGGTTTAACTGATGTCACCATCACATCCCTCAAGCGCACAGAGCACCTGCTCCTGCCCCCTTCACATCAGTCTTCCCTTCCAGACATTGACCGGTCCTTTGTTTATTCCCCGAGGCATTCTACTTCCTTTCTGCCTAAATATCTGCCACAGCATATGACAAGGGTACAGATGCCCTCTCCACTTCAGCTTTACCTCTGCTGCCGTGGTTCTATGCCCACAGCTCTCAAAGCCCAACTAACTCGACCTGAGGAATTACTGCTCCCGGACACCAGAAGGGTACCTACCTGTCTATGGGGTGGATGATGACAGGGATGGCCAGCAGCCCAAGTGTGGTAGTGGTCCATTTGCGGACAGTCAAGGGCCAGCGGGTCATAGTGCCCAGGACATAGAAAGAGGCAGCACACAGACGGTTGATAGTGAAGCCTGGGATGGCTACAGAGGCCAGAGACTGCCACACAAAGGTGTCCACCACAGCCAGGGTCATTCTGGTGCTGCGGCCTGCTTCAGGGCCTGGCACCTGTGGGTACAAAGACATTTAATCCAGCTGGAGCAGAAGCAGAAAACCTGTAGACAGAGGCTTGACAGTGGACCAGGGGGAGGGGGAAGCAGTGCAAAAGAAGGCGGGGAGGGGGCTCTGGGCTGCACTACATCCAGAAATACCCACTGCCACTTCCAACCCGTGTGGGTTGGTCGGGTGGGGATAAACTATCTTACAAACAAAATTAGCTTGTGGACTGCACGATGCTAATGCAGACAGGAGTGTCCCACATGCAAGGAAGGCTGTACATTGATCACAGCAGGATGGGGTTGGAAGGGTAAACTAACACTCACCTCTCCTGCCTTCTTGCCTTTGTCTATGGCATCAGCCAACACGTAGGAGCTGGACACGCCATAGCTCATCCACACCACAGCTGCTGGCACCAGGGAGCGGAAAGCCTCCCCCACCTCATTTGCATAGCCTGGAGGGAAAAGACATTTAATTTTCCGGCCCGCGGGCTGTTCCACAAGGGGGCGCTACACAGAGGTCTGCTTCTAATCCGAAACTGCTAAACTACGGTGGGGCAGGTGACCTCAGTCAAGTGACTTCTTTACCTTTGGTTTCAGGGCTGTGGACTGATGCGAACAGTGAAGTTCATGGCTCATTGAACAGGGTCCCCAGCTGTGGTTCTGGGACTCTGCACCGCCACTGGCACTTAGCAAGTGTCGAGGCCTTTTAGGCCTCGGTCCGCTCTTAAAACCAGCACCCAACAAGAGTGCCATGTGTTCATCCCTTTTTGCAGAAGAGGAAACTGAGGCCCAGGAAGAGCTAAGGGAATGGCAGGCTGCATTAGTCCAGATCCTATGACCCCATGGCTAGTGCATGATCATGGCAGGCTGCATCCCACGCACTCGGCTTGTGCCTCCCTGCAGAGCCCCACAGACAGTGTTGTGTGACCTTGGACAAGTCCCTAGCTCTCTACTGAGCCCAGTCTCCTGCTCAAGCCGAAAAAGAACTAAACTCTTTCCTTCAGACTCCAGATCCGCATCCCAGGACCACTATTTCCCAAAGTGGTGGTGGTGGTGGGGGGGGGTCTCTGCGTCTCTCACTCCCACGCTCACCCAGGTAGCGCACCCACGTGTCCCGGTAGAGGTCGAGCTTGGCGCCCTGCGGCTGCTGCTCCGACATGACTTGGCCAGCACCGTTGCAGTCACTGCACGTTAGAGCCTCACACCACCAGCACTCCCGAAATCACCAGGAAAGGACTTGCCAGGAGTCCGAGGCTGAAGGACAGGTCGGGCTATCGCCACTGCAGGGAGTGTCTGAAAATTGCCTTGTACACCCACGCCCCTCTTTCTAGGCTTGTATTTTGCAGATAGTTGTGTTTTCTCCGAACAGTTGATGCAAAACTCTCTCAGGCATGATTCGTTTTTGGAGCTAAAGAGGTCAGAGTTGCAATCGGAGGGTGGTCATTTTCCTAGGTGTGCGACTTGCAGCAACGGTGTGTTTCTCTGAACCTCAGTTTGTGTGTAAACGGGAGACATGCCAGCATTTACGACGTTAGACAGTCACAAGGATCAGGGTTTTCTTCCTTAAGCTTCCGCACTAGCATTGGGTCCTATTTTACAGAAAGGAAAAACAGGCACAGACGGAAAGTCACGCTCCTGACTCACACAACTGTTAGGTATAAGAAACTGGGATTTGAATCTAGACTAGGTGTTTTCAGATCCCGTGCTCTAAAAGTGGATTCGGTAAAGGAAAGTCCATGGTGAATGTTCTAGAGAGGTGGAGGCCAAGACCATCAGTCCCTCCTGATACACGCTGAGATAACTGCATCTTCCTGGGGGCCAGACAGCAAATGAATAAACAAATTAATGAGGCTTTGAGTCAAGGTTTGGCATACATACAGGGAAATGGGCAGGATAAGGAGAGGCTTGGGGAGTTAGTTATTATGAGCTGAATCCTTCCCCTGCAGGAGAAAAGCACTCTGGGATATCAGGGAGGCAATGGTGTATCCCCTGGAGACAAATTCTACTGATGTCACTTTATAGATGTTCGTCACCTCCTTTCCAAATCCCAGTGTCCACAGTAGTACAAACAAAATGGACAGGGCTGGAGAGATTTCACAGTGGCTAACAGTACTTACACCTCTTCCAGAGGACATATGGTCACTTACCTAGATGGCTCACAGCCACCTGTCACTCCACCTCCAGATCTGACAATTCTGGCCTCCACAGGTAGCCACACAAGCATGGTATACACTCATATGCAAATACACACATACACCTAAATACAAATTGTCTTAAATCTTTTCAAAAGTCAGGCATAGTGCTGAATGCTTTTAATTCCAAAATTTAGGAGGCAGAAACAGGCAGGCATTACACAAGATCAAGGCCAAACTGCCTACATAGGGAGCCTGGTGGGGGCTACATAGTTTAAAAAAAAAAAATCTTTGCAACAATTCCAGGTAGCTAAGAACTGGGTTTCTGTACAGCAAATTAGCTTTTTCTTTAAAAAAAAAAAATCAAAAAACAAAAAAACAGTGACTAAAGATCCGAAAGGCTGATACCAATTCTCTATGGAGGACACCGTTTTCAACCTGCATTCTCATAGGATCTTGAGGGTCAGTGGGAAGGTAGGTAGATCTGTTGCTGGTCCTGAAACGCCGGTAGTGCTGGAGTGGAATTAGGAGACGGTCCCTAAAACCACGTGACGCTAGTCCCCAGCCTCCCTCCCATCAGTACCCGTTGCCGACGCAGCGAGCGCTCGCCACCGTGATCGGCGCGGACAAACCACCCGGCACGTCTGGAACCACCGAAAGGGGCGGGGTCTCCGCCCTCACCGTAAAGGCTGTCGGGAGCATCTTCATGCCATCAACAAAGATGGCAGATGACACTAGCCAGTTAAACCAATCAGAAGACAACTTGGTAGGATTTCGAGGAAAGTTCCCGCGAGAGGAGGGGAACCGAAGGCTTCTGTGTGTGCATCATTTCAGCAATAGTCTGCTACTTGGTTTCTGGGAAACTGAAGCTTAGATCTAGTGTAAGAGACCGCTAGGAAGCCGGCGATGAGCAATGACTTCTCCTTTTGCTTTGAAAATTGCTTTATTCATTGGTTAATGTACCTAACAGCATTGTAAACCAAGGCCAGGAAATGCTCCTGAGATATGTGACTAGATCCTGGGTAGCATCAGCCCTCTCTGGTCGCTAGCCCTGCACTTGTTCAGAGCACCCTCTGCTTGCTGAAACAAGTCCTCAGGCTGGGCCGGAGTCTCATTCCGAGGAGAAAGAGGGTCCCCGCAGGGGCCTCTGCTTTCCGGGATTCCGGGCAGAGTCCATTACCTGGCGGCTGGCAAGTTGTGTAGGGTCAAGAGCTTCTATTGCAAGGTCGCCTGTGGCTACCCCTTGCCCCTGGCTCAGATGCTTGCCGGACCTTCTCTGGAAGCCTCCCTCCCTTGCTACCTGTGTACGAAGGCAAGAGGAACCCACGGCTGCCTCCTGGGAAGGGCCTGCCAAACCCTTGCTCAGGTCAGTCGGGAGGCCGGCTCTCAGGCACTGTGAGACTCGAACTGAGAAATGCCCCCAGAGTGCTATTTCGCTTCTACTTCTCATTTTTGCATAGGCGTCCTCAAGTGGAGGCTAAGGGTTGAGAGGCATAGGACCCACCCACAGCCTCTTTGACCCTTTCAGATCTGTGGTCCCTGAAGGTAATTACTCTTGTGCTTTTGGAAGGTTTCTCTTTTTCACTGGAGAACAGTGGCCAGGTACCAAAGTCCCACAAAACTCTGGGTCACTGGCAACCATTAGCAATTAAACAGGCTGCTAGTGGGGCTGGGGAGTTGGTGAGGTTCTCAAGCTGAGAGACAGCCTCTCCATTTGCCCTCCAGTGCTGATTTGGGCCACTCCTGAGACTGGGGTCGGGGTGGAGGGTACTCAAGCCTTTTAGAAAAAGTCTGGAAGAGCTCTGGATTACCATCACGTGCCTAGCAGCTGCCCGCTTGCTACCGTCATTCCGATCATGGAGGTTTGGTCCATGTTCATTTAGGAGCAAGTGTCTCCCAGCAGCTGCCTTCCCTGAGTATGACATCTCATCTCTTCACGTCTTTCTCATTTCTTTTTTGCTGCCATCCTGTGTACCATTCCCCTCAGCTGTCACTGAAGGTGAAGTTGGCAACTCTCCAGGGTAGACATCATTACACCCAGTCTCTGGAAACCCCTTAGTAGTCTGACAAGGACCCACTCTAGCTATTTGTCCTCTTTGAATTCAGGATGGAGTGAGTCTCCAGTGCAGCCTGCACTCTTCCCTCCAGTCCAGTTTCTTCAGGCTACTAGGTTGAAGGAAAGTGGCTACTACAAAGAAACTGAGAGGAAGACACTGACAGGGAGGGAGGGCCTGCTGCAGAGGAGCTGTTACTTGGGGGTGACTGCCCCCTGCTGATTCATCTTCTCCTCTGCTGCTTTGTCTGGAAGCAGGACCTCCACAGTGAAACTGACTTTCTTGGCATGGATAAAGCTGTAGGTGTTGTCGAACCGCAGGACATCTGAGGAAGCAGAAAAAGAAACATTCAGGTAGTTCCCATCAGGTGAGGGACAGTGAACGGGACTGGTGTGGAAGGAGATGGAGGCGAAGGAAGCTTATATAATAGTCCTTGGCCACCTGAAACTCAATCTCACTGGGCTCACAGTGTGTTCATAAAGTGAAAAAAAAAAAAAAAAACAACAACAACAACAGCACAGGCCTACTGAGGGGATTGACAGACTCACGTGTGTAGCAGCTTGGAAGAAAAAGGCCTTCAGGAACAAAAGTCATGGCCTCCTTAGACTAGGCAGAATAATGTCAGCGGCCACAGTGGTTGTGCTGATGATGTCTCTGTGAAATCACTGGGTTTGTAGTCTACAGGTGTGATCCCACTTTGTCCTCACAACTCTGAAGTCAGCAGTAATCGCACTTGGCATCAGCTAAAGGGTTTTATGTCACACAGTGAGGCAATGGTGGGGCTGGGCTTTCCCCCTGGTCTGCAGTCCTGCTCATTCTGCCTCATCTCAACCCTGGGAAGCCCAGCCCATTCCATTTCTCTGCAAAATATATGAACCAGGTGCTTACCCTCTGGGAATAGTAATGGGGCAAGGGGTGCGCACTGCACACCTGCCCAAAATAATACAAGGATGGGCTGTTCATCAAAGGAGAGTTGCCCAAGCAATTTGTGTTGTAATCCATATACTGGAACACCATTCTGATGTTAAAAAAAAAAAGGGGGGGGGAGCTGGGCATGATGGTACACACCTGTAATCCCAGTACTTAGGAAGGTAAGGAAGTTCAAGACCAGCCTCTACTATGTACTGTTTGAGTTCAGGCTGAGCTACATGGACAAAGGAGGGAGGTCAGGGGAAGGTGTCTAAGATAAATTCAAAGCCAAAATAACCTGCAGGACTATAACATTTTTGTTAATTTGTATGTAAAAATGTTTGGGGAGGGGCTTTTTTTATTTGTCTACACTTAGAGGTTCTCTGGTAGTAGCACCCAGGAATGACACTGTTTCACACTGTCAGACTTTCTTCAAACATACACCAAATAACAGGCATGATCCTTGTAAGTGGAACTATGCAAGTACTTGCCAGCTTTGTTACAGTAACACTCCTAAAGGGCTGGACAGCGCTTGGTAGGCTGGCAGGTGAGAACGCTATTGGCTGTGGTCTAGGAGGGAGCCTTGGCAACGGAACAGGCTCGCTTTCACTCTAACCTGATTCTTTGCAAGCTTGTTCCATCAAATGTCCCTTCAAGATGGCTAAGCATGAACGCAGAAGCACCCGCATCTCCCTTCTGACCCACTCATCTCCCACGCTCCCTTTTCTCACTCCTGAATAAACTGCATTAGGCCAGCAGTCAGCACAGCGCTACTCCCTTTTCCTGACATGAAATGTCAGTCATCTGTTTCCTGTCTTTACCAGAGGCCCTGCAGATGCCACACTCCCTTCCTCTGGGCAACCAGAGTTCATCACACTTTGGTCTCCTTAGGCCAGGATTGCAAATGCTTGGCACAATATCTGCTCTCAAACACAAGGAAGGGCTTTGTAGGAGCCACAAGCACAGGAGAACTGTGGTCACTGTGGCCCTGGAGGCTGGGTGGCTCAGTGTGACACCAGTCATGTCTTCACAGGTTCACGGAGACCCTGGAGGCCCCCAGTCAATGCTTCTCAACATGTGTTGGGTAACTTAAGGTATCAGGGGCAGTGTCCCAAAGGGAAAGATGCTGTTCTTTAGGGAAGCAAGGAAGTAGGTGTCGTCCTGCTCTCTCATGTATTTCATGAAATGTATAAATTCTAGGGCTGGGGCTTGGGATTAAAGCACTTGCCTAATATGTATCTTTGGTGCCTCATAAGAATTATTATATTCAAGTTGACTTCATTTTGTTTTTCTTTTATATTACAGATAGAGCATATTGATCTTAAAATTATATGTGTAGATGGGTTATATTATCTGTAGGTAGTGGGAAAAATAGACATTGTTTATAAGAGGAAAATGGTGGTTTGTAGATTCAGAACCTCTTCTCTGGGGAGTTCATGGGCTCCAGAAGGAAATCTGCTCTAGCCTACACCTCTCATTTTACAAGGAGGAGAACCCAAGTCTGTCCTTTAGAGATACTTGCTGGGAACACTTTGGGAGAGATGGTGGCAAACAGACACCTCAGCAAGCCAGCGTCGGGGCCTAGCGAGCCTCTTCTCCTGGCACTGCCTGGCCCCTCCCTACAGTGTTTCAGATCTTCCTGTCCACACTGAATCCTCCTGCTCAAAGTCGGTCCATTCATTCCTCATTTTTCGTCCCTAGGTGAGCATTCCACACAGGTAGTTCTCAGAAAGTAATTGGAAAGTGAAACCCACTCAAATGTTGACCTTTCCCATTATATATACCCAGTATATATACCTGAACAAGGGGCAGAGAAGCCCAGAGAAGCTGTGTTCCTACCATTTGAAGCTGACATATCAGTGATCATGATCCGCTTCGCAGGGATCACCTGGTCCTCAGAGGCGTTGCCCTTCCACAGGTGAGCTTTTACCCAATCCTTAGATCACTAGGCTTGGTCTCAACAACCCTGCCTCCTAATGACGTCTGGCCCTACCCCATTGCCTTTCCATCTGGGAAGGGGAATTTTATCCCATGGCCTGACTCTGCTCCTCCAGTGACTAAGCAGATCCCAGGCAAGTAAAGGTTCTGGTGGGGAACAGGTCCAGAAAGGACTAAAACTGAGGGTTTGCAGCTCCCATCCTGGTTGTATAAGAGGCTGTTTACCCTGCAGATAAGCAGTCCCCGTGCTATCTCCACAGCCTTTGTGAAAGTTCTTCCCTCATCTGAGACTTGCCACAGCAAGGGCAAATGTCTTAATTCTCTCTCACACAGTCTGACCGGGAGCCTCTAGTATCCTCTCTTGGCATCCACCATGATGCTTGATGGGAGAGAAAAGATCTCTTGTCTATGCCTCAGTTTCCTCATCTTCTACAGAGAAGTCTACCTTATGAGTATAAAGTGCTCTTTTCTTTGTGGATGGCAATGCTTGGGCTGTGCTAAGCCTTGTTCTTGGTACAGCACAGAGTATGCTCACCCCTGCCATTTGGCTGCTCATTAACAAGAACGGTCCTGTGCTGTGGAATATTATTTTAAGATGTGTTACATTGGTTTATGCTGTGGAGCATCTGTTTAATGATGCAAGGATGTGGTGCATTCTTTATGTTGCATTTGTTTAGCTCTTTGAAGCTGTGTTACTTTGTCTTAAAACACCTGATTGGTCTAATAAAGAGCTGAACAGCCAATAGCATGGCAGGAGAAAGGATAGATAGGGCTGGCAGGCAGAGAAAATAAATAGAAGGAGAAATCGGAAAGAACAGTAGGAAGACAAGAACAGATATCTAGGAGTGAGAGAAGAGGAGGATACCAGGGGCCAGCCACCCAGCCAGCCACGGAATGAAAGTAAGAGAACAGTAAAAGCCCAGAGGCATAAAGTTGATGGGATAATTTAAGATAAGCTAGCAAGAAATAAGCCAAGCTAAGGCTGGGCATTTATAATTAAGAATAAGCCTCTGTGTGTGACTTACTTGGGAGCCAGGTGACAGGCCCGTCAAAAGAGAAAAGAGCACCATCAACAGTCCTGCTCCTCAGAGAGCCAGACTGTACCAGTGCATCACTGTGGAAGACAACAGCACTGGAAGGAAGCTGCTGGACAGGAAGGAAGAAGCTGTGGGGCTGGTGCTGACACTTCAGGGGTGCTGCCTCAGCAGCGGAGCCCAGGGATCCTCCCATCTTGCCCCATAGGATGCCTCTGGGGTAGTCCTGATCCCCTAGTTGCCCTAATAATAGTAATGATGGCTTCGGGTGCTGAGTCACATGCTCTGTCTTTGACATCACATGAATGCCTCACAGATCTTATCACATGTGATCTGGCATCTCTGTAAGATCCCAGTTGCAGCAATCAGGAAACACTTAGGAAGGCTGAATCATTTGCCCAAGTCCACATACAGCCAGTGGTCAAGTCCAGGTCAGATTTGAGTGTAATGCCCTTGCTTGCTGATTTTCTATTCTTTCTGGCTCTGTCTGAAAGGAAACTAGAAATTGCCTGGCTTGTGTTGGTGCTTTTTCCACTTTGCTACATAACAATGTAAAATATATCTTTAGAAATAGAGAAAAACGAAATCCCTCTGTAAGTCCTATTGCCCTCAAGTTAGTATGGATTTCCCAGACTTCCTTTCTGTTTACACACTTTCCCCCTCAACCTCAGTGAATCTATACCACACATGCTGTATTTCATGTTTACCTGCTTAACATGAATTGACAACTTAACTGTCGCTGTATCCTCTTTAGTGACTACATGGTGTTTTGTTGTCAAGATGGACCTTCTTATGGCCACGTGCTGTGTCGCTGGTTTTGTGGGCTGCTAGGAACTTCTTGGTCCCACTAGCTTTAGGTGTTTGTAAAGGTTTCTGTAGAACACATTTCAGAGGTGGAATTCTGGGTCCAAAGGGGTTTTAACCAATACCAAATGAGCTCCTGTGTGTAAGCTGCCTTCTCCCGCCCTGGACCTGCTCTTTAGTCAACCTGGAGGTGAGCGCTGCTCAGGCTGTTCAAGGCTGCCATTTGTGACAAGCTTGCCCCGTGAGATCCCTACACCCACAATCAGTTCTGCCTCTCTGACTTCTAGGGGTCAAGCATCCCTAAAAAATGTCTGGCTGCTATCTCAGGCCTAGTTAGTCTTGGGCAAAACCTGTATAGCCCAGGCTGGCCTCAGCTTGAAGTCTTGCCTCAGCCTCCTAAATGCTGGGATTACAGGTATGCTCCACCATGGCCAGCTTCCAAAAGCAGGTGTCCTGAACCTCATACTCACTTGTTATGGTGGTCACCTCTGCTTGGGAATATGGGGGGGAATCCTTCCTGCTGGTAACTATCTGCCCCCTTCAGTAAGTCACTGCTTCTTTCTGAATCTAGTTTTTCTCCTGTGTCAGGAGAGGTGACCTCATAGCGTGCCCCTTTCTATTTTAACACTGAGGTGACCAGTGCACTGAGGAAGAAGAGTGTCATAAGCAGAAAGGTGATGGGCTTCACGTGTTGCCAAGACCCAGATACTTACAGATGCCTGGCTCACTGCAGGTGAGGGTCCCGTCCTCAGGGACCATGTGGGAATTGTATCTCTGGTTGGGAAGCACCTCTGTCATCTCCCCAGCCTTCTGCCGTTCCCCCATCTTGGTCTTCAGGAAAATCCCAAAACCCACGTCTGATCCCTCCGACATAAACTGCCACCTGCAGAGGACATCCACCTGTGTGTGTGTGTCCATGGCAACTGGGTTCCTTGCACCCCAGCCCACCCATTGGCACCGACACCCGGTCCTACCTGAGAACGCAGCCTGGGAAAAGGATCTCATACTCCACTTGGTGGGAGGAGCCTCTGGAGATCTGTACATTGTGCTCATACTGCTGCTTCACCTGGTCTCGTACGTAATACTGCTTGGGGATGTCACCCCCATAGTTGATCTAGAAGCAGAGCACAGGATGAGTTGAGGTGCCCCCCTGAGCAAAGACTCTCCCCACTGAGCTCCAGCTGGTGGCCCATACCTTGGATTTACACTTGGGGTTCCCATCAGGGTCTGTCATAGTACCTCCATACTCCATAGGTAGCTGCTCAGGGCTGATATGTTTGAGTAAAACCTCCTTCCAGTTTGCTGTCAGGAGAGGGGAAGACAAAAGGGTCACTAGGTGGGACTTCATACCTGGTGATCAGCCCTGAAGAGGCAGGAAAGGCTGACCCTGTCTTAAAAGAGAGCATTATAGGCTAGGCATGTGCACTTGTGCATTCAGGGGGCTGCAGGCAGGAGAATTATTAGTTTGAGGCCAGCCTTAGCTCCATAGTGACTCTGTGTCTTGGGAGAGAATGGAGTACTTCATCAGCAGGTGATACACACACAACTACTACACGGAGTTAGAAAGACGTTACCCAGAGAACAACTGTGCCTGGTCCAGGACTCAGAAACCCCGGGCTGCTGTCATAGTGACTGACCAGCTCAGCAGCCTCAGTGACCCACTTCATCCTGAGCTGCCTGCTGTGAAGGGCTGTGAAGGCAGCAAAGTGAATTAAGGATGTGTGAGAGGACTTTGTAAATAGTCTATTACCACTCCCAGAAAGGATTCAAATATTAAAATAAAAGCCAGATGGGGACAAAAGTGTGTGTGTGTGTGTGTGTGTGTGTGTGTGTGTGTGTGTGTGTGTGAAGAGGAGCATGCAGCAAGACCAGAGAAATCTTAAATTAAGGGTTCCTATTCAGTTATGCTGATCTTCTTCCATCGTCTACATTGACTGGATGAGCACCCCGCTGGAGAGTGACCCCTCAAATGGGCTGACTTGGTTTAATCCAATCTACTTTGCTTCTCTTACTGTTTAGAATTGTTGACCTTTTTTTGCTGTTTTCCTAAACAAATCTTCTGATTGGAGCTATTAACTGTTGAGTGACTGGTGTGAAGAACTATTTCCCCAAGAAATACCTGTCTAGTGCAATGCTTTAATACTGGAACCCACTGGTATAGACCATCTATACCCAGCAGCTCCATCCCAGGGCCTACTCTCCTCTGCATAGATGACTGGGACACTGGCTGTCCTGTGTCTACTAACCCTCAGGTGTTTAAGGAGCCCAAACCATGTAACTCTTGAGAATACAGTTCCTGTGTCCTTGGGGTGATTTCATTGACACTGCTAAACTCCAGTGACCGACCTGGAGTAACCTTGATTCCTCCTCTGTGGGAGATCTTGTTTCTTCCCAGTCTGCCCAAGGCACATTTGGTTGAAAGAATTTTTAGTGTGGGTGGGTAGGAGAACAGACGGAGCATCCTGCATAGCTGCTGCCAGGGAACAGAACCGCCTCATGCACTTGGTGGGTGGTAGCAGCAGAAAAACCCAAAACCAAAACCCCCTATTTCTCTGTTTTTATTTCTTCTCCCGATGAGCTAGAGAGCTGGGAGAAAATCGAGAGGTCTTCCCACCCTACACAGAGCAGCATCTGCCACAGCCAAAGCTGAGACTTGACTGCAAAAGTTCTGACATCCTTTTGTTTGACATAGGGTCTCACTGTGTAGCCCAGGCTAGCCTGGAATTCACTATGTAGTTTCAACCTTCTTCTGACTCCCTATTCCCAAGGTATCTTAAATGTATTTTTGTTCTTATAAAATTTTTATGTCTACTGCACGTGTGCATGATATATGTGTCTGTTAGGAAGCTAAAGAACAACTTTGGGGGTTCTCTCCTTCCACTGTGGGATCTGGGGTCAAACTCAGGTCATCAGCCTTGATGGCAAGAGTGTGGAGTGTGTTTTCCTGTGGAGCCAGCCCACATGAACATTTTGAGACAGGGTCTCACTACATAACTTGACCTTGAACTTAGAATATAGCCCAGACAGACCTGGACTGGAGACCCTCAACCTCCAAAGTGCTGGGAAAATAGACATTCACCACCTAAGGAGTCCAAAGTTGCCACTCTCACTTTGTCTCAGCCCAGAGGGAAAGCAGCAGACCAGCATGGCCTCTCATAATGTGCTATTTAAAGGCAGCGCTGCAGACACTGCGGAATCACTGTTAGTACTTCGGTTCAGTGCCAGAGCCTGGCCCACCGGTCCACTCCCGTCTCCAGCATGCCTGGTTCCTGTGTCCTCCTGATTGGTTTGGGGTCACGCATTCCCTGTGCACGATCCCCACTCCACTGCACATCCAATCCTCGGTTCTGTGCTAGCCTCGTTAGTCACTTCTCACTGTCTCCAGTGGGCTCCTCTTATTCCAGCTGCACTTGAACTTGGATATTCCCCCAGGTGCACCTCAGACTCCTGGGTCCTCAGCATCAGTAGGTCTTGCACAGTGGCCTCTCTTCAGGATTTTAACCTCTTCTCTGCATCCAGTTGAATTCTCTTGTTTTGTTTCCTAGGCAAGTTTTAAGTCCAGCCTTTCCTTCTTTTCCATGATGCCCCTGCCTCAGTTTACACCATATCTTGCTCAGGCAACAGCATGGCATGCACACTGGTATCTGGCTTTCATGGACTTTTGCTGGTAGGTTCGAGTCCATTGAAAATCTGACCATGGAACTCCCCTGCCAAGCATTTCTCTCGTCTCCAGTGGCCTGAAGAGTCACTCAACATGGTGTCCTGGTTTCTGTGTGACCCGGCTCCTGGTTCCCCCTGCAGCCTCATCCCTTGCTGCATTCTGCCTCACATTCTCCCTGTGCCATCCTGAGGGAGGTCTTTCCTTGGACCTCCACCCCCTTTGCTTTGCTCCATGGCCGACTCGCTCATGTTGCTGTATGTAGTAGCTCAGATATACATGATTCTCACGTCAACTAGGCTGGGATGAGCTTGGCTGCTAGGTGTGACTGTACACTGGTTTTCCTGTATTCCAGGTATCTCATCATGCTGATAAGCATGTTTGCGCCTCCTTTCCCAGAGAGCTAACCAAGGGAGTGTCTTAATAGTCCTGGCAGCATGGCACCTAGTCCTGGATCTGGCTCAGAAAAAGCGTTTGTGGGAGTGGAGCCACTCACTCCTGCCTGCCCCCATACGATCTCCACACACCCTCTCGATGATCTTTCTAGAGCCTTCTGGCTCACATCATAGTCTTTTCTCTGCGGCTGTCTCTCCTGTAGTACTGTAAGCCCCTCGGGAGAAGCACTGGGATTCTATTCGCCTTTGAGTTTGCACAGTGAGCCCAGCGCTTGCTTCTGGAGTATGTGAGAAAAGGTGTCCTTATGGAAACACAAGAAGCCACAGATCTGTCTCCACTTGCCCTGTGTCCCAAAGTAGAAGATAGGCCTTTTCCCTGGAGGCTGTGACCATACCGCTAAAGCCAGACCCAATGTGAACCGCAAACCAATGTGTAGCGTTTGGGGGCCACTTACCCCCCAGGACCATAATCTTCTTACGAGTGTCCTCACTTAGGAAGGGCTTGATGAGGTTATAGGCCACAGGAAACAGCTTGGGGGCTGGAAGAGAGACATGATTACGTGAAGGAGAGAGCAAGTGTCACTCAGGTGCTGACGTCATTACCACCCACCTCCACACATGGGGCAGCTAAGCGGGACTCCACCAGGGGAATCTGAAGTCCAGCTCCCAATCTGTACAAGGGTAGTGGCCAACCAGTCTCCTCCTATGGCATCATCAACCTGAATCCTATTGAGCCAGGTGGTACAAATGCTCTGGGAACTATAAAGCGTCTGTCCAGGTCAAGGTTAAGGTCAAGGTCAGGCTTCTGTCCTTGGGCCTCCCTTGGCTCACTGTTCACTCAGTCTGCACCCTACCCCCATAGCCATTTCAGCCTCTCGTTTTTTGCTGGCTTCACCACCAGAAATTCCCACCTTACCTTTAACAACAAACAGGTGCTTCAGGGTTTCAGGATAATTTTCTTCAAACATGGAGAGAAACTGTGGAAGCAAATGGGTCTAGTTTGAGCAGCTGGGGCCTCCATCTTGTCAGTGAGCCTAGCTGCCCCTCCTGCCCCCTCCCTGCTTCTTACCTCTCCATAGGCCTCCACTGCAGGTTTCCAGAGGTGCTTGAGGCCAAGCCCCTCACAGTCATAAATCATGGTGATGGTCTCTATCTTCTTCCCTAGCTACAGGGAACAGACAGACAGCATCCATATGACGTCTGGGCCTAAACCACCCTCCCTTGGCATAGATGCTCCATTCTATCTAAGCTCTATAAAGAAGCATCAGGGGGCTGGAGAGATGGCTCAGTGGTTAGGAGCACTGACTGCTCTTCCAGAGGACCTGGGTTCAATTCCCAGCACCCACATGGCAGCTAACAACTGTCTGTAGTTCCAGTTCCAGGCAAACACCAAGGCAAATAAATAAATAAAGTTTAAAAAAAATTAAAAAAAAATTTAAAAAAAAAAAAGAAGCATCAGGATGAACCTCTTTTGTGTCCCCAGCCTCTCAGAGGCTTTGTACTGAGTGGGCTCTTTGAGGACATCTGCAAATAACAGTTCTGAGATGTCCCCATGCTTTAACACATCTGCAACTGCTGAGGGAGGAAGGCAGGGGGGCTCCAGCTTGATTCTAATATTCTAATATATTTATATATGTCTCTGTGTGTGTCTGTTCTCTCTCTCTCTCTCTCTCTCTCTCTCTCTCTCTCTCTCTCTCTCTCTCTCTCTCTCTGGGTGTGTGTATACATGTCACAGAGGGAGTGTGCAGCTCCAAAGATAACTTGGGCGAGTTGCTGCTTGTCTCCCACCGCATAGGTTCTCAGGCTTGCTAGCAAGTCCATTTACCTGATGAATCATCTCTCCAGCTCCTCAGTCTTTCTTCTAGCAGGGAATTGTCACCCTGATACCTTGGAAATAAACTTAGAGGGACAGGGATTCTGGTCAGTCTACATCAGGAATCCCCCCCTCCCCATAGCTGTCCAAGTGTAGTTTAGTTGACATTTCACTGGTCTCCCACAGAAACAAGAGAAGTAACTATGTAGTTAGGTGGTTTTCTCTCTCTCTCTCTCTCTCTCTCTCTCTCTCTCTCTCTCTCTCTCTCTCTCTCTCTCGTGTGTATTGCTGAGAATTAGAATTAATCCTAGGCCCTTGCCTGTGCTAGGTGAACCTGTGTGTCACCGAGTGACATCTCCAGCTATAGTAATTTACAGGGTTTTGTTTGGTTTGTTTCAAGGGTCTTACTATATAGCCCAGACTAGCCCCACATTCAAGACTCTTCTGCTTAAGACTTGTTAATTGTGGGATTATAGGTGTATACCACTTAATTTCCTGTAATGCTTTTTTTTTTTTTTTCCTATATTGGGGTAGAAGCCCTGGGTGTGCAGGGTGAATGAGCACTAACTACACCAGCTGAGCTCCAGCCCTCCTCTCCTGGTGAAGTTTTTAATAAGTGTCTCAGTGTAAAGGACTGCTTTTTTAATATTTATTTTTATTTTATGTGAATTGGTGTTTTGTCTGCATGTATAACTGTGTAAGGGTGTCAGATCTTGGAATTACAGACAGTTGTTAGCTGCCATGTGGATGCTGGGAATCGAACTCAGGTCCTCTGGAAGAACAGTCAGTGCTCCTAACCACTGAGCCATCTCTCCAGCCCAAAGGACTGCTTTTTATTCTCAGATCTTCCCTATATATATATATATATATATATATCATTACTATAGTTTGGGGGATTCACCATGGCAATAATATGTGGTTATTTTAAGTTTTACTTAGCAAAATAAAAGTGTGACAAGATGGGAAGTATAGTTTAGTGGTAAAGCACAGAGCACTTGTCTAACATGCACAAGGTCTTGGGTTCAATCTCCCAAGGATTGAAGGGAGGAATGGAGGGAGGGAGGAAAGGAGAGGAGGAGAGAGAAGCAGAGAAGAAAACAGATGGATTGGTGACATGTTCCTCTAAAGCCTTGAGATTCAGGTCTATGAAGCCCAAACCCTGGCGCTGTGTTCCCATCCCTGTGTGACATCTCTGCTTCTCCTTGAATGTCTCCGCCATGATCAAACCTTTGTAGTCTGGTGGGCACACTCCTGCAGAAGCAGCTCACAATCTCTCATCTTGGTCCTGAGCAGGTCCTGCTTGGAGGCGGAGAATAGGAGACCCTTGGCATCCAGAGGCCCAATGATGTCATACCAGACTGGGCAGCCATCCAGGTCGTAGCCACACCTGCCACCTGACAGATACTGCTGGATCACCTGGCCAAAGACAGAGAAACAGCACCTCATGGACAGACCCAAGACATCACCCCTTCCCCTGTTTCACAAGTCTCTCCCTTCACATCCTCTCCTGGGTACCAAGAGATACCTGCTTTGGAACTATAGTGTCTCCTTTGACATTGTCAGACCTGTCCTCTGAGTCACCCACTCCAGTAGACCAGCGTACAGAGTGTGAGTCTAAAAAGCATCCTTACACAGGGCTGGACTGGGATCATTTGTCCTCACCTCTGGTGGCTGCCAGCTGATGATGTTGTCAATGTCCTTTTGCTTCCGGAATTCCACATGCTGCAAATGCACAAAGATTTAGGAAGTTCAAGGTGTGTGGGATGGGGGGAATAGGTGGGTGGTATAGGGGGTTCTTGAATAAGGATGAATAGGTGATCACCACATATGGCCCCTAGAAGGAACTGGGCAGGGGTTGAAAAGGAGGCCCCAGTTTCTTCAGATAGCTCAGCAACAATATCATTCTTGGCTGGTCGGGAACTGGAAAACCCAATGTTTCCAGGGAAGGAAATGCACTTTGTCCCTCAGGGATACAGCAACAATTGTTGGCCAGTAGCTGCGTCACATAAACCAATACCTATGGTGGGGTGGGTGATGGCTAGGCAGAAGTCCGGGCAAAATGTGACTCTGATGGAGGAACCGTAGCAGCAGCAGCGGAAACTCACCTTTCGGAGCATGGCCTCTGACTTCTGCAGGTCAAAGCTTCGGGCTGTAACAAAAGCATGATCAGGGTTGGGCCTGTCCCCAGGCTGGGACCAAGTCCCCTTGTGGGTTCCCTTAGCCGACTGTCAGATTTGTAAAACAGCACAGCCCTGAGTTTGTTGGGTAACAGGTCAAATTCAAGGGAGTGGGCAGCATTGCAACCTTGGGGTCAGAGTATCAGGTGGATAATCAGGTGAAGGGTCTTATCTCAGAGAAAATGAACCCTGGATCCTTTTATCAACCGGCCATTCCCCACAAGGACTCCATGGTATAACATCCAGCCCTGAGAAATTGACCCACAGTTCAAAGATGAACATAGCTGTCCCAGTTGCTGGGCAGAGCTAGCCAAACATCCCAAGAGGTAGTCATTAAGCCTCTAGCCAATCTTGACATTTCTCTAAAAGGCCTATGCGTTCCTTAAAGGAGCACAGTGGATTCCTGATCCCACCCCAACAAGTTGTCCTGCTCAGATCTGAACCCAAGATTTCACTGTCCCCTGAGGCCACGTGCAAATAATCAGAGCCACCATCTGCACTAACTTGCTGTAAGCTGCAGTCTACTCCAGAGGTACCCCCAAGACCATCTCCCCCATCATACAACAGTCCACCCCCCCTACCCCCCCCAAGCCTTCCCTCCCATTGTGCTGCTGTCTGTCCTCGGAGCCTCTGTTTCTCACACTCAGCTCCACAAATGTCCTAATCACTTCCTTTTGGATGTGGTGCCCGCTGATCTGGGCCCCTCCTAGGTGAATGTCATAAGCTGAGCCCAGGTGTTGTTTGCCCCTTCTCCATTAAGTCCTAAGAATTCCCTTGGCAACAGTCATACCTTTAGTTCAGGCGGAGCTTAGGGTCAACTGAAACCCCAAATCCTTCACACCTGTGTTCCAGCTAAGCCTCTGATCTCTCCATAGAGAGAGAAGCCGAGCATCCCTCTCATATTTCACCCCTGGAGTCCACTTCATTCTACCATCTAAAGAGTTACTGAGATTCTCATAGATTTGGCCTCTGGCCTATGAACTGTCTCTTGGTTATATCCTCCATCCATGGATTTAATTGACATCTAGATCTGCAGATAGCCCTGGGCTAGAACATAGAGGCTGCCCTTCATCATTGCTCTCTGGGAGCAGGAGACAATACTCCCTGACTCTGCATTCATCAGATCCAGTCCTCCATCTGAGTCAGGATGGTTTGTCTAAAGGTCTGACCAAATCTGGGTGTGGTGCCTTCATAGGTTGACACACCAGGGTCTCAAGTTTGAAGTCAGCCTGAACCTCATAGGAAGTTTATGCTCTCTTGGGCTACATACTGAAACACTATATTAAAAAAGAAAAAAAAAAAACTGGTCAGTAAATGGTTCAGTGGGTGGGCTGAAGAGATGGCTCTGTGATTAAGGGCACTCAACTGCTCTTACAGAGGTCCTGAGTTCAATTCCCCCCGTAACCACATGGTGGCTCACAACTATAAGGGGATCTGATGCTCTCTTGGGGCATGCAGCAAATAAACATTAAAAAAAAGTTTAGTTGGTAAAGGATCTCACGAAGCAAGCCCAGCAATCTGACAACTTGGATTTGCTCCCCAGAAGAAACGCAAGGTCGGTAACTCCACAGTTGACCTCCCACCTCCACACATGCACTGTGGTGTGCACTCCCCACCCCCAATCTCTCCCTCTCCTCCCTCCCTCCCTCCCCATTACACATTTTAAAATACTTCTTAAAAACAAGAGGAAGGGTTGGCCAGGCCGCCACCACTATGGATGCCAGATCTGTGGTAAGCTGGACTTAGGAATTTCCTCACTGCCGCCCTTTCCTGCGCCACCAGCATCCCAGAACAGCTTTTAGAGGCATTTAATATGGGTCTGCATCTCAGCCCTCCTATTTTGTGTGTTTTCAAGGTATGCCATAGCCTGACCATACCACTTCCAAAGCTAGAACTTCATGTCTTTTTGTAACAGAGGAGCTGGACTATGAAAACGGGAGTTCCTCACAGAAAGGCCCGCCCTCTAGAGAGGAGAGCCCTTATCTCGGTAGGGCACAGTGATCAGGAGTAGTAAACTGAGTGTCCTTATCCCTATCTGCTAAGGGCTAACATCCAGGGTCTTTCCCACCATGTCTGTTGGGTCAGGTCTTTCCAGGCTCCTACTGCCCAGCTCAGAAGCAGGTGAAAGTCTGGCATGGCACACTGCATGATAACACACACACACACACACACACACACACACACACACACACCCGCCAAGGAAAGCCAGACTGGGCTCTGATTGGCCCATTCCCTAGCCCTGCCAGCTGCAAACTCACTCAGTCATGCTCTCCTGTCTCCCAGGGCTCCTCCCAACTCTATCCTGTCTTGCCCACTGGCCTTTCCTGCTGGGATACACAGGTCTCACTTCCAACCAGAGAGAGGCAGTAGACAGAAGAAGGTGAACAGGGAACTGAACGCCAAGCTCATAGCACATTCTACTGCAAAGGACTCCTTTAGAATCAAAAGGGATGAGGGGGGGAAAAGAGTGCTTTTTTAAAGGCAACAAAAACCCCAATTCAAATTCTGTACTAGGGTCTGAGTAGGCCAGAGCTCCTGCCCAGAAAATGAGGCACAAATCAACTGTGAAGGGGAAACTCCTCGTTCTCAAAGCAGACTTTGAAACCAAGAGTGTAACTAGGTGATAAAACGCTTGCCTGGCATGCCCCAGACCCTGGGTCCTTCCTATCCTCAGCAGCTCAAAAACAATTACAAAGCAGTGCTTGGCCTCAGGAGCAGTTCACTCAGAAGGAGGCTGTGGCTTTCTGGGAAAGGTGCTGGCTGGGAACCCAGAGCCTTGGCCTTTTCTGATTTCCTTGTGCCTTTGGGTAGATCCCTGCCCTGGCTGGGCTTACATTTTCTCATCTGGAAGAATGAGAATTACCATCCTATGAGGTATGGGCCCTGATCAAACTACCAAGCCTTACACCAATGGTTTATCCCATCCCAGGACTGGAGATCAGCTGCCAAGACCTCACCCTGGCCTGAGCCTAAATATAATAGAGCTGTTCAATGGCTCTCTTAAAGGCTCTCTCTTCTTCTAGCAGCAGCTCCATAGTTAGCGGGATTATCTTGCAGCTGGCCCTTTAAGGAGGCTAACATCCACCCACCTGCTTCTAGCTGTTGTCTTTGAGCAAATGCTGGGCCAAAATTTCCTCCAGCATAGACAGACCTCATTGCCACCACCACCCCTCCACCCTCTCTAGGTAGACTGGGAGAGGGACTAGATCACATCAGGGGTGGGGTAAGGGTAGGCAGGTGATACTTCCAGAGGCCCATGAACCCTACATGACTCTCCTGGGTACACCTGTCCTGGGGTGTTGCTAGCAGGCCTTCAGTATGCCCCCTTTATTAAATTTCTGCAAAGCAAAAATTACATCTTTTATCTATGGCAAGTCTTCCTGTTCTGGGAGAGTGTGTCAGCAAAGAGCTCACAAGGCAGGTCCTGTAGTTTGACATTTACAACTGGGGCTCTGTTGGTCAAATGCGGTAGAATTTTCTCATTTTTATGTCTGGTAGCAAAGTTTCTATAAAGACAAATGAAAATGTGTCAGAAGAGCCCGGAAGGGTGGCACATGCCTTGGATGATAGACAGGCAAGGAGAAAGAAGAAGACGAAAAGGTACAGAGTTGAGGTTGAGTCTGATTCTGACACTAGCAGTGACATGTTCCCATCATTTCACAGGCAGATCTTGTCATGCCATATCTTGCACACACACACAAAAAAGCTGGGCACCGTGTCTAGCTCACTTCTCAGAGGAGGAGCCTAGATAACTGTGGCCTTGGCCCAAGTGTCACAACCAGGCTGGCACATGGTTGGCTGGAACTAGAACTCAGGACCCAGCCTGTAGAGGGGAGGGGCCGCCCTCCTCAGTCCCCATGCACAGAGCCTGACAGGACCGGGACCTCTGTTCTGGCATCTCAGCTCTGCCTCCAACTTCCCGCCTTCCTCCATTCTGGGCCTTGACTTTGCTTCATGTGTCTGCAGAGTAAACCTTACAGAGTAGAGTAGATGCAAAGGACACAATGCAGAGGTTTGAGCTTTCTTTCTGACTGCAGCTCACCCAGGACCTCTCTGAGCTTCCATGTCTCAGTCCTGTAGAAGGGCTGCTGCTGCTGCTGCTGGTGGGTAGGGGGTGCCAGCCATCTTTTGTCTCAGATTGCCAGGGTTTCCAGAGGACATCATTCTGTTGTCCAGAACATACCCCTCTTCCCTCACCTCGGAGCCATCGAAGGAGAAAGTAGTCATCTGGATTGGGCAGGGTGGGCAGCACATCCTGGACATTTTCACGGAACTATAAAGAGAGACAGCAGAATGAGTAGGAGCTCACCAGCCTCACTCCTTCCAAAGTGACGCTCCACTGGGGGCCTTTACCAGAGCCTTCCTTTACATGCAACGGTAGCTGCTGGCTGAGTGAGGTTGTGGGCTGGGTTGCTAGGAGTGCCCGGCAGGAGAGGAGGGCATGGAAAGGGACCAGGACACTGCCCTGCCTCACTTATAAACATGTCTCCATACTCATCTGATGGGCATGTGGGTGTGTTCCCAGCTAACAGTGACAGATAGCAGGCACCCTAGGCACAGCACCTGTCCTATGCATGGCACTGATCTGGCTCTGTCTTCCGCCTCAGCCAGAGTCCCCATAGAGATGTCACTGTCACAGTTTACAAACGAAAGCGCAAAGAGGTTCTGGCAACACACTCAACAGCTGGGATGCAGATCTGAGTTCAGATCCCCGCCCCCCCCCCAGTCTTCCCACCCCCTTGGTATTGGAATGGAGAGCCGAGAGAAGGAAAGAAATTGATCTTAAACGACTTCATTCAAAAATGGTATTTTAGCTGAGTTTGAAAGACTAAAAAAGCAGCAGAGGGAGGGAGGGTAATGGACACCCAGATAGAGGAAAGCTCCAGCAGGTAGCCTCAAAGAGGAACAGTACTAAGAGGACCACCAAGTGAGGTGGACAGTGACCCCAAGGGACAGCCACGCCTAACTCCAGTCTCTCAACTCAGCAGTGAGCAGATTCCCCGCTGCTGTCCCCAACCCTCCCGCCCCTTAGTGACCTTTACCTGGTCACTGGCCTATAGGACACCCCCAGAGGGGACCAATGAGCACTGGCCACCTCTGCCCTTTGCCTTAGGTCAGCTAGGTCTGGCCAGGCCCTCCCATCCCCCCAAAGCAGCTCCCAGCATTAGGACAATGGTCATCCAAAGAGCAAGGGGAGGCCACTTTACCTAGCCCCTGGCTTAATTACCACCAAACCCACCCACGTCTGCCAGGTCAGCAGTAAATTTGGCATGGAAAAAAGCCACCCACAGCAGCCACTTCTGCTTTTACCCTCTAGAATAAATAAACTGCCAGGCTGTGGCGCTTCTATGCATTGGGGTTGGACCCCAACAATTCTGATCCAGTGCAACTAAGGAGATTTGAAAGGGCCAGTCCTTGAACTTGAATGGAGTTAATAGGTTCCTCTCTGCCCAGGTGCCAAGGCAAAGCCTGATCATGTCCTTTTCTTCTGAGTGGCATCACTAAATCCCTTACCAGGCAAGTGTCTAAGTTCCCAGAGGGAGGAGGGCTCTTCTCTCGGATATGAACCCAACCTAGTCACTCCGGGCATCTTAGTCTTCACACACAGAGGTGCCCCGCGGCCAACCTCTTCTAATTTCATCAAAGAACACACAGGACAGGGCTTGGCCCAAGGTCGTACAGTGACTTGGTGACTCGCAAGGGCTACAGAGAGTTTGCTGGGGAGCTGTCCAGGACCCTTCCATAGGCCACTGCCCCCAAGAGAAAAACCTCCCGGAAATGGGAGGAAAGCTGGGGCCCTGCCCCTGTCCCACGGCCCTGCTGCCAGTCCTTGCCAGCCCCGAGGATGAATGTTGCCTTTGTGCCTTCCAAGCAACCACTTCTTCCCAGGGGGCACCGCCAGGGCTGCTGGTGCTGGAGATCGCGATGATCAAACTTTCCGAGGTCCTCACACTGAGCGAGAAGCGGTCCGCTGGGCACTGGCCAAGCAGGGGCAACTGGCAGCCTCTCCCTTGGTCGCCAGCCCGCGGGAACTGTCCCACGCAGCCGCTTCCAGAGAGCGAGGGCCAGGATCAGGCTCACCTTGGCCAATGCCTCCTCCTGTTTGGGGCTCAGGTCACCGACTCTGCCGCTCATCGTGGCTCAGCCTCGGGGCGCGGTGCCTGCGGCAGCTGATGGAGCTCCTCTCGTTTGTCGCTGCAGCCGCTGGAGTAAAGTCCCAGCCTTTGGCCGAGGCCCCGGGGCTGGCGGCCAAGACACGCCTCTTAAAGGAGCCTGAGAGGCGGAGCCAGATGCGCAGAGGCTCTGGAAGCGAGCCAGGATGCCTACTCAGACACCTGAGCTACTTGGGCTGTACTTCTTATCCTCACCAAGAGGAAGCTGAAAAGACCTAGCTAAAGACCTCTTCTAAAGAGCTACTCCACAAGGCTGGACCCGGCTGCTCTTTTATCGCTCCCCTTGCCCCCAAATGTTGACAGCTCTCCTTTGGCCACTGGGAAGGGGTGCCCCCTACATGTCTTCCTGCTTTTAGGAACTGTGGTGTTGACTCTGCCATCCGCTTATGATCATTACTACCAGCTCAGCTTGTGGGTCATTCCAAGCTGACACCTAGGGTTCCTGATGTAACTCAGTTGGTGACCAAGGGCTTGCCTAGTATGCACAGCCTTGAGTTGGATCCCCAGCACTGCATGGTCACGGTGAACATTTCTACACATATCTGTAATCCTAGCATTGGGGCGGTAGGAGCTGGAAATCAGAAGCTCAAGATCACCCTTAGTTACTCATTGAGTTTGAAGCTATCCTAGAATACAAACAAACAAACCAGAGTCCATACCCTTTTCCCTGTACCTGCAGAACAGGCATGGTGAAGAGCATGGTATGGTGTCTGGCCCAGGGGCAAGGAAGAACAGCCTCCCCATCTAGGACCCAGTTCTCTGTGCCTGGCCTTCCCTGTGCTCTGGGAGGCACGCTCAAAGTTCTCGTGTCTCAGCTGGCATGCACTGCTTCCTCTCTGGAAATCTGGAGGCTTGAGTCTGACTGTCCACGTTCTACAACTTTCTACAAGCCCTTTTGCCTCTCTGCAGAAGCCAGGACCCACAGCAGCCCTACTGTGGCTTATCTGCTTCCCAGCACTTGGCCGAGGGCCTGTGAGCTCCCCACTAGTGACAACTCTGACTTGTGGATAGGCCCTGGCAGCTTCAGCCCAGCAGGTTCATGTCCAGCCTATGCTCTCAGACCGACCCCCACACACCCCAGGCAATGCCTCTGCCCAACATAATAAAGCAATTTCTTCTTTTCAGAGTGCAGTGGCCTCTCCTCCTGCTGGAGCCCCCTGACACTTTGATCGTATTTCCACACACCTGGCACCTGGTCACAAATCCAGGGCCACTTTTTCTTTCTACTGTATGCCAAGCAGTAGGCATTGTTCTGGAACCCAGAAATGTTCACATACTACGCTTTGGTCCCAAACATACTAACGAGGACACAAAAGCAAGGCGGGTTGGCCAGAAGCTGAATCAGACAGTAGGAAATTAGAAAGGACAATGTTTGCTTTGCATGAGAGAACTCTAGAAGGCGCCGTGGAGAGAATAGAATCTGACCTACACCGTAAGATATAGGAGACACAGAAGAAGAACCTCTCAACCTGTATCAGCACAGTAGCATGAGCTAAGTTCTGGTGGCAGGTGCAAAGTGTGACTACAAGCAGAGATGCAGAGGCAGCATGGGGCGTGGGGTCTAAAACCTTGGTGTGATCTTGCTTAGTAATATCTGCTTCCTGGACCACACTTCCTTGCTTCAATTATCAGCATCCCCCACTAACTCCACATCCCCCAGCACAGGCTCCTGTACACAGGGATGGACTGGTGACATGTTGTGCATACAGCACTCTGGGCTGAGGCAGGAAGATCACAAATTTAGGACTAGCCTGGGCTCAAACAAATAAGAAAAACTAGAGGGGAAAGGGGTGTGTGTGTGTGTTGGGCTTCATACTAAAGCTCAGGGCTGAAGATGGTCTGGAAGGAAAGAGAAACAAGCAGCTTCCTACAGAGTTCATGTGGCCTCACTTAACAGCAGGGCAGGACGGGAAGCCCAAAGAGAACATGACTTGCCAAAAGACATTAAGAGCACAACAGATGTGGGGTACCAAGTGGCTAATCAATAGAAAGCTATCAGTCGGATCCACTCCTTCCTACCTGGCATTAATGCAGAAGTAACCCTCAGCTACCTCAAATCCAGGGGCTGGAGGAAGTAGAATGTCCCTGTGTCTCACCTCATCCAAGGTCAAGGCAGGTGGCAACAGGCCTGTTCATGGCAAAAAAAAAGGACTTGTACACATAATCCCACTACACTTTATTGTGCCCTTGGTGTGGCCTCCTCCTAAGAGATCTGATGAAGGGTGGGCTGAGGGGCAGCCAGTACACTGCGGAGCCTGGCTGGCCTCTGCAGAGTTCCCAGGCAGTGAAGGTGTCCCTGCCCTAGTTATGGTTTCTTAGCTTCTGACTTAGCACAGGACAGAGCTGCTTTCTTCATGTAAGACCTTTAAGAGCCTCCCAGGGCAGTGTGTTCTTTACTAGGCAGAGCCTGCTAAAAGAAAAAACAGCCCCTTCTGGTGGTACAGCCCCTCGCAGCTTATAATGCCCTCGCAAGTGACTCCTCTGGCCAGTCCTGTGAAGTGGTAAGTCATCTGAGGTATGAAAGGAGCTGAGGATATGGGTGGTCACACAGGAGTGCTTTCAGGAGACACAAACCTGCCTGTGCCTCCTGCTGCAGGGCCCACACAGGAAATCACAGGGACATGTTTATCCCAAAGGATGAAATCCTTGGAGTTGCTCACCAAACCTAAATGTAGATATCCAAGAAAAAAGTCTAAGCAAAGAATTCTCTCTCTTGTCTGTCCCTTTCCAGTTCTCTGACTGCTCACTGCTTCCACTGAGGTTTACTGGGTCCAGTCTACTGGGAAGCCACTGGGTAATCTGATAATATAAATCCTGGATAAATAGTCAGTAAAGCCCTCCGGGCTGGTTCCTGAGACTCCACTCCCTATGCTTTTCTTTCCTTTACTTCCCAGCCTGCCCTGCAGCTCTCCCTCCCTGCAAAGTATACTGCTTCCATCTGCTCGAGAACCATCACTGGCTCCCTAGTACCTCCAGAAGTCACCCCAATCCCACTGGCTTACTTCAAAGCCAACTCCAGCACTTCCCAGTATTCCTGTGGCTTCCACTGCCAAAGTCCCCCTTTCCATACACTTTCTTATCAGCCAGACATGTCCCCTGCTGTTCCCTAAACATACTTCTACCTCCTGCCTCTGTCAGAGTTAGTCTCTCTGGTCAGCTCCTTCTTGGGCCTCAAAGGCCTGATTCAAAGCTGTTTCCAGAAACTTCTTCCTTATCTGCCCATTGAAATGTGACTTCTGCCAACCAGAAGCCCTTTTCTCCTGATCTTAACAAGGACTCTTCTGTATTGTGACTGTCACCTGGACTGACAGGAAGGGCCTGGCCTCCAGGATCACACAACCTGGAGGTAAGCACTGGGAACATGAGTGTGCAAGTCTCTGAGTGTCCCATGCTGGGAGCTGAGGAGGTGTGAGCAACTCAAAAATGAGCTTGGGAGTCTTCATTTTGGAAGTGAGGGCTTTGGAGTTTAAACTCTTCTCAGGAGCAGCTCTGGGCACAAGAGGAGGTCTGGACTTGGAGTCCTGAGTGGCAAGCCTTGCTCTGTGTCCCAGAACTAATGTGTTATAGGGTCTACCCAGCACCAGCATGCACAGGGCTGGGAGGGAGAGTGGGGGGCACCGTGTTCCCTTCATGGCTGCTTGCTTGTGCCTCCAGGGCCTCTGTGGCTTCCTCCTCAAATGGAGAACATTGGCCTCAGAGTCAAAGTTCCTCCCAGTTGCCCTGACCTCAGATCTCTTGATGCCCATAGCAGGTAAAGTGGCATAAAAATTGCCAAGTGATTTGGGAAACACAGAAACACAGTCCAGTCTTTTAAACCCTTCAACAAATATTTGTGGAACACTCTACTTCTACGACACCTGGGCCATTTTAGAAAGCTCTTGAATTCAGAGGGCAGCCCCATAGAAAGGTCCCATCTTCTTACCCCTGCCTTGTGGGGGGCTGCAGCTGCCTCAGGTTACTTTTATTCTCTGAATGTCTGCAATGAAAACTAACCCTTTGCCTTTCTGCCTGGGGCCACTTGGATGATTCCAAGTGACATAGTGTCTGGGAAAGCAGTGGACACACAGGGTGAGGCCTTGTTCTTATTATTGCCTAATTATTATTGTTGTTGTTATTGTTAAATAACCATGGGTTAATTTTGAAATCACAAGAGAAAATGAGAAGCCAAGTCCATCCCTCTCCTCCCCTGGGGCCCCATTTCCGCAGTCCACCGTGCCTTTGTCAAGATATACAAATCCTCTCCTAGCCCACTTCCCACACCTGAAACCCCCTGATTAACTCCTTTACCTTCCCTGATATCACTGTCTAATCCCTAAGTCTTTTCTCACCAGTCTCCAGTCCTCTCAGGGAGACTCAAATCCCTTTAGAATGAGGTGGCCCAGTTAGCTGCCAAGGGAGAGCTGGGGGCAGGGAGCTGGGACCTCTGGATACCTCTGAGGAGACTGGAGGACCGGAAGGGACTCAAGGGCCTTACTTCAGTTCTGGCACTAGCTAGCAAGAGGCCTGAGACTTCCCTGAGGGAAGATGGGCCACTACTTCAGCTTCTACCCTGCATTCAAGACTGAGGCCAGACCACGGCCCCTGGTGTGTTCACTCCACACCAGGGACTTCCGGAACAGAGTGGTGGCCCATTAACTCTGGAACCAGACCGCCTGGGCAGTTAGCTGTCACCATCCTCAGTGTCCTAGTGAGAAAATGGCCTGACAGTCTTATTACCTCATCCGCTGGGGTGAAGCTAGGCGAACTAGTTTCTGAAAAGTGCCTAGAACCTAGAGAATGTGGTAGCTTTGGTCTGCATGCTCTTCCTGTTTCCTGCCCCAGACATTCTGTGGGCAGCCACCCACACTCCATCTGGGAGTGCCTTTCCTGCTCTTGAGACTGCAGTAACCTCTGGTCCCCATGCCTGTCACATTCTGTCGTATTCTCCTTGTGGCACTTAACTGTGGTATGAAATGATGTTACAGTGTATATGGTTGATTCTCTCTCTGTTCTCAAGGGCAGGAGTCACTGCGGGTCAGTGTACTTATGCCCAGTGTCTGGATCCCAGCTACACTGACAAAGGAGCGGACCTCTTCTCTCACCATGTGACAAGTGGCTACTGATGCTCTCCACCCAGCCTGTGTGATCCTGAGAGACTCAGTAGCCCTCTCTGGGCATCCAGCTGTGTCATGACAACCAAGGACAGTTAATGATTCTCCTGTTTTGTTTTGGGTCTCATGTCTGCAAGGTGAAGAGACTTCTGAATTCTAAAATTACCACCCACCCCCCCAACCTAGCTGTCTTTTGCTGGCACTGAATCTCAGGCCTCTTGGCCTGAGATTTGATACTATGAATTGGACATTTCTTCCCTCGAGGTCCTTTCTGTATAAAGCAATACACCAAACCATGCATTCTAAGGTGGTAACCTTTCCCCTGGGACCAGTGTGCCACCTGGTGGCAGTGTGCTGGCAGTGGCTCTTCCTGATCATTAGAGCATATAGCCTGCACTCCTACCCCCCTCCCCCATCACCATAGTCCATGGCAGATCTCACACATCCCAGGGGCATTTACACAGCCTGATAGCCGGTGGAGAAAGTCACTTCACAGGAAAGTGAGCCGTCAGAAGAGAATTCACAGGGACTCACTGGCCTCCCTGTGGTCCCCAATGCTGGTACCCATCCTCCCATCTGCCATTGAGAGCATCTCTTGCCTTACCCTGGATCTTCCTATATACCTAGTATTAGAAATAAGCTGGAGAGATGGCTCAGAGGTTAAGAGCACTGATTGTTCTTCCAGAGGTCCTGAGTTCAATTCCCAGCAACCACATGGTGGCTCACAACCATCTATAATGACAATTGGTACCCTCTTCTGTATACTGTATACATAATAAATAAATAAATTAAAAAAAAAAAAAAAAAAGAAATAAGCTAGTTGGGGGGCTGGAGACATGGCTGAGCAGTTAAGAGCACTAATTGTTCTTCCAGAGGACCGGGGTTCAATTCCCAGCGCCCACATGGCAGCTCACAACTGTCTGTAGTTCCAGTTGCCAGTTCCAGACAAACACCAAGGCAAATAAATAAAAATAAAGCTTAAAAAAAAATAAAGAAACAAGCTAGTTGGAATCTGACCATGTGTGGTGAAAGGCCCAAATCTTTTCATCAAAGATCCATAAGAGCTGGCCGAAGGGGTTAATGGCTTGGAAGCACCTACTAAGACAATGGCTGCCCTGTCCCTCATTTGCTCCTTATCCTGGCCCAGAAGTCAAGCAAGATGGAAGCTCAGGCCTGACTCCTTCAGAGGTTGAGCATCCTGTCTATCCATTCCTGGGAGTAGGTGGTCTGCCTCGCTCCTGGTCCACTCCAGGTGCGGCTAACGTTCTACACTCCTTCCAGCCAGCGTCCTAGACTCAGCTGCTTCTTTTCCTGGGCTCACTTACCTCTGCAACATTGCTCTTTCACACACCCACAGTGGCAGAGGGTTTGACCCACATTATAATGACACCCTTAATCATTGTCCACCAGGATAAGCAGGGACCACTCAATGGGAAGACAGACCACAGGGTACCTTTAGTTACCCACTGTGCTTCTCAGGGAGCTCTGGATGCCACTGAAGGCTAGGATGTGGCTATTTATTGAGATGCAAAGTGTGTCCCAGGGGTCAAGGATGAGCAGGCTCTATGTCTTCCTGGGAGGGGGGGAAGTCAATGAGGACGCTCTGCTCAGGCCTTAGGATGGGGGACGGAGATCAAGAGACAGAAACAAGAATAGGCAGAGCCAGCAGCTAGCTTTGTTGATGACAGAGGTCTGTACAGCCCTGTCGCTGGGACATACAAATGGTCTGAAATAGTCACAAAAGAAAAGAAGTAAGCCTCATGGTGGCTCAGCCTGTAACCCAGCACTTGGAAGGCTGAGACAGAAGGATTATCAAGAGTTCAAAGCCATCCTGGGCCTCACAGTGAGCTCCAGGCCTCATCCACCCCAGTGGCTTTTATACAGCCTAATAACTGGTGGAAGAGTCACTTTACAGTGAAGTGAGTCATCAGAAGTCAGCCCATAGGGGCTCCAGCCTGTACTAGAGTGAGATCCTGTCCCAAGGAGCATGGAGATCCTTTAGACTATATCTTGCAACTTATGCTGAGTTATTTCACACATGCATATGTTAATTGATGAGTTATTTCACATATGCATCTGATAATGATGCATACAAAGAATAAACTAGCTGAGTACTGGTGAGGCTAAGACAAGAGGATCACAGGTTCAAGTTTAACCTGACCCACAAGGCAACACCGTTTCAATAGTAGTAGTAGTAAATGATATAAGAGCACTCATGTGGTTCAGTGGTAAAGTAATTACTTGGCATCAGGCCCTTAGCTGGATCCCATCACCACTATGTCCCATTCTGGTGACCAACTGTCCTGTGTCTTCTTGATTCTCTTCATAGCTTTATTATAAATGACCACATCCCTACAAAGTATAGTTCAGTTGGTGTGGTGGATTGTTTTCTTTGAAATTGAGATGAAATTCACAGAACATAAGACTAGCCTATTTAAAATGGGAAATTGGGGGGCGGTTTGGAGAGATGGCTCAGAGTTTTAAGAGCACTGGCTGCTCTTCCACAGACCCTGAGTCTCTAAAAACCACATGGTGGCTTGCAACCATCTGTAATGAGATCTGGCACCCTTTTCTGGTGGGCAAGCATATATGCAGGCCGAATACTTTATACATAATTGTTTTGTTTTGTTTTTAAAAAGGGAAATTCTGTGTCATTTAGTAATTCGTAATGTTGTCCAAGCATCACCTGTTTCTAGTTCCAAAACTTTCATTATCTATTTAGCAGTCATTTCTCATCCCCAGTCACCAGTTAACTTTCTGTATCTATGGGGTTCAGTTTTCTGGATATTTCATATAAATGAAATCATATAGGTGTGACATTTATGTCTGGCTTCTTAGCATCATGCTTTCAAGGTTCATACACACACACACACACACACACACACACACACACACACACACACACACATATATATTCCCTGGACTTTTTGGTAAGCATTGGTTCTGTTTCAATATGTTCTGGCTATTAGGGGGCCCTTGTAATTCTATGAGAATTGGGGCTGGCTTTTTACATTCACTGAGGATCATCACAGTTGTACAGGGATTGCACTGGACCTTTCCGTTACTTTGGTAGCACCAGGGCGTTAGCAGTATAAATCCGAGTGGTCCACTAGTGCCAATGCCTTTCTGTTTTGTTTGTTTGTTTGGTTGGTTGGTTGATTTGTTTTTGTTTGTTTGTTGTTTTTGTCTTTTTGTTTTTCGAGACAGGGTTTTTCTGTGTAGCTTTGGAGCCTGTCCTGGAACTGTAGACCAGGCTAGCCTCAACTCACAGAGATCCGTCTGCCTCTGCTTCCTGAATGCTGGGATTAAAGGAATGCACCTCCGCTGCCCGGCTCTGGTTTTGTTTTTTAAGATCTTCTTGTGCATTTCTGTAACATTTCATAGTTTTTAGTGCATGAGTCTTTTACGTCCTTGCTTGTATTTATCCAAAATTATTTTATTACACTTGATCTTAGCCAAAAGGCCGAGAAGCAATCCAAAATTATTTTATTATTTTGTATACTATTATATAATAAATGAGGTTATTGCTTTAAATTCTTTTTAAAAATTGCTCCTTGCTGGTATGCAAAAAGATACAGCAGATTGATCTTTGTGATGAGTTGATCTTAGAAACCCTGATGACTTTATTGATTTGTTGTTGTTGTTGTTGTTGTTGTTGTTGTTGTTGTTGGTTTTGTTTTCCCCAAACAGGGTTTCTCTGGCTGTCCTGGAACTTACTCTGTAGACCAGGCTGGCCTCGAACTCACAGAGACCCACCTGCTTTTGCCTCCCAAATGTTGGAATTAAAGGCACAGGCCACTGCTGCTCAACTGGGCTTGTCCTTATGTTGCTTTTTGCATTCAGCATCCTGTAAGAATCATTCATGCTGCAAAACATTTATTTCTGTTGTATGATAGTCTGTATATGAAGAATCCATTATTTATCTCTTGTCCTGCTCATAGAGAGCTGAGCTATTTCCAGTTCCTTACAACATGACTTTGTTGTTTTGTACAGCACAGTGGGGTGGTTCTCTGTGAAACCATACATAAAAATTATCTCTCTGGGAAATCTTTTACAACTAACAAAAACAGATCTACCTCCAGAGGTGCTGATGTTGATTTATGGTTTAGGCCAGGGTTTTTTAGGGGTGGGCGGGCTATTTATTTGAGACAGGTCTCATGTTCTCAAGGTTGTCTTCAACTCCTGGGCTCAACCAATCCCCCACCACAGTCTCCTAAGTATCTGGGATTATCTGCTTTGTTAGTTTGTTTTTCAATGGAGGTCTCACTTTGTGGCCTTGAACCCACCACAATCTTCCTGTTTCCACTTCCCAAATGCTGAGTGCTCAGGTGTATGTCACCATCTTGGGCTTTTCCCTCCCTTGTGCACTGGTGTTTTGCCTGTACTCGTGTCTGTGTGAGGGTGTTGAATCCCCTGGGGCTTGAACTCCAGACAGCTGTAAGCTGTCATGTGGGTGCTGGGAACTGAACTCCAAGTCCTCTGGAAAAGCAGACTGTGCTCCAAACCACCAAGCCATCTCTCCAGCCCCCATTCGTCTTGGGCTTTGTTAGGCTTATTTTTAAGATTTTTAAATAACACTAATATCCTGTCTGATGGAGAATCTAGACTACCTACTTAGGACTAGAACACTTAAAAATGTTTACTTCCAGTCTTCTTTGAGGAACAGTTTTCCAGTATGACTGTACCTCGCCAGCACAGCAAAGCTGCCCACCCCAGCTGTGTGGGAATGCCACACCCCTAGCAGCACCTGACATCCTCAGACTCCAGTTACTCTTTCACAGGATTTAAAATTTTCATTTTCCTACTCATTAATTAACTTTGCTGGGCAGTGGTGGCACACACCTTTAATCCTAGAACTCTAGAGGCAGAGGCAGGTGGATCTCTGAGTTCAAGGCTAGCCTGATCTACAGAGTGAGTTTCAGGACAGCAAGGGCTACACAGAGAAACCCTGTCTTGAACTCATCTTCAGATAATTAATTTTTATTATGTATACAGTGTTCTGCCTGCATGTATGCCTACAAGCCAGAGGAGGGAACTAGATCTCATTACAGATGGTTGTGAGCCACCATGTGGTTGCTGAGAATTGAACGCAGGATCTTTGGAGGAGCGGCCAGTGCTCTTAACCTCTGAGCCTTCTTCAGTCCTCCCAAATAATTAATTTTAATTTTTCAGCACTCCCACACATACAGCTAAGAAATGAATTCAGAGCCTCATGACATTAAGCACACACTCTACCACTGAGTTCTACCCTCAGCAAACTTCTTCATATTTATTGATCGTTCTTATTCTCTTGTCTATTCAATCCCTACTGGTATCTTGTTCTCTTATGTGTGCATTACATATTATGGGATGCATCATTTAGTCACAAATATCTCCTTCCAGTTTGGGGCTCAGGTTTCTACCACTTTATTTACATGCATGTTCATGGAAGGGTTTTCTTCTTCATGCATGTAGGTAAACAAGAGTGTTGGGGGAACATATGCACATGGATGTGTAGGGGCCATAGGTTGAAGTTGATGTCTTCCTAGGATCTCCACTTATATATTGAGGTAGGTCTTTTACTTGAACCATAGCTAGCTAGCTCCAGGGGTTCTCTGACTTTGCCTTCCAGGAGCTGGGCTTACAGGCAAGTCTCTGTTGGCCATCTGACATTTACATGAGTTCCTATCCCGGCACATGCTGTGAAGTCTCCTCAGCTCTTTTCTCACTTTAGTTTGGTATTTTCATTTTGTCATGGATGCATCATCTAATTATGTTAACATATAATTTATTTATTAGTACTTTTTTTGCTTAGTTAGGGTTACAAACACCATGACCAGAAGCAAGTTGGAGAAGGAAGTGTTTATTTGGTTTATACACTTCCACATCATGGTCCATCATTGCAGGAAGTCAGGGCAGGAACCTGGAGGCAGGGGCTGATGCAGAGGCCATGTAGGAATTCTGTTTACTGGTTTACACCCCAAGATTTGCTCAGCCTGCTTATTTATAGAACACAGGGCCACTAGCCCAGCGACAACACTGCTAAACAATAGGCTGGACCCTCCTGCACACATCACTAATTTAGGAAGAAGAAAATACCCTACAGGCTTGCCTACAGCCCGATCTCATAGAAGCATTTTCTTAATTGAGGTTCCCCCCTCTTAGATAACTCTGGCTTGTGTCAAGTTGTCATAAAACTATCCAGCACACTTTTACATTTATTTTGTATACAAGGGAGCACAAGTGTCAAGGCACAGGTGTTAAAATGTGGGTGTGGGTGTGAGAGTGCCAAGGCATATATATATATGGAGGTGGAAGGACATTGCAGGAGTTGGTTTCTCTATCTGTCATGTGAGTCCCAGGGATCAAACTCAGGCCATCAGGTCATCAGGCTTTACCAGCTGAGCCATATCACCAACAAGGCTTTACATTTAAGAACTTTTTTTCAGCAGGTCAGTGGTGGCATGTGCCTTTAATCCCAGCACTCCGGAGACAGAGGCAGGCCTTGAACTCATAGAGATCTGCCTGTCTCTGCCTCCCAAGTGCTGTGGTTAAAGGTCTGCCCTGCCAGTTTCTCTTCTTTTCCCAGGGGTTACCAGACTTTGTAGCAGTTTGTCACAGAGCTAGCCATACTGTCTCTTTCCATCTCCCCAAAGGCAACATGTCCTCTGACAGACAGAGCAGGTTTATGTATGTTCTGGAAGCTTTTGTGTCAATTTCCTTTGCAGACTTTTTCTATACATCTCTATCTTCTTTAAAAATGTTTTGGTCATCACATACTGGTAGCTAAACGGGTTTCTGTTTTCTGTAGGTTTGAATATTTTATTAGAAAATGAGGGATGTGTTGCAGTTCATCTGTTCTTTGCCCTTTTATCAAGGTACGATTTGTAAAAGGCTCAGGTTTCAGACTGTGCCAGCTCCCAGCAACCACAGCCTTCAGGGTAAAGGACAAATTTAGGAACCTTTAAAATCCAGCAAGCCTTGGAGATTATGTGGAGGAGTACTGATTTAGATCAAGCCCATTTTACAGACGAGGACAGTCCAGCTCGCAGTGCCACGATGGCTCTCTTTGTGTGGCTTGTCCAGCCTCGCATGCCTACCCCTTCTTCTCTGTTCCTTTAAGACCATGCCCTCGATCTCCATGTGCTTTCTGTTGCTGATTCTCTGCCGCCTGCTATTTGATTCGATGAAGAAACGCTGACTCGGAGGAGGATGTGACATAGCCTTGGCCACGCCGAGGGTCCGTCAGCCCAGGCCTCTACATCCCCCTCGTTCCTGCCTTTTTTCTGTCCTGAGACTACACAGCCCCTGTCTCTACTGACACCTGGCAAGCTCTCCAGAGCCTTCTGCTGTCCAGCATCAGCGGGTTCTCGGTATTCCCAGCCTCCTACAACACTAGGGTTCTCATGGACCATTAGGGGGCGCAAGGAGCTACCAAGCACCCAGCTCACCCTCCCGGTGCCCCGCCCCCTCCGGCCGCGGCTCCGCCCCGTCCGGCGCGGCCTCGCTCTGGGTTCCCTGGGTGCCCAGGCCCCCCCCCCGCCCCCACGGCCTCGCCAGCTCTTCGGTCCGACCATGGGCCCTGCCGATCGCCTCACGCTGAGGTCGCCACCGTCGCCGCCACCTCCTCCATCGCCGCCGTCGCCTCTGCTGCTGCTGCTGCCCCTACTGCCTCTGTGGCTGGGCCTGGCGGGGCCCGGGGCCGCCGCGGAGGACAGCGAGCCTGTGGCCCCGACGGGGCGGGGCGGAGCCCGCGCAGTGAGAGTGGACGTGATGCTGCCACGGCAGGACGACCTGGTTTTGGAGGGCGTCAGGATCGGTCCTGAAGCGGGCCCCGAGCCGCTGCTAGGTGGCCGCCTGCTGCTGGTGAGCACAACCCTGCAAAAACATGCCATAACCCTCATCCCATAGACTCAGTTCCCCAGAATCAGTCTTTATCTGGAAGCAAGCCCTTGACAGCCCAGAGCCTTTCCCAGGCATCCAGGCTTTCACAGACCTGAGATCCACATGCCACTTCCAAACTCATTCCCACATCCCGATCTTGCATCCTTTGTGGCACACCTTGTCAGTCTCTTCCACTCCCCTTGCCTTCCTCTTCTCCTAACGCCTCACACAGATGGATGTCGTGGATACTGAGCAAGAGATACCTGTAGATGGCTGGATTGCAGTAGCATATGTGGGCAAAGAGCAGGCTGCCCAGTTCCACCAGGAGAATGAAGGCAGTGGCCGGAAGGCATATCCCAAGGCCCTGGTCCAGCAGGTGCAAAGGGTTTTTGGAGGGAAGGGGAGAAAGGAAATGCTTTCATAACATCTACCAGGTTGCCTATGAGGAACCTTCCAGAGAAGGCCTGGAGACCCCAGGATGGGGGGGAGTGGGAGGAGGTGGAGATTTGCTGGGGAGAGGACCTGTTTTCAGAATAAAAGGTTGGGAGTCAGCGAGGGTGGGGAGAACAGTTTTGCCAGACAAATGACAAGGTTTTGCGGATCCTACAGAACAGGAGGAATGGAAGCTTCACACACAATGATAATGTGCAAATTTTTTTGCAAAGTCAAGGATATTTCTTATGTAACTATGGTATCTGAAATTAGGAAAGTTAACATCTCCAAAATACTGTAATCTATGTCTCATAGTTAAATATTGTCTCAGTCCACAACCACTGGGCGTTACCTTCGGCTGTCACATCTTTTCAGCATTAGCTTTGGCTTGGCTTGAGGGAGCTTATAGCTTAGTCTGTCCAGGGTCAGGCTCCTGGGAGCAGTGGCCACAGGGAAGGCAGGCGTGTGGCAGCCAGCCTCTCTCTATCTTCTGTCTTTCCTTGCAGATGCGCCGTGCCCTCTTCCTGGGGGCCTCTGCCCTGCTTCTCCTCATCCTAAACCATAGTGTGGTCCGAGAGGTAATCCAGAATGGACTGTGAGGGTGAGCAGGTGAGGGGATGGGGGCCAGAGCCTGCTGACTCCCTGTTTCCTGCAGTTGGACATATCCCAGCTTCTGCTCAGGCCAGTAATTGTCCTTCACTATTCTTCCAATGTCACCAAGCTGTTGGAGGCACTTGTGCAGTGAGTTGGGTTTGTTTTGGGTGCTCTGCTGCCTGGGTACTGTGGGTCCCTGGCTCTCCAGTGGGCTCTGGGGAGGAAGGTGTCTCTGAAGAAGGCCCTTACCTGACCTGTTAGCCCTTAAACTACTGTCCAAGGTGGAAAATGGGGGAGATGAGGAGGAGACGGGACCTGGGACAGGACCATACGGGCAGGGGACTAGCCCAGCATGAGGAAGCTGGATGCCTGGTTGGCAGACTGGGTGAGAACCTGGGAAACAGCTAAGAAAGGCTTGAGCGCCGAATCAGAAGGCCTGCAGTGACAATGTCCTGGGGTATCCATCAGAGCCAGGTCGATGAACCTGGACCTCCTTTCCCTGGACCTCTGTCTACCTTCTCACCCCCAACTGTATGATTCTTCCTTCCAGGAGGACCCAGGCCACTGCTGAGATCACCAATAGAGAGTCCCTGTCGGCCAACATTGAGTGGAAGCTGACATTGTGGACTACCTGTGGCCTCTCCAAGGACAGCTACGGAGGCTGGCAGGACTTGGTGTGCCTGGGAGGTGGTCAGGCCCAGGAGCAGGTAGGCTCCAGTTGGATCCTAGGACTGGAGGCTCTGGTGGGGCCAAACATATGTCTTAAAAGGACAGCCCTGCATGCCGTGGAGCCGATGACTCAGTGACGTGGTACAGGAGACACTGAACCCAACACTTGGCCTGGGCAGTGGGCAGGGCTAGCTGCTGGTGTCCTGTTCCCTCTGCTTGGTGCTCTTCACAGCTTCCCTTCTTCCATCTATTTTTTCACTGGGGAAACACCCCGGGCCATGTACATGCTAAAAAAAAAAAAAAAAAAAAAGGTGTTCTACGGTGGAGCTTTGCCCCCACTGGCCCTTTGTTTCTTGTCTAATTTCTAAGTTCTGGCTACTGTGTGTTACTCTTACCCTGACCGCTTGCCTCTGGGCCTTGCCCCTGACTGGCCCCTGGTGTTCATTCCCCTTTTCTCTGCCCATGAGTTCTTGGATAATGGAACTGGGGCAGCTCATCCCGCCCTCTGCCTTGGACTGTCTCTTAAGCCCTCTGCTCATAGTTACCAACTCATCAGCTCAGGCTCTGCCGGACTTTCCCAGCCCAGCATGTTGGAGAGAGAGACTTTGTGTCCTCATGGCCTGGGCTGTGTTTGTACCCACGTATCCTGGTGTTTAGCTTCCAGGGGTTCAATCCACAGCATTTCTTGCACTCCAGTCTGTATAAGTTGGGGATTGGAGACATAAACCCTGTCTCCTAGTGTGAAGCCTCTAGTAGTTTATAACAAGGGTCACACTGAGTAATTTCAAGTCAGACAGGTTAAAACTCTGGCTCCTAAACCTTAGCTGAATAACCACAGGCCAAGTGTTCTCCTGCTCCTCACATACACTCTATCCCCCTGGGGTGGACTACACCAACCTCTGGGTGAGGGAGGCATTGGTGGAGGGCAGGGGGAAAGGTGACATCTGGGAGAAGAGCAGACTGGGAGAGGACTCTGCTGGTGGGAACGTACAGTGTTTGGGAAAGCTGGCAGGGACAGAGCACAGAGTTAAACAGCTGTGAAGGTACTGCCAGCCAAGTTGGGGGTGGCCATGGCAGATGAGATGTCCAGATCATAGCTGGGCAGGCATCTCAAGTAGCTGCCCTGATGAACAAAGGACACCAAGCCCAGCCGGGGCCCAGCTAGCACCCTGAGCTGGGAGGGCTCTGCCTGTCCTCTCCCGACCTGGGGCTTCCTGCCTGGCTGCTTTGGTGGCCATTCTGTGTGTTCTGCTGACCAGGCTGCTCCAGTGTAGCACAGGCTATAACAGCACAGTAGCCCAGGCTGGACTCTGGCTGGGAAACAGATAGATGCTGTCATTCTGTAGGGGTGACCACAAAGCCGCCCAGGTCATAGCAAAAGCATCGAGCCCAACCTAGGGCTGGAGAGTTTCCTGGGACAGGTGCCACCACCCTGCTGTGACCGGGGGAGAGAGGCAGGATTACAGACACCTCTAAGGAGTGCCGCCAATGCTTTCCCACAAGCAAGGGCGACTTTGGCTGCACTCCAGCCCCAACCTGCTCTAGGATGGTGGCTTTTTTTGTCCGGTTGCTTCAGCATCTTCCCGTTCTGTGATGGGAGTCGGACCCATGTTAGGAAGAGCAGACCAGGGAAGAACTTAGCAGGCTTTTATAGGACTGTTAGGACATCCCACCCAGTGTGCTGTGACAAAGACAAAGAGCTACAGAGAAAGCTGAGTGTTTCCAGGCGACCGTGTTTATTAGTAACAGCACATCTGAATTCTGTGTGAAATGGTGCACCTGTGTGGGAGCACCCAGCGGCTTGCCTACTTTGCCACTTCAGTTTCATTCCACAAAGACTGAGGCTACAATGTGACCATGTCAGACTTAGTTCCCAACCAGTGCAAGTGCATTGAGGACTACCCAGGGGAGGGCTGGGCAGCGGGAACATTCACCCTGAGGGGCAGCGGCAGGGGGCTGGCACTCCTGGAGCATTAGGCCAAAGGTGTTAAAGGACAAGGGCAAGGAAAAACAATTTTCAAGTCGGGGAAATGTGGCAGGGCATGGATATGGCAAGGGTCAAGACAGTGAAAGAGGCATGGCGTTGTCAGATCGCCGCTGAGGTCCCTTGGTCAGGGGTTGGGCCTGTGTGCTGGTGGCTGAAGAGAGATGATCACAGCATAGAAGCGTACCAGCTTCTTCTGCAGTTTCAGGGGGGACATCAGCTTAGATGAAGGTGAGTGGGGGTGGTAGGGACTGAACACACCAGGAGGAAATCTATCCTGGGAACAGAGTAGTAAGGTACTAAAGACAGTGTGGCTCCCATATCATCTGGGGCAGCCCCTGAGGAGCACATAGGTAGGTGGGAGGGAGCCTGCAAAGACAGAGGCCCTCAGTGCATGTCACCTGCTTTGTCTCCGGTGTTCCTGGGGGTGGTTATTCCTGGGGGAAGCACGTGGAGCAGCCTCAGAGCCTCTGACACCCTCTTCCCTCCCCAGAAGCCCCTGCAGCAGCTATGGAACGCCATCTTGCTCGTGGCCATGCTCTTGTGCACAGGCCTTGTGGTTCAGGCCCAGCGGCAGGCATCAAGACAGAACCAGCAGGAGCCTGGAGGCCAGGTGGGAGCCAGATTGTGGAAGCCCTCACGCCCACAACCCTTGGGCCTGCAAGACTGTGGTCATCCTTTTCCCACAGGGGGATTTGTTCAAACGCCGTGTGGTTCGGAGACTAGCATCCCTGAAGACCCGGCGCTGCAGGATGAGCAGGGCAGCACACAGCCTTCTAGAGCCTGGCACTGAGACTTGTGCTGTTTGTCTAGATAACTTCTGTAACAAGCAGGTTAGTGCCTAGGCAAGGTCAGGATCTCCGATCCTGCTCCTGAGACCCTCAACACTCCAACTGGGACCTTCTTCCAGTCCGTTGTGACTAACTAGAAGACAACAGGGGAAGGCCCAGGAGTACTCAGTGCACACCCCCATCTAGAGCCTGTGCCCCTCCCCACCCTCTAGTGGCTCCGGGTACTGCCCTGTAAGCATGAGTTTCACCGAGACTGCGTGGACCCCTGGCTGATGCTACAGCAGACCTGCCCACTGTGCAAGTTCAATGTCCTGGGTGAGCATCAAGGGCAGGCAGGGGGAGATCCTGGACTAACCCCCAAGCTCTACCTGATCCCTCTCCCCCTGTTCTCCCTTCTCCCTACAGGGAACCACTACTCAGATGACTAACTGCCCAGGTGGAGATTCTGCACTTCGGGATGGACCCTTCCCAGCCTCCACTACAGAATAGTGGGTTGGACAGACTGGCTAGCCTGTGGGCTAAGTCAGGGCCCCACCATACCCATGCTGGGTAGGAAGGACTCACAGCCCAAGGCTGAAGACACAGAGCCAGGACCCACCAGGCAAGGAGGAATCATTAGAGCCTTTCTCTGCAACCCTGGTACATCTGTGTCTACCCTTTAGGCAGCTCCTAGGACTCTGGGGTTAAGAAAACATGGCCACTACATCTATCTCCAGCACTCTGGGTGACTGAATTTTATGCTATTTATTGGGAGACAGATTAAGGGAAAAGATGTGCGGCCATGGGACCTACTGGCATGACCTCATCTTTCAGGCTATAGAGTGATCAAATCAAAGGTGTAACATTCAGATGAACCTCCTCCCTACCTGCTGCCTGTCCAGCCTGACAACTCCAGTCTGGCTGGGATCAGAGGCCTTAGAAACCATCTAGTGCTGTATTTCTTGGTTGTGCTAAATGTTACTGACCAGGATACTTGAAGCCACAGAATATACGTGGTGCATCTGCCAAGGGCATCATTTAAAAAAACATTTGGGTAGGGAAGTTTTAATAGTAAAATAAACATGGAATATATTTTAACATAAGACATAAAATCTGTGTAGTGTTTTGAGATGGGTATGTAGTGGCATATGCCGATAATCCCGGAAACCTGGGGGTGGAGGCAGGAGGATTAAGAGTTCAGGGCATCTGGGCAGTGGTGGAAGACCTCTTTAATCCCAGCACACGGAAAGCAGAGGCAGGTGGGTCTCTGAGTTCAAGGCCAGCCTTGACTACAGAGCAAGTTCTGGGACAGCCAGGGCTCTATACAGAGAAACCATGTCTCAAAGAAAAAAAAAAAAAGAATTAACTAAACAAAAGAAGTTCAAGGCCAAACTGGGCTACTGGGCAGTTCATGCAATCCCTTTGTACCTTAGAAGGTCCTCAGCACTTGGAAAGGGAAGCCAGAGGATCAGGAGTTCCAGATCATCCACAGCTGCATACTGAGTCTGAGGTCAGCCTGGGCTCCTCCCAAACACAGTCAAACAAAATAGCAGTCGCCTTGGCTTCTCTTACTTAGAGCAGGGATAATTCTTACAGTCCTCAAAGCCTCAAGCCCCTCTGCTGCATGGACACACCGAGAGTTGTCTTTACAACACTGACTGGAAGTTTAACCCCGTGAGTAGTTTATGTTAAATGACCTTAAGATGAGAAAGGCAAGGGCTTGGGGCATGGCTTACTGGTAGAACACTTGCCTAAAATGCATAAGGTCCTGAATTCAATTCTCAACACTAAACAGTAATGTCAAGAAATGAGAAAAGCATCTGGTCAGCATATGAGCCCATGGGAAAGCAGGGGTAAGTCAGAGGCTGGGGGAATCCATGTGGGAGACATACATCTCTGCTGTTCTCCACAATCCCCCTTGCTGTCCTGAAGCATGCTTGCTATGTAGACCAGGCTGGCCTCAAACTCACTAGAGATCGGCCTGCCTCTGCCTCTTGAGTGCTGGGGTTAAAGGTGTGAGCCACCACCACCTCTCTCTGCTGCCTCCTTCAACATGGTTGATGCAAAGTAAGAGCAGTAGCCAATGGGGCCTCAGCTCCACAGCCTCCGCCTAAGGATCAAGCTCTGCCAGGCGCTCCTAAGAGGACTCTTCCCCAGAGCCATCTAGGGAGACACCCTGACTCATACCTTCATTTTGGCCTCTGAGCAAAGGACCTGGACATCAAGACTTTCTGCTTGTTTCCTGTTGTTCTCTGTCTGTCTGTCCATCTGTCTGTGTCAGGTCCTCCCTATACAGTACAGGCTAGCTTCAAACTCTCTCTCAGTCCTCTTTGGGAAGGGTCTGGCTTACCAACAGGCAGAAGTGAAAGCTAATAAATGGATGTTGAGTCAGTGGAGGCCTTGGATGCTCAGCAGGAACAGGGCCTCTCTTGGAGTTGTGTCCAAGGCTGGCTCTCCCCAGTAGAGTGGATCAGAGCATCCAGTTTCCTTCAGAAACCCTGGGCTGTTAAGAGACAGTGCCAGCTCACTGAATATGACTTCCATTGACCCTCACTGTAAGCCGAGGCACTCAACCTGATGGCCTCCTTACCACATAATAAATAATGACACCCAGAAGGGCAGAAGAGTGTGACCTGAGAAGTCCTTGGTAAGAATTTAGAGTCTGTCCTTCATAAATAAGGTTAATGGAGGCAGGGAAATGGCTTGCTTTAGAAAAATGACCACTGTGTGCATGATGTGGCTGCTACATCCTTGCTCCATCTCATGTCACCTGACCTGGGTGAGCCCCAAAGTCTAAGGTGTCCAAAGGCCTGGGCTTTCCTTCGGTAGCACTGTGAGGCTCTGACCTCTAGGACTTAAGAGGGACTCTCAGTTGTCCCTCAAGACAGCTCCATGGTGAGCTGCCTGGTGCCCTTGGGTCCTGCACCAGATACAGAACCAAGGTGGAAGGCAAACCACTGATGTCCTCTGCCTGCCTTGGGGGACCAGAGGCGAGGTCTTGGCCTCTGGCTTCTTCTTTCAGAGGCACCCTTATACCCCAAGCCCTACCCAGAGTGCTGGTCAGTGAACCCAAGGTTACTCCTCAGCCCTTCCCATGGCTCAGGTGCTACTCTCTGTACTTTCCCACAGTGCCTGTCAGGACGGAGACGGGAAGCTCCGGCTCAATGGCAGGCCTCTATTGATTGGCCAGTGGCCTCACTGTTGGCTTTTGTCCAACAAGGAGGGAAGGTCTGTTCCCCCAGCTCAGCCACGCTGAGGCCAAGATCGCTGTGGGCAGATGGCTGGGGCTTTATTCCATAGGGGGTTGCTAGCCACCTGCCCGCCAGCCCTAACCCTGCTTCATTCTATATGGGCTGCTCCTGGGGCTGGTATGTAGAGCCAGCCTGACCTCAGTTCGGTGACAGTTTCCTCCTGAGCCTGGCCAAGGCCCGGATGGGGTTCTGGGTGCAGATGGCTGAATGGGTTCTGTCCTCTGAAGAGGACTTGCTGGGCCAGCTGCAGGGCTGCTGAGACGGGGCTGCTCGGAGCCCCGTGGAATGGCTCCTGCCTGCACTGCTCGTCTTGCTGCCGGGAGACTGCCGTCTGCCGATGGGCCTGAGGAACGACACAACGCAAAAACTCCCGGTGATCAAGGGGACCCTGCCACTTACCTGCCCGGCCTCAAGGAAAGCCTTACTCACCCTGGGGATGGACTCTGTGCCTCTGCTGGGGGTACCTCTCCCTGGGTGTCCTGGTAGGGAGGGGACCAGAGCTGGCCCTGCGGGATTATCTGCCAAGAAGGTCAAGTTCAGAAGGGCCCAGGAGTCCCTCCCTGTGCTACACAGAGTGTCAAGATGGATGGGGAGGCAGAAACCCCAACCAAACCCTCAAGTTCTCCTCACTAAAAGACAGGGTTTTCAAAACCATCCAAGGTGCAAACCCTTGGGCAGGCACTACATAGTGTCTCTTGAGGTAAAAATGAGGGCTGTAGTGGGATTGTGAGCTGGAAGGCTTCGTCTTTCATAGACTCGTACCTGTTGACATATGGAAGAAGTTTCCAAGTGCGGCCTAAAGCCACATGCCACAAGGCAGGCTCTCACGGCACCGTCTCAGATCCTGCTTGGTAAGGACCCCTCCTAAATACCCAAGTCCCCTCGAAGGCTCACTTTGAGGGCTCCTTGTTGGGCCACCTCTTGGATTTTGGTCAGCATCGATTGCAGCCGCCTGTTCTCGTCCTGGAGGACCCGGATGCGGATATCATTGGCCTGCACTTGCCTCTCCATGTCATAGGTGACATTGCCAGAGCCTGCAAAGACGTATTTGGGACTCTACATCACTGGGCCCAACTGGACAGGGCAAAGATGTGGACGGGTAGCACCCAGGCATCCCATCACATCTTCCTTCTGAGGCGTCTGTTCCCTTCTGCTGCCACCTACTGTCAAGGTGATGCACATTTTAGAATTTGAGAGCTGTGTGCGCCCTACAACTTGCAGGTTTGGATATTGACTAAAAGAATGGATCTTATTCAAGACCACTTGTCTTTGCCTGTCAGATAGGGGCTGGGGATTCTGCAGAGGTACACTGGGGCGTGAGTCTCAGGAGCTCATCATGTATGTTCTTCTTACTCTGTGGCTGACTGATGACAACTTCCAGTCCTATAGACCTGAGCAAGTTGCTGCCCATGCTGATCTCAGTTCTTAGTTAATAAGATTGTTGGGCCGGAGAGAAGGCTCAGTGAGTAAGAGCACTGGCTGGTTCTTCCAGAGGACCAGGGTTCAACTCCCAGCACCCTTATGGCAGCTCACATCCATCTAACTCCAGTTCTGGCCCTTGAGCACCAGGCACATACACAATGCATGGACATATGTAGCCAAAACATCCATAAACACTGCCCCCCTAAACAAACTTTAAACATTTGTAGGGCTGGGGAAATGGCTTAGCAGTTAAGGAAAGATGTTGAAACCCAGCCTGACTACCTGAGTTTGGTTCCTGGACCCTTTGGTCCATATGGCAAAAGAAGAGAACAAATTCCACATTTGTCTTCTGACCACACTTGCACCACAGCAGGTACACACAGACAAAACAGATTATAAAATGGGTTTTAACTAGAGAGTCCAGGTGAGCCTGGGTGTGGGAGGGAATTAGTGCTCAGAAGTCCCTCACTGTGACCAGCTGAGCTACAGTGAATCCCTTGAAAGCACTGGGAATCCATCCATCCCAGGGCCTTGGAAATCTGGAAATGCTGGCGGGAGAACAGAGACTGCCTGACAGGATCTGGTGCCAGTGTAGGTACTCAGGTTCCTATCGATGGTGTCTGAGACACGAAACAGCTAGAGGATATGTCCTAGAAAATGGTCCTGTGTTGTATGACACCAGGAAAGGAACCCTGGGGAAGCTGAACAAGGACTGGCATGTGACGTGAGGAACATGCTAAAGGAAACCATTTCTGAATGCTACGAGGGCACTGGTCCTCAACCTGTGGCCATGCCCCCTTCGGAGGTCAAGGACCCTTTCACAGGTGTCATACCAGCTATTTACATTACAGTTCACAACAGCAGAATTAGTAGCACTGGACGTGACTTCATGGATGGGAGTCAATACAACTTATTAAAGGGTCACAGCATTAGGGAGGTAGGGAACCACTGCTCTAGGGGGAAGGTGCAGACACTTTGCCTTTGGGTTTGTGAGTGTGTAACAACATGTGAAACACTTGTGGGTCATGGTGGCTCTGCAGCACACAGCTCACCCTCCAGTCTCCTCTTGCTGAGGGGGAGAACAGTACTGGGTCACATCTGGGAAGCATCAGGCCCGCCTGGCCCCACCCTGCCCTCAGCAGTACCCCAGGCCCCTACTTTGGATCTGGGCCTGCATGGGCTGGTGCAGGTCTGGGAAGGCCACCAGCAGTCGCTCATGCTCCTTGAGTTCCTCCAGCTCCCGCTGCAGCTCTGAGATGGTCTGCTGCAGGTCTGTGGTTACCTGCTCCAGGTTCTGCTTCTCCTGCTGCAGGCTCTGGAGCAGTTCCTGAGGCAAAGCAAAGCTTAGACCCGGCTCTAAGCTCCCTTGGGGGACACACAGGCCCAGGGCCGCTCAATGAGTGAGAGGCTCCTGAGCTAAGAGGACTGCCCTCTCTCTAGCTCACCCTCCCCAAGTGCACCTGCTGGGCCTGTAGCTGGCACTGCCCCTGTTCTTTGTCATTCCGGAGGCTCTGCAGCTGCTCCTCCAAGTCAGCCCGCTGGGCCTCAGCCTCATCCAGACTCCCCCGCAGCTCTTCCCGCTCCTGGTCTAAACTGTCCAGCTGCTGGAGCAGAGTCCTCTGCTTGGCCTGGAGGGACTGCATGGGAATAGAGAGGCGGGGCAGATTAAATGACCCTGGGGCCAAACCAGCCATCTGGGTCTACGGAGGCTGCCGTGTGCTGCCTGTGACCCTCTGTGCTGTTTGGGTGCCCACGGATGTTAAGCTGCAGAAGGCAGGCAGCAGGTGGATGTGCATTTGGTGGGGATGAGAGCGGGGCCCACTGTTTGGGAAGCAGTGGGTGACTCCTCATTCCCCACAGCTCCCATCCAAACAGATACGTTTCTTTTCACCAATGTCTCCAGTGTCACTGAAACCCAAATATCCTGGCACCCACTGAATATAAAGGCCTGGTTCTGCCTCCCAGTTGCTGTGTGGCCTGGAGCAGCTCCATGCCTCAGTTTCTCCAGTCACAAAATGGGGAACAACAGGAGTATTACCTCCTCCTATTGTGACAAGGAATAGGGATAAGAGGGCTGCAGAGCCTGAAGACCAGAGCCTGGATTGTAGGCCTCACCTCCTGATGACGGACCATGCTGTCAACTCGGGCCTTCTCCTTGTCCAGCTCTGTGCTGGCCCAGCGGATCTGCTGGCCAGCACCATCCAGCCGCCCTGCCAGCAGCTGCACCTGCTCCTCCAGCTGCTGCACTTGCCTCTCAGCTGCTGCCCTACGCTCACCTTCCTCCTCCAGCTGCTGGGCCTTTGCCGCTGAAGGATTGAGCGAACAGGTACAAATGGGGTAGGGTAAAGGAACCCTGGATGAGTGTCTCTGAATAGGACTAAGGGAAAGCCACATCACAGATCTGAAGCCCAGATCACAACATGGGGCTCTGGACCACATGAGGTGGGTCTGAAATCCAGAAGGCACTTTCTGCCCACTGAAGTTGAGACTCCAGCCTGGATCATCGCCAAGAGTATATATAGAGAGATAAAAGCATTCTCCTCTGGCTCCCACTATCTTTGCCCTAGAAGCTTGGGATGGAAATGGAGCTACATATCTAGCTATACCGTGAGCTGGAGATGTGTATGGGGTCACACAAAGGGGCTTCTTACCCAGGGCCTGCATGGACTTCTGCTCCTGCTCCAACTGTCCCTCCAGAGTGGCCACCTTTGTCTTTAGGTCGTACGTTTCTATGGCAGCCAAGAGAGAGGTCTTTCAGAGGGTCACTTGGGCTTGTGGCCTTTAAGGCCAGTGCACTCTGTAGAGTGGAGACATCCAGTGTGTAGGGGCTGCTTGAGTTTCCACGGGGGCCTCGAGCAATCTAGGAAGCCTTGGGCCCTGGCATGCTCCACTGGCTGGCTGCTGGGTTACCTGTGCCTCTCTGGGCCCAGCACTCTACATGGAGGTAATGGAGAGGCGCAAGGACAGTGACTCCTTGTCCTAAGCCCTTATCTGGTAACAGTAGACAATGGTACCTTCCTTTGCCCAAAACTCTTTCCAAAACCAAGGGGCTGCTCTGTTGATGGAGAGCTGTTGGGGATCGGAGGATCTTTAGTAGCCACCAGGAGTGAATGTTAGATTAACACCCCAGCCCTCCCCCCTTCTGGTGCTACTCAGGCCTCCACATATTCCCCAAGGAAAGAGCTCCAGACCTCACAGGGCCGCCAGTTGGATGTCCACACCCTCTGGCTGCCTTCCTTTCCTGGAACTCTTGCCCACGCCCCAACCTGGATTTCTTCCCTGCAGACCACTGGGCCTCAGAGCGCGGTCTGCCGGGAGGAAGGATGGCTCTCCTAAGGCTATGGCAGTGTCTGGCCTCTGGGGAGTGGACCTGTGAGCAGCTGCTGCCTGTCTTGCTCGTGTGTGGCCAGGCTCTGCTCAGCCTCCACCGTCTGCCGCTGCCGCTCCTCCTTCTCCTGCTGCAGAGCCTGCTCCAGCTTGCCCAGCTGCTTCTTCAGGCTGTCCTTCTGCCCCTCGGCCTCTTCCAGCTGGGCCCTGAGGGGCCCAACAAGTTGGGAGAGGGCCGCCACGTGCTTATTGAGACGAGTCAGATCTTTGCTCTGCTCGGCTGCCCAGTGGCCCATGGTGGCAGCCGGCAGTGGTTTGATCCCCATGCTGTCCTGAACCAGCTTCTGGAACTGGCCCAAGGATGAAGGCAAGTTTTGGCTCTGACACAAGCTGATGACCACCTTGCCCACCTCCCACAGGCTGCCCTGGACACTGGTGCAAGCATCACAGGGCACCAGGGCTGTCTCGATGGTTTGGGAGTGGACACTCTTGGTTTTCTCAGAGGCCCCAGCCGGGCTCCGCAGGGAGACTCTGACAGGGATGCTCTGCAGCCCTTGGCAGATCAAGGGCAAGCCTGGCACTGGGGAAGGAGGCTTGATGAACTTGGCAGTCATGCATTCAGGGCTCCTGGCTGGTTCACCCTTAGCTGTGGGCTTAGCGATGGGAATCTCCCCTTGGTTTGCTCTTTTCTGGGGTTAGGAAAGAAAGGGAAGGCAGGTGAGAAATGAGCATGGGAGGTAACCCGTCCCCAGATGTTGGTGACAGCCTTGCCCAGTGCTCAGACTGTCAGATGTTCTGTGACGCTCACACAAATCACAGAGAACCTTCTCCCTTTTCTGTCTGACTCGGTCCAGCCCCGGCCTCTTTTCTGCTCTCCCAGCTCCAGCCCTAGGCTTTCCGTAGTTAAACAGGCATGGAACTGGGGAGGGGTAATAGCGGCAGCTACAGCTAACTCTTTCTAGGTGTACTTGCTCTCATGACACTGTGGTTCTAGACTCCTCCCCCTCACAATGAAGGGTCCTTTCTCACTGGGCGACTGAGGATGGGGCTCATAGAAAACCTGTTGTATAGATGAACAGATTGAGGTTCAGAGTGGTAAGGCATTTCCCAAAGTCCCACTGTGTAAATAACAAATTCAGGGAGCCAGACTTCACCCCCAATGCCTGCTTTCTTAGCTGCCAAGCCCCTGGGACCTAACTGGGAGACTCTCGAGTCTGAACGCTCCAGATGGGCAGTCAGTGGAGAGGCGGCTGAGGATGTAGGGCATGCAGTGGTGTGGTGAGGATAGAAACAGTATGTGAGGGTGACCAGAGTTAGGGGCCGAGATGACCCACCTGGGAGACTGCCTGCTGGTAGAGCATGCCCAGCTTCAGCAAGTTGTTCCAGAAGCGCCGTACTGTGAGCCCCACTGACATGCATGGCCCTGCAGCCCGGGCAGGAGGCATCATCTGCTCCAAACTCAGGTTTTCCAGGTAGCTGGCACAGCTCTGAAGCAGCAGCAGGAGCCTGTGGGCCGAGTTGCTAGGTGCTAATACAGTCTTCATACAACTGGGGGCTCTGAGCTCTGGGGGATTGACCTGGGTGGGCATCAAGGCCCTAGAGAGTCCACGTCAGCTTCATGCTCAAACCAGGGGCCACTTTAGATTCAGCCAGGGGCCACCAGCTATTTGGTGTCCTCCTGTGGCTTCCTAGTTAGAGGTCCTTTCTGCTTCACGGTTCCCCACTTGACCAAGGTGCTGAGGAAAGGTAGCCTGACTCAGAAAGTTCTGGGTGAGTAGTGCCCTGCTTTTACAGATGACAACCCCTAAGCAGCAAGAACAATCCACAGTCAGAGGGTGAGCAGGGAGGGCATGTGTACATTTTCCTGGTTCCAGTCAGGGTCTCCTTCAGGTGAGCAGCCTCTGTGACAGCTGAAACTTTGGGTGCAGGCAGCTAGGTCTTTATGCTAACCTCCAGGTTCAAGTTTAGAGTCAAGCTAATGCCAGGGAAACGAGGTGTTAAAAAGTGTGCATTGGGGCTGGAGAGATGGCTCAGCGGTTAAGAGCCTGCTGCTCTTCCAGAGGCTCTGAGTTCAATTCCCAGCAACCACATGGTGGCTCACAACCATCTGTAATGAGGTCTCGTGCCCTCTTATGGCATGCAGGCATACGTGCAGACAAAACACTGTATTCTTGATAAATAAATAAATCTTAAAAAAAAAAAAAAAAAAGTGTGCACTGGATGGCCAAGACTTAGCTTAAAGGCAGAATTGTATGTCTGCCACATACACGTGGGAGGTAAGTGAGCTTATCTTGTTGCAGGAGGTAGGGATGGCAGAAGGCGGAGGCCTTGAGGAGGAGGTACCCCCAGCCTCCTGGGCCACGCAGACAATAACTGGGGAATAAGGACACAGCAGGCAGCAGAACAGTCTGTGTTCTCGGACAGCCATCAGCTGTGGGGGGATGCTGTGACACATACAGCCTTAGCCATGGTCCCACCATGGACTTGTCCTGAGCATCTCAAGGGTCCCAGGCTAAGCTTCGATTCGGTGGCCTCTGGCAGGAGTTACTTTCATATGCAGGAGTCACTTATGCACAAAGAAAGTTAGTACTAACTCAGAAGTAGACAAAGCTCACCCGGGGAGGATGGGCAGGTCTGTCAGCAACAGCTTTACAGGAAGAAGGTGAGTGAGTGATTGGGCCTTGGTGGGGGAAGGGGTTAGCAGGCCAGGCCTACATGCCTGCCTTGACAGTACTCACACCAATCCAGCCCAGCAGAGGGTGCAAACACTGCTTTCATACTCAGGACTCCTCCAGGCCTTATATGGGTCCTGGTAGGCCACTCCTCAATGTTTCTGATGCCCACTGGTCCCCCACAGCTTTACTGGCATGGATGGTTTCTGAGTGCCAGAAGCCAGACCTTGGGTTGTGCTTCCCAGGAGGAAACTTTAATGGTAGTGTAGAGAGGGTGGGGTAACAGGGAAGCAAGTGGCCTCTTTCCTAGTGGGGCCAGGAGTGGGCACACCCCCACCCCACCCCACTCCCCACCCCCGTGTCTGGCCATGTGAGACACAGAGGGAACAGCCCACAACATGCCAGAGACGGGGATGAAAATGCTAAGCAGCAGCTATAGTGTTCCTGACACACAGCTGAGGTGACAGCAGGCAGAGCTGTGGTACTGTGGGGGCCAACAGCAGAGAGGAGAGTCGTGATAAGGACAAGAACTCCCTGAGGTAGAGAGGATAGGGCAGCATAGTACAGACCAGAATAAAAAGTGGAGCTACTCTGAGGGCCCTGAGTTGTGAGCGCTGACCTGTATATTCAGTCCAGGGTTGACTGCTGTTACCCATGCTGTCAGCATCTCTACAAAGGCCTCCTGCAGCAGCTACTGTTGCAAGGGGCAGGTTTCAGCATCTCTAGATGTCCAGGTTTGGTCCAGGCCTCACCTGTCAATGACCAGCTCCAGCAGCACAGCATGAGACAACTGTGTGAACTCAGGGTCACCTGGAACATGGTCATAGTGTTCCAGAAGGGCCACCATGTCAAGGTCACAGGCCACACGATCGGGGAACTTCCAGGATGGGTAGCGCACAGGCCCAGCACGGGAGAACACATCCACAATGGTGCCCTGAAGGTCAGTAAGGTCCTTGCGCAGGCTGTCCATGCAGGCCTGGCTGCCTAGCAGGTGCGCCATCCCTACAGCTCCTGGGGCTAAGAGAGAAACCATGATCAGCCGAAGTGATGCGGCTATTGCCAGGAGAACCTTATAAACCCCCTGACCTGTCTGGGTGTGTTCCACATCCAAAATCCACCACTGATTTTAGGGAGAAATCCTAAGTGACAGGCCTTTTAGAGCCTGGTTCTGGATGTATTGGCTAGCCTCTCTCTCACCTACCCAGCCGTGGCACTACCCTGCCTCCAGAGAACCCTCGTGCCTCAGTCCCTTGCTATATGGAAACAAGAATGAGTCTTCTACCTGTAGGGAAGAGGGAGCCCTGCATAAGTGAAGTCCTGGATGAATGGATGCTATTGATAGGGCACAACAATAGCAAATAAAGCATGACCCTAATAAGTCTTAATAAAAACCTGGAGTCAAAATATTAGGGCGAAAACGGAAAGACCAGAGAAACAGAGCAGCAGCCACTAGAGACTTTTTTTTTTTTTTTTTATCCAAAATGTGTTTATTGGGATGGTTCCCACTCATCTTGAATCAGGTGCTTCTCAGTGCTGCTTCCTCCTGAAGGAGCATCCTTCTGTCAGCCTTGCTTTTCCGCCTGTAGGCTGACAGAGGACAGTGGGACAGCCAACACACAAGACTACCGTTTGTGTATGGCTAAAGACCGTGGTGATTTTGTAGCATCCTGGGCATTTCACATCCATAAAGTAGGAATTGGGGCTCTGAACCAGGCGCTTTCTTTTGTTTCCTCTTTTCCTCTTCTGGAGAGGGATGAAGGAGATCCTTTGCGAGAGGCATGTTCTCGTAGGGAGGCCATCACGGCGGAAAGGCCACTAGAGACTTTTTTATAAATCCTCAAACTGAATGTGGGGGGCCAGGAGATTCTGTCTCCAGCTGCCTTATATTCCAGTCTCTACGCCTTAGTGCTGGGATCAAAGGCGCGAGCCTCCTATTACCTGGCCTCTATAGCTCCCTAGTGGCTAGCTCCACCCTCTGATCTCCAGGCAAGATTTATTTGTCAAAACACAAACAAAATATCATACAATAATCAAGGACTCCAGAGCCTCAGCCCAGAGGGAAGCGTCAAAGCGTTCCTTGGGTATAAGGGCGAGTGTTGACAGTGTATTCAGACTATACCCAGCATAGCTTTCTCCCCCTGGATGTTTACAGCTTGAGTGTTACCCCTTCTGAGACTGTGCCCACCAAGATTAGCTAAACCTGTCTCCTCAGCCCACCTATATATCAAATCCCACCTCCTTGTGTATCTGTAATAACCCTGCCTCCTTGTTCAGCTGTGTGCAATAATCTTGTCTCCCTGCCCAACTCTCTAAACACTCTGAGCTTCTGAGATGCTGCAGTTTCCCTATTCCAACCCCAGCTTTTCTCTGCATCACTTTGTCTCTGTTCCCAGTCAGGAGCCATGCTACCTTTCCCTCTGACACAGACAAAACATCATAGCTGCGCAGGAACAGGGAATGCTAGGATGCATCCTCACTCCATCATTACTGCTCCCTGTGAGCTGGTCACCGAGTCTGAGACCTGGGCCCAAAAGTGCGGGGAAACTCAGAGTGATGCTGGGCTCTAAAGTGGACTCTGGGTTTCTCTGAGGACTAGTTCTGCCTTTACCTCTCACAGACGTTTGCCCATGAAGCTGGAGGGACCGACTATGTCCACCTCTTGGACTAGGCTCTGAGGTCTGGGGCTCGTGCGGGTGCCTGGCTTTCTGGCTCTTGGCTTCCTGGTTCAGGTACAGGGCTGGCCGCAAGCGGCCCTCCCATCCCTAGAAATGGATGCACGAGAGAGTGAGTGTGCATACGGTCAGGAAGGTTCCTAGGAGATTGGGTAGGAGCTGCCTGCAAGAAGAAGACATGTCACAGGCTGGAGGAAGAGGATGAGGAAGAAGATTGAGGAGCATACATGCCTTCAGCCTGACCATAGCAGTGCCACTTCCCCCAAGCCTGTCCCCTTTATACAGAAAAGGGAAAACTGGAGCCCAGAGAAATAAATCACTTAGGCAGCAGGAGTTTCAGTCTACCTTCGTTCTTCCATTCTTAGGCCAAGCTGCTTCTAGAATAGCCATGTCCGAAAGTATAATGCAAGGAACGGGGCCTTGGAAACTGCGGAAACAGCAGCACAGAGGCTACTTTTCCTTCCCCCTTCCCCTTTCCTGAAAAGGTTGTAAAACTCAGGAACACTGACTCTCCTGCCTTCCTTACCAAAGACATCATATGATAGGCATCATGTAGAAAATCTGGTTGGTAAGGAATGTCACAGGCAAATGAAAAGAGAAATCTGGAGTCAGTGAGATGACTCAGCAGGTAAAATACTTGCCACACAGGGCTGACAATCTGACTCTGATCCTTAGAACTCATATGGTACAAGGAGAACATGAACGCACAAAAGCTGTCCTCTGACCTCCACACCCGCATATGTGTGTGCACACATCAACACATTCTAACAGTAAATAAGTACATATTTTTGTCATTTGTTTTTTTTTTGAGACAGGGTTTCACCATGTAACAGTCCTGGCTGTCCTGGAACTTGCTCTGTAGACCAGGCTGGCCTTGAACTCACAGAGATCCGTCTGCCTCTGCCTCCTGAGTGCTGAGATTAAAGGCTTGCACCATCATTGCTGGCTACAGGTATTTTTAAAAAGAAAAAAAAAGTAATACTCTATTTTGGTTTGAATGTGAATTGTCTCCCACAGGCCTGTGTATTAGTTGCTTGGTTGCTCATTGGTGAGTCTCAGGGAGGTGACTGGACCTTAAGGTTTTGATGTAGTCACTGGGTTCATCCTCTCCTAGATATATAATCCGATGGCATTCCTGAGAGGCAGGAGAAGGTTGAAGGTGGGCCTGGTTGGAAGAAGAAGGCCACTGAAGGTGCGTCCCTGGGGGCTATGCCTTGCCCTGCCCTTTCCTCTGTTTTCATTCTCTGCCTCCTCCTCCACATGCTCCTGGTCTCTGAACCAGAGAGCCAAAATGAGTAGTGTCCTAAGTTTCCCTCTTTCCTACTCTTAGAGCATAGGCTTTTATCCTCCGATTATATTTTTATATGACTGTACATAAAAATACAAAGATTTCCTGGTGTCTTTTGAATCTTCATTTCTGAAAGCTCTCAGACATGGAAAGTTATTTGTTTGTTTATTATTTATTTATTTTACTGCATGTGGTGGTTTGATTGAGAATGGTCCCCATAAGGCCCATATGTTCAAATATTTGGGTCCCATTTAATGTAACTGTTTGGGAAGGATTAGGAGGTGTGGCCTTGTTAGAGGAAGTGTGCCACTGGGGGTGGGATTTGAGGTTTCAAAAGACCTAGCCTGGATCTCCCTCTGCCTATCTCTTTTGGATCAGCTGTGGATTCTCAGCTACTGCTCCAGCATCATGTCTGCCTGCCTGCCACCAAAATGATCATGGATTCATCTTTTGAAGCTGTAAGCAAGTCTTCAATTAAATGCATCTTTGTAATAAGCTGCCTTGGTTTCTTCACAGCAGTAAAACAATAACTAAGACAAAGCATTTAAAAATTTTATTTATTATAGTTTCTGTTTATGAATGCTTTGCTTACAGGTATGCAAGTGCAATGTGTTCCTGGTGCCTTCTGAGGTCAAAAGAGAACATCAGATCGTCTAGAACTGACATTGCCAACTGTTGTAAAACACATGAGGGTACTGGGAACTAAACCTGGGCCCAATGCAAGAGCAGCCAGTACTTAACCTTTGAGTCATCTTTAAGCCCTCATAGAAAAGCTTTCATTAAATACATTTTTATGCATTTCTGTCTTCTTTTTTTGAGATCAGGTCTCACTATGTAGCTGTAGCTGGTCTGGACCTTAGGCTGGCCTCCAACTCATAAATCCACTTGCCTCTGCCTCCCAAGTACTAGGATTAAAGATGTGTAGATGTGGCCCTGTTTTTCTTTTCTTTCTTTTTGTTTTTTAAACACCTGTCTTACTAGATTTAGGGATCTTAGTCATGAACCTTGTGATGAATAAGTTAAAATATTATTTCCCCCATCTTGAACCTCATTAAATGAAGTAAAAAGAAAGCTGCAGAGATGGCCCCCTGCATTGAACCCAGGTTCAGTTCTCAGTGCCCACAACTGACCAACCATCTGTAACTCCAGTTCCATAGGATGTGATACCCTCTTTTATCTCTGCAGGCACTGCACACAGGTAGTACCCAGACATACCTGCAGGCAAAATACCCATACACATAAAATATAAATATTTATGAAATTTTTTAAAAAGGAGTAAAAAAAGTAAATTTAATTTTATTCAGGCTAATATTTTCAAGACATTATTTCAACATAAGCTCAATATAAAATTAATATTCTTATTATTTTTAATTTTAAAAAATAATTATAAATTCACTTTCTTTCTTTCTTTCTTTCTTTTTTTTTGTGCATTGGTGTTTTGCCATGGGTGTTGGGTCCTTTTGGAACTGGAGTTACAGACAATTGTGAGCTGCCATGTGGTTGCTGGGAATTGAACTCAGGACCTCTGGAAGAGCAGACAGTACTCTTAACCTCTGAGACATCTCTCCAGCCCTATTTTTTGAGACAGGCTCTCATTATGTAGCTCTTGCTGTCCTTAAACTCACTACACAGACCAAGCTGACCTCAAACTCACAGAGATCTGCCTGATTCCACATACATGCAGTGTTGGGAATTGAACTCAAGATCTTGTACATGATAGGAAAACACTCTACCAATTGAGCTATACTCCCAAACCCTTAAACTTAAAAAAAAAATTATTAAGCCACAAAGTCCAGTGATTATTTGACCCTTATGATATACCTCAATTTGTACCAGAGTGTATTTTAAAAACTTTCAAATTCTTTTCTTGATTGTTTGTTTTTTGAGATAGAGTCTCTCTATCCCTGGCTGTCCTGGAACTCACCATGTAGACCAGGCTGGCCTCAAACTCAGAGATCCACCTGCCTCTGCCTCTCAAGTGCTGAAATTAAAAGATGGCCCCATTGCACTTGGCCCTGTTTCAAACACTTGAAAGCCACAGGGGGCTAGAGGCTACTGTTGTGCAAGGTGTGGAGGGTTAGAGGCTATGTGTTCATCAACAGTGGGATTGAACATCTACTATCTGCGTAGGTCAGGTAGGCCATGGTGACAACAGGCCTGTAACCATAGCACTTAGGAGGATAAGTCAAGGTAATGAAAGTTCAAGGCCAGCCTGGGCTATAAAGTGAAACTTGGGAGGAAGGGAGAGACCCTTCAGGAACCTCTAACTATATCTGAGTTTCCCTGCAAGGAGTATTGCCCATAAGACTCACATACAAACAAATACATTTGACTCATAACTCCTATGTGTTGCCTTGGCAACTGCCTCTGGTGAGACAGTGCAGCCCAAGAGATTTTATGTCCCCAAGGAGTAAAGTGGGGACAATAAGGAAAACAGCAACATGAAACACCCTTTTCCTAAAAAAGATATGAAGGAAATAAAGCATGCAAGAAGTCCCAATCTGGGGAGAAGCATATTCAGGAAGCAAAGCACCTAAGTGCAAAAAAATATCTGTTTACTGGGGCCATCTGGGATACCAATTCCCATGAGATGAGGTCAAAACATTAAATATATTCAAAGTTAAGCAGATACTATAGCGTGGTAGTACGACATTTCTTTAACATGTATGAAGCCCTGGGTCAAATGTCAGCACCACAAACATGTGCACATAGAATATCCAAAGCTACTTTCTACTGATTATTTTAAAAATAAAGACTATGCAGATTCACAGTGTGGGAAGGACTTGAGGTGTTTGTGAAGTATAAGAGCATATGACATTAACTTTCCTTGTGATCCTTAGGTCTTGAGTGAATGATCAACCCAAAGCTACCAGCTTTGAACTGCACATGTGACCACACAGGTGGTGGCTCTAAGGGAACAAACATTGTCATTATAGGGGCAGCAGCTAGCAATGTCATTTGAGGCTCTCTGACTCCCAAAGAAGGGCAGGAGTCCTTTTCCTCATCCAACCTTGTACCCTCATCTCTCAAACAGCTAACACTATGGCAGCAAAAGATGCTTATTTCCTCGCCAGTATGCCCACTGAGCTTCAGTCACCACTAAGAAACTATTTTTGAAACTCTAAACTACCTCCATGGCAATTGCCAATCTCTGACCTGAGTTAGCTATTGTCTGGACCCCTTAGGACATAAAAGTGACACAGTAAAGACATAATAATAAACATTAGATTAGTAGGAAAAAACTGGCCTTTTTTTCTCTCCCATGAGTATGGAGTCTTCTTGGTCTTCTCCAGCAAAGAGCTTGTTATAAGGAGCAAATGATGCAATACCTGTAGTGTTTGACACAGGGCCTAGCTTGCAATAAATAAATGTCCAACTGATCCTGTCTCTACATTAATAACAATGAAATAACAAGCTACAGTGTTGATGGAGAGGGACCTTGGGCGTTTTGTTGCTGCCCCATTACACAGGTGAAGAGAGGCAGGATGAGTTCAGAACCCTCTTTCGGTATTCAGAGTTGAGAGAGGAGCTAATGCGGACCTAGTGGATCTCAAAAGAAAAAAGCAGGTGATTGGAGGCGTGTTTCCGAGAAGCGAGGGGTGTGGTCTACAGGGCAGCACAGAAGGGAGTTTGGACAACAGCTATGATTGGAGGAGGTCGGGCTTGAAGGCGGGGCTATGGAAGCGAAGGAAGCAATTTAGAGGAGACTAGTGGGAAGAGACCCTAGGGAATAGTGGGCTCCGACTCTACAGGGTGGGATCTAGAGGCGATGGTGCCGAACAGAAAAAAGAGGCAAAAGGTGTAGTTAGGTGGAACTCTACCGCGAAAGGTCTAATGGAAGAAAAGGACAGGCCAAGCGGAAAGGAAGACTGAAGGCGGGGAGCTTGGAAGGTGCAGTGAGACTTAGGGAGCGAGGAAGCTGTCTGGGCCGCGAGGAGTTTAGCGGACGATGTAGAATAGCTCACCTGTCTCCGGCGTCGCAGCCTCAGCTCTGTGTCTGGCCGGCTCACAGAACTTCCCCCAGGGCGCCTGCAGCTCCTGGGATCCCTCCAAACCCTTAGCAGCGTGCCCTGGCCGCTGCCATAGCAACGGCGTAGCGTGCCGCCGTGCCCGTGGGGTGGGGTGGGGTGGGGAGTTCGCCACGTCCAGGGGGCGTGGCCGGAAGTGTGTTCTCTGGCTTCCGCGGCTTTTCTCTGGGTCGCCGCCATCTTGCCATTGCGTCGTAGCCTTCGTGCGGGGAGCTTAACCTTGCCTCCGTACTGGTTGTCGCCCTGAGGCGGACTGGCAGCTCTGAGCGTCGCAGTCATGCCGGCCGGACCCGTGCAGGCGGTGCCTCCGCCGCCGCCAGTAGCCACTGAGCCCAAACAGGTACCGCGCCCCGCGTTCCTCCGCCTGCTGTCCTGGTGTAGGCCTCGTCCCTCCCCTCCCGCGCGGGCGCTACGGCACTCGTGCTGGAAACTCAGGCCGCCCTGAAGGACTCGGAGAGACTGCAAATCCCAGGAGTCAGCGCGCTGCATTGCCTTCTGGTCCCCAAAAGCTCCCTAGAACCGGAATTCTCTAAATAGCCTGTGGATTTGCAGCCTTGGCTTCACTTGGGGGCTCCTTAGAATCAAAAAACCTTCTTCTTTTAGGCAGGTTCCAAGATGTTTCGTTAAAGTGTGAAAAGCCTTGGGCTTCTCTGTCGCAATTGGGCCTGCCATTTGCTCAGTCTTTGTTCAATAATCTCTTAATTTCCTAGTGTGCCCAATGTCTTTTTTTAAAAAAAAAAAAAAAAAAAAAAAAAAAAAAAAAAAAAAAAAAAAACCTATGAGTTACTTTCCCTAAACCAGACAAGATGCCACTCTTCATCATTATAGAATGAATGAGGCATGACCCCTGCCTTAAGAGATAGTTCAGACTAGTGAAAATATAGACACGCATAAATATTCAATGTTTATTTTCTGCGTCAGTGTAAATGATAAAGTGTCAGACAATCTTTAAAAGTTCCCAGGGCTGGGCACATGACACATAAGTAATCTCAGGATTTGTGAGTTTGAGGCAGGAGGATCATGAAGGCTAGCTTGGACTACATACAGGGTGAGACCCAAAAGCTCACAAACAACTGAAGAGGAAGTATGTGGTATTGCAGTTAAGTTGAATACAAATAAATACAAATAAGCCATGAATTTAATCAGCATTGCTTGCCGGAGTAGGGGGGGACATAAATGTGAAGGAAGTCCAAGGAGAGAGAGATTAATGGCTGTTTCAGAAGAATGAGTAACAATGAAAATTGATAGGAGAAAGGAAATTATTTATTCAACATATATTTATCAGACACGCTATGTTTATTGTTTATTTGGATTCAGAATTACAATTCCAAACATGACAGATGAGGCCCATGTTCTTTCTCCAAACATTTATGTATTTGTTTTTTTTTTTTTTTTTTTTTTTTAAAAAAAAACTTTATTTATTTATTTAATTATTTGCCTTGGTGTTTGCCTGGAACTGGAACTACAGACAGTTGTTAGCTGCCATGTGGGTGCTGGGAATCGAACCCGGGTCCTCTGGAAGAGCAGAGGGTGCTCTTAACCGCTGAGCCATCTCTCCAGCCCCACATTTATGTATTTGTATGTCTGTATATTTTCCTTGACACTGCGGGAAACCAGACAAGTTGATAGAAAATAAATAAACACAAAATCACTAAGAAAGAAGTCAGATGGTCCCTCTTTTGTCAAAGGTACATGAGCAAATGTGGCCCAAATGCAAATTTGGGATAATGGTCGTAGGAGATGAAATTAGGATTTGAAGAGGGTGGGAGACATTTTAAGCTGGATAGAGACATGTTGTGTTTACGGTGATGTAAAGAGAGGAAAGAGAAGCAGTTACAGTATTCAAAAGACACTGAGGGTCTGATCTAGACTAGGGTAAAAGGAATAGGCAAGTGTTTGCCACAGCCAAAGTGATGTGCTAGAATCCTGAGTCTGTCTGTGGGAGCAGGCACAAGATAGTTATTACCCCGTTATCTGTAATATGGGAATAAAAACTCAAGGTTGTCATCAGGATTCAAGTGCCAGGGGTGTACTTTGTGTTTGATGAATGTTATTAAGGAGACTGAGGAGGCCTGAATTTTTGGCTTATGTTACTAGAAAACCATTGTACGTTATAGATAGATGAAAGTGCCTTGGAGTCTAGGCCTAAAGTTTAGTGACACTTGAGAGTTACCTAGGAGGGTGATTCAGGCAGGAAGTTTTAGCCTAAAGTAGGGAAAAGAAATGTAGAACATAGCTGGCTGAAGACAGTGTGAATACTGAAGAGAAATTATAAACCTTATGTTTAGAGCACTGATTCCTGACCCTCCTAATGCTACAACCCTTAATACAGGTCTTCCTCTTGTAACCCCAAACCATAAAGTCACTTCCATTGCTATTTCATAACTAATTTTGGTACTGTTATTAATTGTAAATATTTAATATGTGCAACAGTCTTAGGTGACCCCTGTAAAAGAAAAGGTTGTTGGTCTTTTTCTTAGTTCAAAAGAAGTCTGCCTGACCAAGACTGCTGTCATCTGTATCATGGAGAAAGTCTGGGAGCTGGTTTTTTTTGGTTTGGCCTAACCAAACCAGGGACTTGAAGATCTTACTTTCTTTTTTGTTTTCACAGCCAGTTGAAGAAGAAACATCATCAAAGGAGGAATCCACCCCTTCCAAGCCAGTGGTAGGGATTATTTACCCTCCTCCAGAGGTCAGGAATATTGTTGACAAGACTGCCAGCTTTGTGGCCAGGTAATAGCTGCTTCTGAACAGTGGAATGGGGAAAAATTGTAGTATAAAGGGCTTTCAATCAGCATAAGGGCAGCAAGTTTTGTTTTTTTGGGTTTTTTTTTGTTTTTTTTTTTTTTTTTTTTAAGAGGCTCTGGCATAAGCTTGTTAGTTCTTCCAAAAGCACAGTAGAGCAGTGAGGTAGACAGTAGACAGACTGGTGTCTTTGACATGCCCCTAAGGTAACCACAGTGAGAGCCATACCCAGCTGTATAGTCACCAGGAGTTTGTGCTTCCAAAACAAGCCTGAGGGGATTCCTGGTACCTTGTTTTAACTGGTGATAAGTATGCTGTGTTTGAGCTGCTGGCTGGAGGAAATAAGAAACAGAGCTGATTATTGTTCTTGTTTGTGTAAGGACTACTTTTTCACAGAGCCTCAGATGATCGTTTAACAGATGAATCAAGAACAAGCTGATAGGCCTGAGTGAAGCTCAGTTATGTTTTAAGCATTTAGTTGTCTCCCAGACAGGGTAGAAATTGGTCAGGATTTCTCTCAGCTGCTTCATCCTACATCCTTAAATGTAGTCTTCGTTAGGGCCACTCGACTCCAAAGACACATCCCCTGTCTTAGGACACTTATAAAGTATTCTTTTGGCAACCCACAGATATATCCAGTCTACAGATGTTTTCTTTTTCCTTAGAATCCTTTTTAAAAAATTCTATCGCCACACTTAAAAATGAGTCACTTTTATAATCTGTCTGATTTCTGGCTTTTTTTGAACTAGATTGCTTCTTACATGGTAGTACTACTTGGCCCTGAACAGTGCTGAAGGCCCACACTTACGTTACTCCCCTGAGGCTGTATCTCTACTGCCTTCTATTATTTAACAAATGCCCCTTTCCCAACTTCCTAATAAAGTGAAATGTCAAAAGAGATTCTGATTGACATTTTTCACAGTGTCCACTTCATGAGAATTCATGTCACTTTAAGGGCTTTAATTACCTTGGATTTTTTTTCCTCCTGTGATGTTAGTAATTGGGAAAAGGATGTTGCATAAGGAATAAGTGCAATTGTACTGTCAGGATAATTCCTGCCAGCTGTTGTCACCTTTTCCTGTTTCCTTCTGCCGTTGGCATCCATTTTTAGATATGGTAATACTAGCACAAGAACTATCATGTCCTGATTTTCCTTGCATGCTAAATTGCAGACATTTCCTACATTACTCCATGGTCTCCCTTATGTTTCATGCTTTTTCAATGGAGAGGATGCAGGGTCTCCAGACTGTGTTTTTTTGAGATTGTTTCCAGTGTTTCCGGTTGGTTAGTGAAGCTGTAAGAGGAGGAGTTTGACCATTGTCTTATTCCCTTCTTAGATGGTTTCCTTCTTTTTTTTTCATTTTATATACTAGCCACAGTTTCTTTTTAGATTGTTTCTTTAGAAGAAAATTTCTTGTGAAACATTAGTGGCTAAGAAAGCATTAAAAGAAAAGTTGCTGGGGCTGGAGAGATGGCTGAGCGGTTAAGAGCACTGACTGTTCTTCCTGAGAACCTGAGTTCAATTCCCAGCACCCACATGGCAGCTCACAACTGTCTGTAGTTCCAGTTCCCAGTTCCAGGCAAACACCAAGGCAAATAAATAAATAAGTTATTTAAAAAAAAAAGAAAGAAAGAAAGAAAAGAAAAGTTGCTGGGGTCCTGAGAAGACAGCTCAGCTCAGTAAAGTGCCTGGCACAAAAGTAAGAGACTTTGGATTTGGATTCCCACACTCAAAAGCAAGATTTACATCTGGGAACCCCAGTACTGGGGAATGGAGACTGGCAGATTCCTGGAGCTCTCTGCTCAGGTAGCCTAACACATTGGTGTGCTTCAGATTCAGAGACAGACCTTGTCCTTTGCCTCAAAAACTAAGATGGGGCCAGTATGTTTATGCACTCTGAAGGCAGAGGCAGGTCAGTCAATGTGAGTTTCAGGCTATTCTGGTAGTATTTCAAGCTAGCCAGGCACTATCAGAAACTATCTAAAATAAATAAGATGGGAAATAATAGACACCTGACATCAGCCTCTAGCCTCCAGGCATGTGTGCACACATGTATGCCCTTAGAAACATCTCATACAATTTCCCATAAAGTAGCTTTCCTATAACTGTCATTTTCTGCTGCCATGGACAAAAAAGCATAACTAATCAAGTTCTATTAGAAAGAAGAACCCATCACTGATACAGTGAAACACCTGTAATCCAGGTGCTAGAACAGAATGTAGAACGTTGGAGACTAGCCTAACTACATAGTGAACTCTGTTTTTAAAAAAGGAGATAAGAGTTGGAGAAGTGGCTCAGAAGTTGAGACCACTTCCTGCTCCTACAGAAGACCTGAATTGATTCCCAACACTCATGTCAGGCCCTCCCTCACAACCAGAGAATCCGTAATCACACAAACACACACACAAAACAATTTTTTTTTTTTTAAGAAAAGGAAAACAAAATGGATTGGACATACCTTCAAGTCCCATAATGTATGAGGCAGAGGCAGGTGGATCTCTGTGAATTCAAGGCCAGCCTGCTTTACAGCGTGAGTTTCAGTTTCAAGGCCAAGACTTTGTCTAAAAAAATAGAAAAAAATAAAAGGGTTGATTGTGTAGCTTAGTGATGGAGTGTTTATTTTTATGTACAAAGATATGAGTTCTATCTCTGGCAGTGTAAAAACCCCATCATATTTCTAGATGGGTTTTTAACCTTGGCAATTACTTTTGTAGGCATTCTAAAATCTGAACTTAGAGTGGCTCAGTGGGTAGAATGCTTGCTATATAGCATTAGGACTTGAGCTTGAATCTCTAGCATCACATAAAAATGTGTGTTGTGGTGGGGAGGGTGATTATAACCCTATCTCTGGTGGATAAAGAGAGGCAAATTCTTGGAACCCACTGGCTGGCCAGCCTAACCATCACTAGTGAGCATACCCATGTATGTGTACACAAACACAATTGTAAGTAAAATCTGAACCTGATTCTGCATGCTTTGAAATGAAGGGACAGGTCAGGATCTTACTCTGGGGGAGAGCCATTATTTAGGTTTGCTCTGCTAAGCCAGGCACTCAGGAGCAAGCAGGACTAATCTACAACCAAATCTGACTAAAAGGAATTTTTTCTCTGTAGGTAGGTCTTCCTGGTCCTGCATTTTCCTGTTAAAAAGCTAAATTGGAAATCACCTTTTAAAAACTTCGCCAGATGGGCTGAGTCAGAGCCAGGCTTTTCTGCTGAAATCCATTCCTTATGTTTGAAGATCTAATTCTAAAATTAGCAGTAAGCCAACTTAGAGCTCTGGAATTTCTTGGAATAAGTACATCTGCCTTCTCATTATATCTTTCTGTTTCTGATGTGTAGAGACCATGGCAAGAGACAACCCAGACCCCCTTTTCTAGAAGCTGTTAGTTTCCTTGGGTGTTTCCCAGGCATGGTGACCTGATTCAGCCAGACCTAAATCTATATCCATCCTGCTATGTGTGGTTTATATTATGTAGAGAGGAAAATGCTTCTTTCTGAAGCAGGAGGTTCTAGTTGGGCTAATGCAGTCAGTTGAGACCTTCTAAGCTGCAGGGTGTGACTAGAACTTGGCTAGAGGATAGGCCTTCCACAGTTTGCCATAGATGCCACAGGTGGTTGTGGTAGCTGATCTTTTGTTATAAAGATTTGTTTATTATGTATACAGTGTTCTGTCTGCATGTATTCCTGCACACCAGAAGAGGGCACCAGATCTCATTACAGATGGTTGTAAGCCACTATGTGGTTTCTGGGAATTGAATTCAGGGCCTCTGGAAAAGCAGCCAGTACTCTTAACCTCTGAGCCATCTCTCCAGCCCCTGTGGTAGCTGATCTTAACCACAAAGTCACCTGTATCTTGTCTTCTGCTCTGTTTAACTGACAGGGTGTGAAAAATTGAAGAAAGAGTGACCTGTCTGACACTGGTCCCTGGAACATTGAGAATTGGGAGCTTAGCTTGGTATATTCAGGGTGTCTCTAAATGTTGGATTCTGGCCGGACATTCAGTGGAAGCCCTGTGGACCTCTCCTGAGAGGCCAGTTGTCTTTAGTGTTGGTGGAACTGCCCCTTCTAATCTACATAGTAGTAACTTTCCCCTTTGCAACCCACTGTATTCAAAAAGTCTTGAGCATCTTAAATACTACTTAAGTAAATCTCGGTAATACTTGAAGGTACTGAGGGAAAGTGGTGTTAGATATGTTTTACATAGGGAAAAATAAAACCAAGGAATACTTTGGATCCTTGCTCTATGTAAGACTAAGTAGTTAAGCAGAAACTTGAAGGTGTCCATATCTTGTGTAAAAAGGCTGTGTGCCTTTAGGCTGATACAGATGTTACGTGTAAGTATGACACTTGGAGATTAGGTGACACACTTAACTGTAGTTAAGGCCAGGAGTTCAAGGCCAGTTCTTAGCCTGGACTGCGTGAGACCCTATCTCAAAAAAACAAAACCAAAAAGTTATGACCTCCTGAGTTATACCTATTGGGACTCTAACAATCAAGATTCTCCCTTTTGTTATTATCCTAGAGGATTTCATTTCTTTAGTGTAGATATATATATGTGTGCATGTGTGCATACACATACACATGGATCAGAGTACAATTTCTAAGAGTCAATTCTTTCCTTTTATCACTCAGAACCAAGAGATTAACTCAGGTTGTTCATATTGTCAGCAAGCATCTTTTCCAGCTCAGCCATTGCACCATGGCCTTATCTTGTATATATGACAGAATATATAAATGTTGCAAAATGTTATAAGCCTTACAGAGCACGTTTTCCTTTGTGGGCCTTTCAGTAATAAATGAAGTAACTTTGGGCAGTATTTAGACAAGCATTAACATTGATTAGCTGTTTGGGTTTTTTGTTTTTGTTTTCTGTGGAGCTGGGATTCAAGTCCAAGGCCTTGTGCATACTAGACAAGCACTCTACAATTGTGCCGTGTCTTCAGCCAAAAAGTGTTTTATTCCAAGAAAAAAACAATTGTTCAGCTGGTTGTGCAGTTGTGGATGTTACAGAAGTGGCAGAGGAGCTAAGAGATGACTGATAGGAACAGCTAGGTCTGCTTTGGCAGAAGTCACTAACTACTGATTCCTAGATACTGGAGGATCTCTGACAATCCTGAAGGATGTACTGGTTTGGTGAGTGGGTGGTGGCACAGACGTTGAAGTGGATGGGGATTTGGTTCTGAGTAGTCAACAAAAGTTATGATGTGTTATTTTCCCCCCCCCAGAAATGGGCCTGAATTTGAAGCCAGAATTCGACAGAATGAGATCAACAACCCCAAGTTCAACTTCTTAAATCCCAATGACCCTTATCATGCCTACTACCGACACAAGGTCAGCGAGTTTAAGGAGGGGAAGGCTCAGGAACCCTCAGCTGCCATCCCGAAGGTCATGCAGCAGCAACAGCAAGCCACTCAACAGCAGCTGCCCCAGAAGGTTTGGAGTCCAGCCTCTCTTTGTGGGTTAAGAAGGAAGCAAGGTGGGCAGGCATATTTAGGTGTGCTGTCCACAGTCATGGCCACCAAGGACAGAAGTAAAGTTACTTTCACCTTCCAGAAGCACTGATGATGTGTAGCACTTTTCAAGCACTGGTTGGCCAAGCTCTGGGCCCTGGGCTCATATCATGAAGAACCCAACAGAACAACTGTTTAACAGTTAAAGCTGAGGCTTGTCCAGATATGATTTATCAATCCAAGGCATGAGACTTAGTTTGTGGTGTGAGACCCTGTTGGCCTGGATGAGCTAAAGGAGGTGATGTAGGCTTGTGCCATTCCTTCCCTGTTGTCTGGGCTGCTCCAGTACCTAATTTATGCTGGGGCCCAGGAGTGTAAAGCAAGTGCTGGGGATAATCAAGCTTGTTAGTGAAGACAGAAAGTGCCAGTGCAGTTTGTCTACATGTAGAACCAGCCTGCTCTCTTCATTTTACACTATTCCCAGACTTCTGTGGGAAAAGCATTTTTGTTTGTTTGTTTGATATGAGAAATAAAAATTAAAGTCATGTTTGAAGACCTTGCATTTTGATTGCTGCTTGTAGGCCTAAGTTTCTGATAATAAGCAGCATTCACAGTATCTCTTCTGTCTGCCTTCTGATTCTCTTGGAGGCCAATGATGTACTTTATGCAATGGGATTCACTACACAAACACATGGGCCTTATTGTACAGCCTCTTAAGTTAGATTTTACATTCTATTCCCTGTATATTTTTTTTTTTTGCCACCTCCTTGGGCCTTTGATTTCTGAATGAGAGCAGAGATGTAGGTACTTGAAGTAGATTAGGGAGTTGGGTATAGTTTAGTGCGGCACGGATACTCTTGAGTGCCAATCTTCTCATAGCAAGTCCTAGTAATGTTAGCAGTTAATAAAACATTGGAGTCTTTGGCATCCTTCAGAGTTAGTTTACTTTATTCTGTTCTTGGTTTATACTCTCTGTCTTAGGTCCAAGCCCAGGTGATCCAAGAGACCATAGTACCGAAGGAGCCCCCTCCTGAGTTTGAGTTCATTGCCGATCCCCCCTCTATCTCAGCCTTCGACCTGGATGTAGTGAAACTGACAGCTCAATTTGTGGCCAGAAATGGGCGCCAGTTTCTGACGCAGCTGATGCAGAAAGAACAGCGCAACTACCAGTTTGACTTTCTCCGCCCACAGCACAGCCTCTTCAACTACTTCACAAAGCTGGTGGAGCAGTATACCAAGGTCAGGGCAGAGGGTAGTGTCTCAACGCTGGGAGTACATACAGTATTCACTGTCTGTCAGCAAGGACACCTGCTTTGTGGGATATCTGGGGAAATGTGAATCCCAACTTAATGTAAAATCTTGACTCGTGTGTGTGTGTGTGTGTGTGTGTGTGTGTGTGTGTGTGTGTGCGCGCGCGCGCGCGCGCGCTGTAAGTACTTTTGTACCTTGCCCTGGAGCACAGATGGGGTCAGAGGACAGCATTAAGTTCTCTTCTTCCACTGAGGATCAAATTCAGGTTTTCATAGCGTGTGTTTTTTTACCTGCTGAACCTTCTTACTGTCTCTAAATCTTGATTTCTATAAAGACAGGGTCTCACTGTGTAACTCTAATTCTAGTTGACTATGAGCTCACTATGTAAACCAGTCTGGCCTCAAAAGTCAGAGATCCTCTTGTCCCTGAGATTAAAGGCATGGGCCCTCACCCAGCTGCAATTGTTGTCTCTTTAAATCTTGTTATTAAAGAGACATGTTTATAAACTGTTATTAGGTGGCCAAATGCTGTGTGAAAGACTAGATAGCCCAAGCTGCTTTTAGGTATATGTATATTTTTACTTGTTAACTATTTGGCCTTAATAGTTGTCTTTATTACTTAATTTAATCCTTGAAGAACTTTAGTGGTGTTTCCCCACCTTTCACTAGCAGAAATGGGCTAAGGAAGATGATCTCATGGGGCTACAGTTATACCTCAGTGGTTGAGTACTTTTCTACATGCATAAGGCCCTGGGTCCACCACTGAGTCGGGGGGACGATCAAAAAAGGAAAGAAATGTTAAGTCATTTATAATCTCTATGATCTCAAGCTAGTAAGTAGTGTTTCTGAGATTCAAATCTTTGTTATTTTTACCCAATGGAGGAACTTATAACAGTTCAGTGCAAGTTTAGTAACACTGAAATCATGTGCAGCATCTTCCCATTTGACCCTGGTGATGTGTAGCCTGGACTACGGCCTGAAACTTTATTTGTTTGTAGGCAGGGGTTCTCTGTGTATAAACAGTCCTGGCTGTCCTGGAACTCTCTTTGTAGACCAGACTGGCCTCAAACTCAGAGTTCTGCTTGCCTCTGCCTCCCAAGTGCTGGGATTAAAGGTATTCACTATTACTGTCCAGTTTTGAAACTGTCTTTAAAAGAAAATCTGACATGGCATTCCAAGTAAGGCCTAAATGGCTTCCATAGCTAGGAATCCTTAGTCTCTGTTTTGTTACTTTTTTGTTTCCTCCTCCAATTTTGGATATTGGCATTGACTCACAGCTTGAAGGCACCAGTGTCTATCCATGGAAAGCTGTACTAGCAGGTAGATTCTAGGGGTAAAGGTACAAGAGGGGAACAAGGTAAAACTGTGCTGCTTTGTGAATGGAAGTAGGTATTGCTGGGGCAATTGAAATGGTTGTTAGAATAAAGGTAGTGTTTCTTGGTAAATGCACATTAGATTTTGAAGTTCCAGTAGTGAGAAGACAGAAATCTTATCTTGATGGAGTTTCTTAGTGGGGCAGAATATACAAGTAAGGTACCTTGTGTGTTTTGGATAGAGATAGATAGTCTAGATCAAAAGATGGGATAGAAGTACTGGGAAGTGAGAGGAAGTGGTTGTGGTCTTAAACAGGACAGCAAAGAACGGAATACCATTTTAGAATAATAGGAGCATGTCAGTTTCACCTGAGCAGTTGTGATGGAAGCATGTGCTAGGTAACCTGCCAGTGGTTTGCATACTGACTTGGAATCCTGGAAATGGCCTTTTCTGAAGGGGTGGTGTCCAGATTTGGAGAAGATACACATTCTAGTTGTTGTATAACTTGCACAAAGTCTGATGTATAGAGCTGGGATTGAGGCTGAGAGTCCATCTCATGTGTCTTATGAGGGGGGGGCCAGCAAGGCTGCATCTTTTGTTTTATACTGTGATATACTGACACTTGCTCTAATTTTCTTTCAGATCTTGATTCCACCCAAAGGCCTATTTGCAAAGCTCAAGAGAGAGGCAGAAAATCCCCGAGAAGTTTTGGACCAGGTAATCACAGAATTTCCTGCTACTAGGTATCAGTGCAGCAGGTTGTGTGGCTTTTGTTTTTGTTTAGAAACCATCTTTAAGAGAGTACAGGTTGACCTTCCCTAGTCTGAAATTTAAAACATTCCAGAATCTGAAGTGTTTAGAGTGCCCACTTTTTGAGTGCCCACATGATACTAGAAGTTCAAAATTTCACATCACATGAAGGTCACTTTTAAAATGCAGGTACACTAACATCATGTAAAATTAACCTTCAGGTCACATATGAGGTGGATATAGAATTAACGACCTTCAGGTTTAGACATGGAGTATCTCTGGTGCATCTCATTTATCATGTATATGCAAATATTCCAAATGTAGACACACCCCTGGTCCCAAAGTATCTCAGGTAAGGGATAATCAGCATGAACCTAGTTGTAGGGTACTAAGAAGAAAAGCCTTGTGATGACTACAAAGGCCAACCAGAAGTGTAGCAAGTTTCTTCCCAAGCAGATCCCCAGGTGAGAGAGGTGGTAGATACCCTTTGAAGTTACTAGGTTCTCACAGTTGAGCAGATATGCTGGTTGGTTTTAACTGTGAGATGACTGTCAGACTATTAGATTGTGGCTGCTTTTGAAGATACCAAATTTTCTTCTTAATGTTTTAAAATGTTTTCCAGGTGTAGGGTCTTACACTTAATCCCAGAACAAGTTCAAGGCCACTCCCTCCTCCCAAAAAAATCATTGATATTTTTATACACAGGATACTAAGTTTTAGACCTCTTCGTCTCCCCCTTTTTCTTTTATTTCCCTGCCTCGTCTACTGAAACCCTTTTCAATAAGGTTCCCGTCCATTCTTGCCATCTTTTTTGTGTGACCCACTGCGTTTATTGGAGTTGCTTACGTAAACATTCGATGAGAGCTTATTTACTGGAGTGTGGCCAACTTATCAACTACTACACCACTCAAGAAATGACGCCCTTACCTAAGCCACCCTTAATTGCTCATTGCTTGTAGGCCCTCAAGGAGGAATGCCCCTCCTCCATTTGTGATGAACCGCTGGTGGGTCCAGTCTTGTGCAGGTAACCACACATTTGCATTGAGTTCATGAGAACAGTGGCTTTGTTGTGTCTAGAAAATGACTTTTTGTGACATTTCCACATCTTCTGGTCCTTATATTCTTCCTGCTCCCTCTTCTACAGATGTCCACTGAGCCTTGGAAGGGGTGATATAAATGTCCTGTTTGGGGTGCATACCACTGTCAGTTATCCTCTGCATTCGACCAGAGTCCCTGCATTAACTACCAACAACTTTAATAAGTTTCTTGGCTAAGAGCTAATCATGATATAAACTTTGAACATATTTTAACAACATGACTATCTAGCAAAGGAAAAAAAAAAGAAGTTTACCCCTAGGGCTTATCACACTTAGGCACTAGCTTTTGACAGATTTACAGTACCACTACTAGGTGTTCATGCACATTTACTGCAAGAGAGCTTGCTTCTGTGAGCAGTACAGAGCCCTTTGCCAACTCTGGTGGAGCACGGGAAGTTTCCCATAGTAAACATTGTTGTGTCTTGGTCTGAGGGCCTCCTGAAGCCTCATTGAGGGTACCTTGCTATTTCCTATCTTCATAGGTGTGTTACCGAGTAGAATGGGCCAAATTCCAGGAGCGTGAGAGGAAGAAGGAAGAAGAAGAGAAAGAGAAGGAGCGAGTGGCCTATGCTCAGATCGACTGGCACGATTTTGTGGTGGTGGAGACAGTAGATTTCCAACCCAATGAGCAAGGTAAGTCTGGGAGGAGATTGCCTCCGTGTGGGAGCCAGGAACTCTGGTGTTCTTAGGGAGCAGCAGAACCAGGCACAGTGCTTTATTAGTGTTTGTTTCCATCTGTTCCAGGAGGGGAAACGTTGTGCACTTGTCCAAGTTAAATGCAGTTTAACAGCTGGTTACTATGTTAGACTCTGATGTTCTTTTCAGATAATGAAATCAGACAATTCCCTAGCCTTTGGGGAGCTCACAGACAGGACAAGGAATGCCTTTCCTTTCTCTTCTCCCTCCTTCCTCCCTTTCTTGAGATGGCATATTAATCAGGATTTTCTAAAGGAACAGAACTGATGGAATGAATCTGTATATATAAAAGGGGGATTTATTAGAGTGACTTACAGGCTATGGTCTAGCTAGTCCAGCAATGGCTGTCTCCCAACAGAAAGTTCTGGAGGCTGGATGTCTCAGCTGATCTTCTGTCTCATTGGAATCCTGACTAGGGAAAGAAGGCCTCAGCAGCAGGATAGGCACACTTTGCATCAGGAGTGAAGGCAAGCAGGAAAAGAACAAAATCTTCCTTCATGTTTACTTATATAGGCTACCACCAGAAGATATGCCCAGATTTAGTTTGGGTCTTCCTACCTACAATGACCAATCAGAAAATCCCTCACAGGTCCAGCTGCTTTGGTTTTGGTTAATTCCAGATGTTGTCAAGTTGACTACCAAGAACAGCCAATACACAGTCTCGATGTAGTCCTGTCTGTCCTAGAACTCTGTGTAAAGCAGACTAGCCACAAGCACAGAAAATCCACTTGCCTCAGCCTTCTTTTCAAGTGTTGGAATCGAAGGTGTTTGCCACCACGTCCAACTCAGAATGCTGTTGACCCTGGGTTACCCCTTGTAGGGAACTTCCCACCCCCAACAACACCAGAGGAACTGGGAGCCCGAATCCTCATTCAAGAGCGCTATGAGAAGTTTGGGGAAAGTGAGGAGGTGGAGATGGAGGTTGAGTCTGATGAGGAAGATGAGAAGCAGGAAAAGGCTGAGGAGACTCCTTCTCAGCTGGACCAGGATACTCAAGTACAGGACATGGATGAGGTAAATTCCCAGTTGGTTTTGCCTGAACTTTCTCCTGGAGCCCAAGAGGTGGATGATGCTCTCCTAGTTCAAGGTCCTACTCTTTGAGGCTCAAAAGATTGTGAGCCCTAGAGAAGGCCAGACTGGCTGTTACTGTTTAAGGCCATACAGCCCAACACATCCTTCCAGCTTCGACAACAAAGATAATTCCTAGGGAAGATCTGAAAGCTGTGCTGGCCTTTATAGTCTATTGCTTTCCCTTGGCTCGGCATTCCTGTCCCAACCCACCCTGTGCTTTGATCCATTTCTAGCACTTATACCTAAAGGGTTACTAGTTCCCAGGCTTGTCTAAATGTAGCCTGCACACCCTTTCAGACATTTCTACCCTCTTCCAGCATGGCCCTCCAAGTAGGCACAGAATCCTGAGCCAAGCTGCTTTTCCCCCCTCTGAAAGAATCTGTGTACAGCTTGAGAAGAAAGGGCCCCAGTGTCTGTGGGAATTGACTTTTTCTCTCCCTCCCAGCATTGCTCTGGGAGCAGCTACCATTGAGTGCTGCCTTGGCCGCTGTTTTCCTCTTCTGTGTGTTAAGTGCCTTTGGCCTCTTGGGATCGCCCGGTGCCAGCCGCTTGAAATGCCTGAGAGGAGTGTTAGCACCATGGTCCCTGATGCTCCCATTCATGTTGTGAGGAAACAGCTTGGCTTGTTGCCAGATGACCTCAGCTGCTCCAGAAGGCTTAGCACATGGATGCTGGCTGGCAGGGCAAGGCTCCTTGCCATCCTAAGAGCTGCCAGTCTTGAGCTTTGGGGAAGCAGCCTTTCATCTCTTGAATTGTACTACTTTGCTTTTCAGGGTTCAGACGATGAAGAGGAAGGACAGAAAGTGCCTCCACCCCCAGAGACACCTATGCCTCCGCCTCTGCCCCCAACTCCAGACCAAGTCATTGTGCGAAAGGACTATGATCCCAAAGGTAGGGCTTGCTTCCCAGGTCCTTGTCTGTTCTTCAGATGGGCTGTTTCTAGGAGGGTTTGAGGTGACCCTATGTTATAAACCTCATGGTGGGAAACAGTGTAGTCATCTCCAGTTTTGGGTTTGTGGTGTAAAGGTAGCACTGAATGAGTGTTTTCAGTGAGTGTTGTTTAAATACACCATTTTTGTAACCTCGAGTACTACCCAGAATTCTCACTTAGACGCCTCTTTTCCTCCTAGCTTCCAAGCCCCTTCCTCCAGCTCCTGCTCCTGATGAGTATCTTGTATCCCCCATCACTGGGGAGAAGATTCCTGCCAGCAAGATGCAAGAACACATGCGCATCGGGCTTCTTGATCCCCGCTGGCTGGAGCAGCGCGACCGCTCCATCCGAGAGAAGCAGAGTGATGATGAGGTTTACGCACCAGGTGCGGTGAAGGCTCCCAGCCCATAGTTTTCTTTATGTAGGCATAGAACGGTTGAGGTCACTCAGAGTTTGGGAGATAGATTAGCCTCTGATGTTCCAAAAGAAATTTGTATTTTCCAGGATACTGTTCAGAGAAATCCTCCAGTGACTGGTACTGATGAGATATCATGTGCCCATTGACATCCCATAGCAAGATACTGGCAGTAGCTGGCAGAGATACTTAGCCTTTTGCTCTCTTGGACAAACTGGTGATTGAAATTCTCTCTCCTTGAGTGACACTCACCAGTCTTAATGTCAGAGCAGCAGGCTAGGGCTTCAAGTGGTGGTGCATGCCTTTAAACCCAGCAGTCTGGAGGCACAGGCAGACAGATCTGTGTGAGTCTGAGGTTAGCATGGTCTACGTGGAGAATTCGAGGACAGCAAGCACTACATAGAGAGACCCTGCCTTTAAAATCGGGCAGCAGGATAGCAAGAGGGCTATCCTGCTAAGGGCTCGGGACTGTGTCAATAACTCCTATTAATAGGGGTTGACCACATACCAAATCTTTAGATTTACTGCTTCTCTGGCAACCCTCCTCAGTCAAAGGGTAAGAGAGACAAGTTGGGCAGGGGAGTGGTGGTATATGCCTTTAGTCCTAGAACTAGGGAGCCAGAAGAAACCCTATTTTGAAAATCAAACAAACAAACAAAGAATGCCATATTGGAGCTGACAGTCAGCCTGTGCTGTGAATCCAGCCTCCATTCTAGAGTCCCAGCGCAGAAAGTTGCTGACTTGTCAGAAGGGAACCAGATTTAGCTTCTCTCTCTCCATTGTATTGTTTTGTATAGGTCTGGATATTGAGAGCAGCTTAAAGCAGTTGGCTGAGCGCCGTACTGACATCTTTGGGGTAGAAGAAACAGCCATTGGTAAGAAGATTGGTGAAGAGGAGATCCAGAAACCAGAAGAAAAGGTGCCTAGTGCCCTCCCTACCCTCTGTCTTCCACATGTGGGCTCGGATCCAGGAGTCCTGGCAAGCTATGTCTTTGCTTTCCCATGCAGGTGACTTGGGATGGCCATTCAGGCAGCATGGCCCGGACCCAGCAGGCTGCCCAGGCCAACATCACCCTCCAGGAGCAAATTGAGGCCATCCATAAGGCCAAGGGCTTGGTGCCAGAAGATGACACTAAAGAGAAAATTGGCCCTAGCAAGCCCAATGAAATTCCCCAGCAGCCACCACCTCCATCTTCAGCCACCAACATCCCCAGCTCAGCACCTCCCATCACATCAGTGCCCCGGCCACCTGCGGTGAGTCAGAAGCCACCCTGTAACCAAGTGCTTTAAGCTTTGGTACTTAGAATAAGATGATGCTATTGTCTGAGAGGGCAACTGTCTTAGAGTAGGACCTGAACATTAGTTTTTTAGGTTGAAAGTGGAAACTTGTAGCTTTCTCTTCCACTGCACAGAGAATTGGAATAGGGGGTGAGCTGAGTAGCAAAGCATATTTGATAAAAAAAAAAAGGGTTGTGGGCTTAATGGACCTTTGAGAACTGATGATCAGTGTCCAGGAGATCAAGGTCAGCCTCTTTAGTGGTATTGTCTGCCATGAGGAGCTGGTTGAATCTGAACCACCAAACCCCAAGTGGAAAGTGTCAGCAGTAAGTTGCTATCATGGATCTGATGTGAGACTTCAGTATTGGTGATAGCAGAATCCAAGTTGTCCAATCCCCATCTTGAGTGGCCAGTTGTTGTGCCCTTGAACCTGAGCCTTGGTTTCCTGTGACTTACGGGTCTGCTCCCTCCCTCAGATGCCTCCTCCAGTTCGTACCACTGTTGTATCTGCAGTGCCTGTGATGCCCCGGCCACCCATGGCATCTGTGGTCCGCCTGCCCCCGGGCTCAGTGATTGCCCCCATGCCACCCATCATCCATGCTCCCAGGATCAACGTGGTACCTATGCCTCCTGCTGCACCTCCCATCATGGCACCTCGCCCACCTCCCATGATTGTGCCAACAGGTCAGTCAGAGTGTTGCTTTCCCATCTGTTGGGGCAGTCCACAGAGCCACGGCTGGTGTTAACTGGGTGTCTGTTCCCCAGAGGAAATCCAAACTGGGGACTGGGAGACATAGTTATTGAGCGAGACAAGAGACTGAGGTGGCATAGCCAGGTATCTACATTTGGTGTTCAGATCCTTGACAGGCTCAGAAGTCTAACAGCTGACTCTTGTCTGGCTGATCTTGTCCTCTGCTGCCTATTATGGGCAGCCTCCCAAGGCTTCCCACCAGACTTAAGGCAGGACACTTCACACCTCTAAGGAGCAAGCCTTTAAGATCTCCCCAGTCCTGCCTCCTGGGCCTTCCATACTCACTGGGCAGCTATACCATGTCTTTCAGCCTTTGTGCCTGCCCCACCTGTGGCTCCAGTCCCAGCCCCAGCCCCGATGCCTCCTGTACACCCCCCACCTCCTATGGAAGATGAGCCTCCATCCAAGAAACTAAAGACTGAGGACAGCCTCATGCCTGAGGAAGAGTTTCTGCGCAGGAACAAGGTTTGTGATCCATAATGCTGTGTGTTGCCCAGGCCCCAACTATGTTCCACTCCCAAGCTGTTAGCTTCTGAGATGTAGGTCAGCCAGAAGTTGTTTCTGGACATATGTTTAATGTGAGGTCAACAGCTGGGAGAACAGAATGTTCTAGTGATGGTGGTGGTGGTTCTGGTAGTATGAGCTCTTGAAGAGGCCAATGTAGAGATGGAGCTGCCAAAACCATATCACCTGAGTGAAGTGCCAGGAGCACTAAACTAGCTGGAGGAAGTTCTGGGCACTGTTCGTAAATTCAGTTCTACTCCAGCCCTGGGTAGGCTCCTTATTAGGGTAGGATTCTGCTGGCATTCTGGAACAAAGATCCCACCTTGCCACTGCCAGCGCCTAGCAAAGCTGGTAGGCTTCAGTGAGGAGACAGAAGAGTCCCAGCTCCCACTAGATTTACCCTGTAAATTTGACATAATTGTTTTTCCAAGACCGGGCTCTATGTCTTGAGCACCTACCAAAGGTTCAGACTGTTCTCTGTTTAGCATTCTGAGCTCACAGGCAAATAGCATTGAGCTCAAGCTTGTTCACTCTGGAGCTGAGTTGTGAACTCAGTACTTCACATTCTTGGTACCCTATTGGTCCTTAGGGTTGCAGAATATTTTCACTTTAGTTTCAGATTAACTGAAAGCAAGAAGGGTCTATTTAAGGAAGGGAAAGGAAACTGGCCATAGTAATATACACTTAAAATCTCAGCACTCTAGAGACTGAGAAGATTGAGGCCAGCCTGGGCTACATATGAAACCCTGTTTAAAACCTAAAAATAAAAAAGAAGTAAATGAGCCAGAGGGACAGGATTCATTGTTTGGATGGGCCCACTGTTGGTGGAGCATAGTTCCTGGTTGTCGTGGAGCTCTCCGGGCATAATAATGAGCACTCTGTTTTGCAGGGTCCAGTATCCATCAAAGTACAGGTACCCAACATGCAGGATAAGACAGAATGGAAGCTGAATGGCCAAGGGCTGGTCTTTACTCTCCCACTTACAGACCAGGTTTGTGTTGCCACCCCCAATTGGTACAGTTGCTTTGGAGCCAATGACTTAGATCAGCTTTTTCCAGCTGATCTTAAGGGAATGAATGACTTTTCTTTGGTCCCACAGGTCTCTGTCATCAAAGTGAAGATTCATGAAGCCACGGGCATGCCTGCAGGGAAACAGAAACTACAGTATGAAGTAAGCCAGGGTAACCCCTTAGGTTCCAACACCTCCGTCATTCCAAAAACAATCTCTTGTTACAAAATAGGATGGAGGGAGACCTAGATTCTAATATAGGGTCTTAAAACATTTTAAAATTGGATGAGGAGCAGCCCAGTGATTTGATATTAGCCTGACTCTCTCTGTAAAGGAGTCTTCTTCCAGGTCTTATGGGCCCTCATCTGCTCCCCTGTAAAATGAGGGTATTGAATTAGGTAATCAATCACTGAAGGTCTTACGATCTGAGAAGTTGGCTGTTGCTTGGAGTAGGTCATGGCTGGCATCTTGGGGAGTTGACAATTGGACTAGATGTTGACAAAGGTCCCTTACGTTTGTCAATATCAGAAAGAGGGAAAAGTGTTCCAGAAGAAACCAAAGTTCTGTAAACCACTGACCTAGCCTTGCCTTAAACCTCCATATTGGCGAAGTCTAGAATATTAATAGCTAAGCTCAATTGTGTGAGGCTGCATTGATGTAGTCAAAGACAGGTGCCATACCTAAGACATTTGTCTGTATTCCAGGGCATTTTCATCAAGGATTCCAACTCCCTGGCTTACTACAACATGGCCAGTGGTGCTGTCATCCACTTGGCCCTCAAGGAAAGAGGCGGCAGGAAGAAGTAGTGAGATATCTGCAGTTGGGCTTCTTCTGCATTGGACCTCTCTTTTCACCACCCCTTCCAGCAGCTTCTGTAGGACCTCGGGCACAGCCTGTGCATTTGTTTCCCTCTTAATCATTTGAAGATTCACCTTATCCTTAGGAGAGTTGTTGCCCACTATCTAACCTGACATGGCTAAGAATGGCAGAGCTTTCTAAGCCAATCTGTGAAATAATTTCTTGTTAGGTTCTGGTTTGGAGGTCCTTCAGGAAGCCATTAAGAATTGAAAACCCAGGATTTTCCTACAGGGTAGTTTGATAATGCCAAGTGCCGCTTGGCTGATAGAGTATGATTACTGCCATTCATCATTTTGTATTATGCCTTGGTCTCTCTAATAAACCTCTTAAAATCAGGCATGGTACATTCATGCCTGTAATCCTGGGACTTGGGAGGTGCAGGCAGGGGAATTAGATGTTCAAAATTACCCTCGGCCATACAGCTTGAGGCCAGCCTGGGCTGTGTGAGATACTGTATTAAACAAAACGTATTTTTAAAATTAAAAACAAAACACCTCTTGGACCCTTGTGGAAACAGTTCAATAAGATCTGTCTCTTAGCCACCTGTGCCCACTGCTTAGTGCAGTGTCGCTCGTGGGGGTCTCAGCAGTTGTGGTGTTTGTGTACACATTTTTTGCTGCCATCGTTAGTCTTCTTTTAAAGACTTTATGAGCTGGAGAAGTGGCTTGGTGACCAAAGTGCTTATGGTGCAAAAATCCATGTAAAAGCCACTAACACAAACCACTGTAGCCTGTGCACTTCAGACATGAAGACTGAGCCAGAATCATCTGATGCAAGCCAGAGACAAAAGAGACCTCTCTAAAGCCATGTGGAAGGCAAAGCCTGACACCCATGGTTGTCTTCTGATCTCCACATGTGTGTCATGGCACACCTTTAGACACACATTTTATATTTGTAAAGCATTGGAACCTTTCAGCATGCACTATTCCACAGAACAAGGACCATAATCCATGGTGCAGTAATTTCCTTCAGACATGGAATTACCCAGCAACTGATTGGTATAATGGTTTCAGGTAGGTGCTTCATTCAGTGTGAGCACAGGAGGTTCTTTCCAATGTGTGGTGTTAATTATGTTGTGTCCATGTACTTATCTAAGGGTCTCATATTAGTTTAGTACTTCATGGGTTTTGTTGGTGGTGTTTTTGTTGTTTTGAGACAGCCGACCTAAAACTTGCTACATAGACCAACTTGGCTTTGAACATACAGAAACCAGCCTGCTGTTGCCTCTCAAGTACTGGGATTAAAGGCATAAGCTGTCATACTTGATATTGCTTCCTGATCAAGCACTTGTGTGGTTGTCCTGTGATTTTTGTTTGAGGTACTAAAGGCAAGTCATGCTCACAATCACATGGTTTAAAGATGAAAAGAATATGCAAAACATTTGCCTCAGTCTTGGTCACTTGAGTGAGGTCCTGATATAGGTTATTATTTTTGGAATTGTGTTATTACAGAGGCATGGGTGCTGCTATAAGTATTCAGAGGAAGGGAGGTGAGAACCTGTTGATGATGTAAACAAAGCTGATTTCATTTTGAAGATTATGCATGCTGAAAGCCTCTAAGAGTTCCTTTACATTTGCCTTTTACAGCACCTTTACATTTGCCACCCCTCAATGTGATTCAAGTGTCAGGATCACAGAAGCAGTCAGTGTTCTAGTCCTCACCCACCTCCTCCTTTCCTCTCCCAACCTAAACTTAGGCAGTTCCTCACCAGGGCCAGAAACTTGGCTCCATTACAAACTCCTCACATTTCATTTTGTTGATGTCATGCCATTCTGTACCCTGTGTGGCATTTGCCTCTCACCTGGTTGTCCAGTTTGCCTTGGGACTAGTACAAAATTTGGGTTGCTGGTGAGCTTTTCTGATTTAGGGGCCTGAAAGCAAGTTCACTGCTAGACATCAATTGGGCAGCACTAGAAATCCTCTGGAGGGTCTCCAGGAAGGAAGGGCATCAGAGAGCTTTGGAGAATCCTATGCCCAAGAGCTCCTTTTGGTATTAAGGACATGGCATGGTGTCAGGGCATATGCCTCTGCAGATTAGCAGACCCTGCAGTGCCTCTGTAGCTGAGGCTATGACAAGAGTCCAGGAATGGGGCTGAGCAGAGTGAAAGTGAATGGGCCCTTTGATCCACATTCCATGCAGTTAACAGTTCCCAGAACTCCTGAATGAATGCCTGTCCTGGCTCACATTCACTGGAGGCTCATTGACCACAGAGCCTTGTGACCTTTGCTGGCCATAGATGAACATTGTTTCCTGGCACTGCATGCACATCCTACAACATTGCAAGTTCAAAAAGTGCATGCTTATCCTGTGTGTGTGTGTGTGTGTGTATAAAAAGGGCATGGTGGCGCACTTCTCGAGTCAGAGACAGTTCAAGGCTGGCTGGCCAACCAAACCGGTCTACAGAGTGAGTTCCAGGACAACCAGCACTGTTACACAGAGAAACCCTGTCTTGAAAAATAACAACAAAAGAAATATATATAATGTACTTTGGTCATATGCCCTCCATCATTATTCCTCCTCTCAGCAAACACTTTTTGTCCAAGTGTCCTTTCGTGTGTGGGTAGAGGGACTAATGAGCGAGACTTCGTGCTGTGATTTCATGGGTATAACAGCCATGTAATAACCCCATTTCACTACAATCATACAGTGTTCTTTCAGAGGACCCTAGATCAGTTCCTAGTATCCATATCATAACTGCTTATAACTCCAGCTGGCGCAGGGTCACCTGTACAAACAACATACACAGACATAAATTTTAAAAACATTCATGCCTTTAATCTCAGCACTTGGGAGGTTGAGGCAGGTGGATCTCTGTGAGTTCCAGGACAGCCAAGGCGATACGGAGAAACTATCTCTCCCAAACAAAAAACAATAAAAAGTTTGAAAGTGCTCTGGCATTAAATTAACATTGGAAGGTGGAGAGATGGTTCAGTTGGGAGAATGCTTATCAAATAAGTGAGAAGTTAGGGTCCCTATACTATATAATCCCCGGAGCTGACTGGCCAGCCAATCTAACTGACTTGGTGAGTTCATTGAGAGACTGTTTAAGGAAGTAAGGTGGAGTACAATTGAGGGAGACACTTGACATGAACATCTGGCTTTTCATATGCACCCACATGCATTTGTGTACATACATACTCTGACACATACAAACTAACAATGTGCTTGCCTTGTTCTGAAGCCTTCAGAATCAAAGCATATTGGCTCACCAAGTAATTACATTGCAATTTTTTCAGAAGAGGAAAACAGTGTTCTCAATTTTGCACTAGGACACACAGGAATTTAGGGCGGCCATGAAGCAACCCACATGGCCTTGGATTCAGTTGTTAGCTCAACTGCTACAGCTGTAGGCTGTGGTGGAAAACAAGACAATCCTGAACTTGAAATTTATGAATTCTGTCACCTCTGCCCACTGTTACTGGGAATTTCCATGTGCCAGATGCTTAAAAACATCACACTAAGATCTCAAGGTAATTTCCCCCCCAGTATTTCATTTTGAATGATCTTAAAAAAAAAAAAAAAAAGCCAGGTACAGTAGTGCCTACCTGGTCCCAGATACTTGGACTTGATTAGGCAGGGCAATAGCTTGAGCCTAGGAGTTGGAGGCCAGACTAGGTAACAGGCCTTGACTCAAAAGAAAAAAGCCTCAGAACTGGGTCATCAACTACAGTCTGTCCTGTTTCTAAAAGACAGGTTCCCCTGCTCTGAGGTCTCTGGGTATCTGTGTGATGGTTCCTTTACACTGGCAACTCCACTGGATTTGGATTCACTTAGGAGACAGAAAGGGTGAACTGGAGAGGGAAGAAGACTCACTTTGAATGTGGGGCTATCATTCCAGGGGTTGAGGTCCAGGACTAAGTAAATTAGGGAAAAAGAAGCTGATGGTACATGTCTTCTAGCCCAGGGATTACATAGACCTGTCTCAAAAAAACCCACCATGATGGACTGTAACCTCAAAGTGTGAGTCCCAGATAAATACACCTTCCTCCCTAACTGTTTTTGTCAGGTATTCTGCCACAGCTTCAAAAAAGGTACATCTGCCTTACAGGATGGGATGGTAGCATGCTCTGGATAGATAGAGCCCTGGGATCAGGATTGGGAGGTCGAAGTAGACACTGTACCTATCCACTCCATACATATATATAATAGAACAGTTCCTCTCTCCTTCCCTGGCATAGACCCACTCTCCCCTTCTGGAGCTGTTTTCAGCCATTTGGAAAGAAGGAATGTCCTAGACGGGGTTAAAGAGCAAAATGGCCTGTGCCTCTCTCCTGTGCATGCTGTTGCTCTTTTTGTGGAAAACCAAAAGCACAAAGAAGATAGACTGCAGGTCATCAAGAATGTCAGCCCATGTGGCATCAAGGGAATGGCTGATAAGTCACTCTAGGCTGAAGCCATTTCTTGGAGCTGTTGCAGACCCTTTGCAGCTAGTCCTGGGCCTGGCAGCTCAGACTCTCTTTGCTTCCCTTCTCAGCCGGTTTCCCCACTTAGTTATTTAGGGACACTAGTACACCATAGAGTACTAGATGAATGAGGAACCATTCTAAGAATTGACAAACGCGAGGGCCAGAAGTTGGATGCTGGGGTGAGTTCACAGAAGTATAATTGACCCGATTCTTCAAATACAAACTGAAAGCAAGTCATGTTCTGGAACTGTCCAATCAGTCTAGGACCTTAGGCAACTGTCTACTTCATAGAACCTCAATTTACCTATCTCTAAAATAGGACACGTCCAGTAAAACTACTAAAGGATTATAGGAGATGGCACAACCAGTTTGGAAAGCAATTTGCCAGTTACTCCAAACAAAGTTAACCCCTCATGGTTCAGCAGGTAAAGGCCCATGTTGCCAAGCCTGGTGACCTGAGTTTGATACCCAGGATCCATAAGCTGGAAGAAAAGTGACTCCTAAACATTATCTATGCATATACCATTAAAGCCCATAAATCACACTCCTAGGGAATTCTAAGAAAAAAATGGAATACTATGTTACCTAATTAAACAACATTATTCCTAATAGGAAAAAAGCGTTTAAATGACTTACTGATGAATATAAATGTGATATGTCAACACAATGGAGTATAATTCAGCCATTAACAGAATTAAGAACTAATAAGTGCTCAAATGTACATTATCTTAGAAGCAATAAAAAGAAAGCTTAAGGTCAGCTTGTATCACATAACAAGACAATACCCCCTCTTTAAAAATGTCTTTTTTTTTAAACTTTATTTATTTATTTATTTATTTATTTATTTATTTATTTATTTGCCTTGGTGTTTTGCCTGGAACTGGAACTACAGACAGTTGTTAGCTGCCATGTGGGTGCTGGGAATCGAACCCGGGTCCTCTGGAAGAGCAGACGGTGCTCTTAACCGCTGAGCCATCCAGCCCCCACAATACCCCCTCTTAAACAAAAAATTGGACACACAAAATGATTTGGTAAGCACAGATAATTGAAATGTCTAGAAAAAGCAAGTCGGTAGGCACAAAATAGAAAAGTGTTTGCCAGAGACAGTGACGGAAGACTGGAAGTGGCAGTTACTGAGTAGGCGTTTCTTTGGGCGATGAAAACGTTCAAAAATTGGATTGCAATGTTTGCACAGTGCTAAGGATGCTTAGAGACCTATTTGAGATAGGTCACTGTTTGTAGCCTAGTTGGCCCAGAAACTCAAACTGGTTTAGCCTTCTGTATGCTGAGATTACAAGCATTTATTTATTTATTTATTTATTTATTTATTTAAATTATTTTTATATTTTTATGCAAATTGGTGTTTTGCTTGCATGTCTGTGAAGGTGTCAGATCTTGAAATTACAGACAGTTGTTAGCTGCCATGTGGATGCTGGGAATTGAACTCATGTCCTCCTGAAGAACAGTCAGTTCTCTTAACTGCTGAGCCATCTCTCCAGCCCCACGTTTATTTATTTTTATTTATTTATGTATGTGTAGGATGATGGAATTCAAACCTAGGAAGTATACACTTTAAACATAAATTTAAACATAAAGTATACACTTTAAACATAACCATATCGCAATAAAACCTTTAGGGAGCCAGGCCTGGTGGCCCACACCTGTAATCCCAACACTTGGAAGACTGGGGAGTACCCTGGCCTACACAGTAAACTCAAAGCGCTTTGAAGACCCTATCTTAAAACAATACATATCAACCCTCACCAAAAAAGGTGTTGGCAAGGAAAGAGATTGCAAAGAAAAATAGAGCTTAGGTCAGGTTTTTTGTCTGTTTTGTTTTAGTTTGTCAAGACAGGGTTTCTCTGTATAACAGTCATGAATGGAACTCACTTTGTAGATCAGGCCAGTCTCGAACTCACGGACACCCGCCTACGTCTGCCTCTCAAGTGTTGGGATCACATCTGGCTGAGTATTATTCTTTTTTTTTTTTTTTTTTTTTTTTAAAAAAAAAACTTTATTTATTTATTTGCCTTGGTGTTTTGCCTGGAACTGGAACTACAGACAGGTGTTAGCTGCCATGTGGGTGCTGGGAATCGAACCCGGGTCCTCTGGAAGAGCAGACAGTGCTCTTAACCGCTGAGCCATCTCTCCAGCCCCCTGAGTATTATTCTTACAGGGTTTCCCACAGCTAATTTAAACGCCCCTAAGCAGAGCAGCAAGGTGATTGAGACCCCTAAACCCACTGCGCGTCTCATCACTGTTCCTCAAAATAAACCGGCGAAGCAGTCCCACCCACGACCCTGTTTCGCCCAAGAAGGCAGAGGCGGGCAGGATCTCCGGGGAAGCCCTGGGCTTTCTTCCTGAGAACCACAGCAGGTGACACGGCAGCCCCGGGCCAACCCGGAAAAGCCAGAAGAGCTAGCTAGTCCAGGTGAGTTTTCGTGATTGGCAGCCGAGGGAAGGCGGGTCCCTGTGACTGTAGTCCCGCCTCCTTACGTTGGTCCAGTTGGCGCCAGTCTAGAGGAGGGGCGGGGCCCTAGGCTCTCTGCATCCATTGGGCGCGTGGTGGGAGCTCCCTGGGGATCCGCCCCCAGGTTTGCGGCAGCCAATGGGCGCGGGGCGTGGGCGGGGCGTCGGCAGCGACGGCGGAGGCCGAACGCCTAAGGAGGCTGAGGTGGCCGCTGGCTCTCGGGTGGCGGGCGCGGCCGGGATGGCGAAGAGCAGCAGAGAGAATGGGCCGCGCGCGCCCGCAACGGGCGGGAGCCTGTCGGGGACCCGGGAGAGTCTGGCCCAGGGCCCCGACGCCGCGACCGCCGACGAGCTCAGTTCACTCGGCTCCGATTCGGAGGCCAACGGCTTCGCCGAGCGCCGCATCGACAAGTTCGGCTTCATCGTGGGTTCGCAGGGCGCCGAGGGCGCGTGAGTAGAGCTGGGGTCTGGGCCGGGCGCGGGACCAGCGCAGGCGTGGGCCTGACCGATCAACGTGTCTCCACTGTCCCATCCCCTCGGACCCGCCCCAAGCGGCAGTCTACTTCCTACCTACGTCGGACAGACAGGCCACCCCTTCCTCCCAGTCCGCACTCCGGTACCCCCGAGACCGATGATCGCTCCCCGCGGGGGACTTACATTGCCCTCCCGGCTGGGGGGGATAGGCGCCAGCTCCTAGACTCGCTCGCTCATCCTGGCCTTAAGGCTGATTGACCACCCCCTGACATGCGCACATGGCTGCCCCATACTTTCCATAGCTGTTCTCCATCCCTCCCCTACCATAGAGTCCTTGTCTCACCAGCCCAGGACCCCTACCCCAGGATCGACTTCAGGACTCCCGGCCTCTCCACCCCACTCCAGGTGACACTAACTTGGACTCAGACACATTTGACACTGGCCAGCCCCCTCCCAGACAGTCCTATCTTGTCACTGACAGTTTCCATCATGAAAAAGTCAGAGTATGTCTGTTTCTCTCACACACGTCACACACACCTTCTGCCAAAAGGCAGCTACGTCGATTGTCACAGGCAACAGGTGGGCAGACACTCCCCCTTTCTAGTAGTTATAGGGTGACAGCACCTCACAGGTAGGGCTCACTGTCAGCTTTATCACCACAGGAGCCAGCCAGCACATTCCCAGGCTGTTGTGTGTATACTTTCTTCCCAAATCCAGATCTAGGAAGGAGACAGCAGGAGCCCCACCCTTGAGCACCCAAGGTAGAAGAAGCACCTTCCCTCCAAGACAAGCATGCTGGGCTACAGCCTTCTGCCCCACAGAACCCCTGGAAGTCAGTCTTCTCAGGGACTTGTGAGTCCAATCTGGTGGTCTCCTCAGGAAGATGGCACTAGATCCTCCTTCATTCCAGTTGTTCCAGAGTCTAGTGCCATACAGAGAACTGACAAGCCTCCCCCCCACAGTGTTCCTCCCAGTTTACAGAGAGAGCCTCACAGTCACCCAGAGCCCTTACTCCAGACTATTTCCCTTCCTCTCCTCTGACTAGTTGTGACTACTCAAGGTGTCCCCAGCTATTCTTGTCACTTACAAAAGTGCTTGACTGTCTTAAGAAACCCACTCCATACAGTTGTCTCATATAAATATCAGTTTCATAATTTTATAAACCCCCACCCCCAAGAGTCTCTTATTCACCAAGCCTCCTCCTCCTTAGGAGGAAAATTTTATAAATCCAGGCTTCTGACCTAGATGTGGTTTCTTCCCACCCACTGGATCTGTCTCCATCCCTGCCCCCCCCAGGCTTGCTCACATAAGGCTAAGTGTAGTCCAGTCCAAAGCTAGGCGAACTTTTTATTCTCATCCTTCACCCTGACTTTGTCCTCGTTTCTTTGGTATGAGCTTCACGTAGAGAGGATTTAAGGTGTATTTCAATGGGGGCACAGTTATCAGGGATCAGGGGCCTGCCAGGGGTGTAGTCTTGAGGGGATGGGAAGGGATTCTTAGTTTTATTTGTGGGGTCTTGGAAATAACAGCTCAGATTTATTGGTAAATTCTAAAGCATAAAGATTCTTTTTCTATGCTTATTGGGCATTTAACCAGATTTCAGGGTGCAGGACAATGTAATAAAGTGAGGAAAGGCCAGATTTAGGGGTCATACTTGTTGGCTGTGTGACCTTGGGCAGATCTTGAATCCCTACCCTGTTTATTCAAGGTCAGAATTAATACCTATATCCAATGCTACTGAGAAAAGTAAGAATCCGATACATGAACTCACCCAGCACCATGCTTGGCACAAGTAGTAGCCCAAGAAATAGTTTTCTTCCTCCTTCTAAGGGTCTGAGAGATGAAGAGAAAAATGAGGGCGTACCTCTGGTATCTGTGGGAAGAGTTGCCCAGTGGGAGCACCTCCCTTTGGCTCTCATCCCCAACCAAGCAGCTAGATCTAGCTTCTCCACCCTCCAACTGAAACCTGGGATGTGGCTTTGCAGATGCCCTCTACATCTCAATTCTGCGAGCCAAAGCTGAATAAGATCCCAGATCTACTTCTGTCACTGCCTTATTTTCTTCAGCTTGTCTAACCAACAAGGTCTCTGGTATCAGAAGCTAGGGTCTTCCTTGTTTAGTTTATACTGTGTTTCTAAAAAAGCCAGAAGTAAGTCCCTGCCCAAGGCCATAAGAGGGGAAGTTGTGGGAAGTCTCAGGGTGACCACCCTGGACCTAGTCTCGTGCTTGAAGGCTAGGAGTCCATGTGCTGTCCCAGAGAAGTGAAACATTAGCATGGATGGCCTGTAGTGGAGATGACAGGGACTCTGTCTCCAGATTAAAGTCCATTTCAGACACCTGGGCAAAGGTTGTCTCGATACAGGTCAGTTTTGGTAGTTGCCAAGGGCTGTGGGAATGGGAAAGAAATCCAAAACTTTCTCATTCTAGTGTTTGTTGCTTTCTGGCCTAAAGTATATCATAAAATTGTAGGTTAAACTGGAATGGATCTTCAAAGACTGACCAGTATAGCCTGTGTCTAGAAGCTAAAACAGGTCAGAGATGCAAAAACTTGCTTAAGTTCACTTAGTATATTATAGCAGAGCTAGAATTTGGATCCAGGATGTCAGAATCCCAGGTCAGGAACAGCATCACCATCTATAATTGTGGCCCTTCACCCCCAGCAGGAAGTCAGTTGGCAGGTAGGTAAAACTGAAGATAACTAATAGGAACCTGCCTGCCATCAACTGCCCTTGCTTCCTCTGCCCTTCTTACACCCTTGGCAGTGCAGGAGGCTGACAGGAATGGCCAGGAAGGGTAGGAACGTGGTGTTACTAGCTTAGGGCTGGACCAACCAGGCTTATTCACCTTTTTCTCCTCAGGTCTGCAGTAGAATAAATGCTCAATGTTTATTAATTGAATGATTTATTGATAGATATTCCAAGTCAGAAAACTAAAAGTGGACTCAGAGGTGGCCATTGCCATACAGATAGGTATTAGCCTTGTTTTTTCAGTCTGTTAAGAGAAAAGCTGGGGGTTGAACCCAGAGTTCTCTATGCTGTTCTACTTTTTCCTCTTGTCATTCAGCCTGCTCTGTAGGGAACATTTAGTGGGACAGAATGGTTCCCTGTCTTCTCTTGAGCAGTAGCCAAAGGCAGGATAGTAACTAGCCCATGAATGACCATGTGGGTGGCACAGCCACACACAGAAGCACTAGCTCTGGGTTAGCCCAAGACTTAGCTGGACAGTGAAATCCCAGGAAGATCAGGTGTTCTGAGCAGGGAAGGGTGGGAGGAAGGAGTGATGTCACTTTCCATCTCTTGAGGGGAGGAGTCGGTGCTTCTGCAGCTTAACGTTCAGGAAGGGGAGAGACATAAGTTAGATCCCTGGTAGCTCGAGAGGCAAATCCCTAAACTTCCTCTCCGGTTTCCAAGATTATCAACACTAGCCTGAGTCTGGAGCTTCCCACCCTGGCTCTATCTGCTCAGTATGTAGGCCAGATGAGTCAGGATCCTGTGGGCATTGGTTTCCTGTTCGGGGAGCAAGTGATTTGAACTGAGCTCAGGGAGAAACATCTGGAGCAGCAGTATTATCTTCATTAATTCCCCGGTTCCCTCTACTTCTAACCAGTTATATCAGCCCGGTGACTTTGGAAGTCATAGAATTGACTTAATTGGCATCCTTACAGATTTGGTCTATGCCAGTTTTTGTTGAGGTGAGGCCAAGGCCTTTTAGCAAGCCAGAGCCTGCCTTTTTTAGTTTGTAAGTGCAGACTATCCACTTCTCTGGAGCCCAGGTCCCAGGAGAGTGTGGAGGTGGCTGAGTGGTCCCTGGGTGGTCCGTCTGGAAGAACAGAGCTGTACTGTGTGTGGCCCAGGTTCGACTCTAGATCATGAGCCTCTTATTTGTTCCTCAGTTTCTTCTCTCAGCCTCCAAGGAAAATCCAATTTGATGGTCCTGTGCTAGAGCTTCAGACAAGGTCTGCTTGGGAAAGGAGGAGGCAGCTCACCAGCTGCGGTCCTGGGAAGGTGCCTGTGTGTCCATTTGCTAGAAACTCTAAGCTGTGGGAAAGAGATAAGCGGTGGAGCCTGCTTGATGTTTTGTCTTCCTAGTATCTGGCCTGAAACTGGACCTGGGAGAGGGGGCAACAGTACCTGACTGAAGCTCAGGGCTGGGGAAGAAGGCAGTCCTTGGCCCTCTCCTGATACAGCCTCTGGAGTCTGGCTGTCTGTGTAACTTTGAACATGTTGCCTCATTTCTGAACCTCAGAGAAACCATGAAAAAATTATGCTAGTGCTGACTGGGATTGCTGTAAGACTTAAATGAACTCTTGTGTGAAAAGAACCTGGGACAGAGTATTCTTCCCCCTTTAAAGATGAAGTTAGTGAGGTGATCTACTTTCTACCTCAGGTCATAGTGAGGCCCTGTCCTGTGGGCAGGAGAAAATCCTAATCCAGGAAACTTCCCTTGAAGGAGTGGTAGTCTCCATTCTGAACACAAGCACCTGCCCAAATTTATCAGCTGATTAAATCCTGAAGCAGCCAGGCCGGTTTTCTTCTTCCTGGGTGGGTTCTGTCAGGGGGACCCTAGAAGGGAGAAGATTGGTCTGGCTGCCTCACTAGCAAACTAACACTCCTGCTAATAAGCTTCCTTGGTCAAGATTTTAGGGCAGCTGCCAACTTGGGTTTCCCTGTCTCATCTCCCTTTTCTACACCTCCCCTCCCTGTCACTGCCGTCCTTGTCTAGCTCATCAGAGGCCCGTACAGATTAGCGCTTTAGTTCTGCTTAGGGAGTGAGGTAGTCAGCCCATGCAGCAGCCAGCTCAAGGCTTCACTTTGCTAGCTAAGCCTCTTTGGCAGTGAGCTTATTTCCCAGACACTCTTGAATACCTGCTCTGCCAGATGCTATGATTGGGACAAGAACTGAACACGACATCTCTGTCTTGTTGCCCTCAAGGAATTCAGCCGGCTTGAAAGACAGAACCACAAACAAATCTTTGCAGTGTTGAGTAATAAAGGCTGTAATTGAGGTGTGCAGCTGCTCTTAGTCTACAAGAGGAAGCAGCAGCTCTGCCTATAGGAGCCTACAAAGTGCCATTTGATCCCAGCACTCAGAAGGGACAAACAAGGTGTTTCATTGAATGGCAAAGGACTTGGTCAACAGTCCACCCCAAAGCCAGCTCTTTGAGAATAATGTGCTAAGAGCAGAGGTGGTAAGGCCCGATGGAAGCACGAATAGGCTAGAGAAAGAGGTTAGGCAGACAGTTAGCCTTGAATGCTGGCCTGAGTCCTCCTGTGTTTCAAAGGGGTTAGTTGTGGAAGATGGCAGAAAGAGGAGCCAGATCACAAGTGATGAGATTGTCGTGAGAATCCAAAGGATCTGTGGTGGGCGGGACTTGGAAGAAGTCTATATAGGCAACAGGAGGAAGAGACTGGTAAGTCACAGAGCTTGGACTGTGGCTAACCCTCAGAGTGACGGAGGTGGAAAGGCCTCCTCCACAGCCTGTCCTGGAGCCTTTGAGGTGCATAGCTTGGCTAGAATGCCCAGAGCACGTCAAGGAGTCCTTTGTTTCCCTTACAGGAGAGAGAGTTGGCTGACCTGGCTGGAGGAGGCAGGAGGGTGAGCAACACTGAGCTTTGTAGTTGCTGCCTGGTAAACAAATTGGATGGTAGGAAAGGCTACAAGGAGAGCCAGGCTTCTCTCCAAGGAGCTTGGAATGAAACTGAGGATAGAGAAACTCTTCTTTAGGGTAGCATGGCAGTGGAACAGGGGATTTGGGCTTTCAGCATAGTGTAAAACCAAAGGGAGGCACATGACAACCAAGGGTCAGTCTGATTTTATGGAATATATTTATTTTCTTCTAGCTGGTGCCTTAGCTGGGACAGGTGAGTCCAGCATCTATGAGAGGCAAGCTCCTAGCAAGAGATTCTGTCTGGAAGCATGGCTTTAGGCCACAGAATGGGGAAAGTACTTTTAACTAAGTACAGGGGTATGAGGGTGCCGGTGCCAGCTTTCTGACTGACTCCTGTGCTTCATGGCTTGAGCGCGTCTCATTCAACCACAGGGCTGGTTCCCTGCTTTTTATACTGAAGTTACTGTATGTGCAGCCTGTGTCAGCTTCCGGATAGGAACCGGTCTTGCTTTCACATAACTTCTAGTCTAACAGGGAAGTCACACATTAGACAAGTAGTTACAGGTGCAGCTATGTACAAAGGATTGTGAGACTTGAATAAGATAACTGCATTAGGAACACAGTGCAAACAAAGGCTTCTGAGCAGGGATCAAAAGACATAAGTCCTGGGCCTCCCTGAGCTACTAAGTAATTGTGTGACCTTGAGAAGGCTGCTTGGTCTTTCTAAACCTCAGTTTCCCTGCAGAGAAAATAAAGCTCATCTATTTCAAACATTCTGAGAAATCACCTTGGAAAAATGCTTTGGTAGGTAGCCCCACACAAGGGGCCATTGTGGCACATTCCACAGAAGCCAGTGCCCAGCATACTTTGTTTTTCTTGTATGAGCTTTGTGCACAGAACCAGTGGTCATCATGCATGTATTCAGATGGAAAGATGCTTTATCCCTCCCCCACTTTTTTAAAAATCAGATTTATCTCTTTTTTAATTTTAAGAAAGCTTTTAGATTTTGAGATTATAATGTAATTATATTCTCTTTTGTTTTTTCTCCTCCAAACTCTCACACATATACCCCACTCTTTTTTTTTAATATTTATTTTTATTTTATGTGAATTGATGTTTTGCCTGCATGTATAACTGTGTAAGAGTGTCACATCTTGGAATTACAGACAGTTGTTAGCTGCCATGTGCATGCTGGGAATCGAACTCAGGTCTTCCTGAAGAACAGTCAGTGCTCTTAACCGATGAGCCATCTCTCCAGCCCCCCACACCCCACTCTTTGCTGAAATTTATGGCCTGTTCTTAAGCTGTTAGCGTACGTGCCTTTTGTGCGTGTGTGTGCGTGTGCGTGCGCGTGCGCGTGCGCGTGCGTGTGCGTGTGCGTGTGCGTGTGTGTGTGTGTGTGTGTGTGTGTGTGTGTGTGTGAACCTGCACAGTCAGTATAATGTTACTTATATATACCTATGTTTTTAGGGCTGATTATTGGTAGTGGATGACCAGTAGGTGAGCTCTTGCCTGGGGAAGACTATTTCTCCCTGTCTTTAGCTCTCACTCTTTAGTTGTCTGTGGTTCTTTGTTTAGGGTTGTGTGCTATCTTTCTTCCACAGTAGCATGTCTGTTGGTGCCTGAGCCAACCTTGTTTAGGTCATTTTTAGGCAGCATGTTGATGAGACTTCCTGGGTGTATTCATTTATTTTTGAGACAGTGTCTCACTATGTAGCCCTGGCTGGCCTGGAACCCCTGTGTAGACCAAACTGGCCTTGAGCTCAGGGAGAGCTGCCTGACTGTGTCTCTTGAGTGTTGGGATTAAGGACCTGTGTCACTATGCTAAACTTTATCATTTTCGTCTCTGGTAAGCATTACGGGAGCAATGGGAAATTGAGGAAGGCATTACTTTCTTTTAGCTGGGCGGAGAAGCTGAGGGAGCACTGATGGAACTAGGCCTGCTGTCTGGGATCCCAGTTCTCCACCTGCTGAAGCTGGTGATGGGCTTGTGGCCTCTGTTCCTGCCTGCCACTTTTAGTACTTCAGCCCAGCCCCAGATGTTTACTTTGTCTAACAGGTCTCCTGTTGTTTTGGTAGCTGAGTTGTTACAAGGAATAATGTAATTCCTGTTCCATGTCTGCACAAACACCCTTACATGCACCCTGAAATGAGATAGGAACAGCTGAGTGTGAGGGAACCGGGGAAGGAGTACAGGCTTTGGGAGCTTCTGCTCCTTCTCAGTGCATCTGGGCCTGGACACTATGTGCAACATAGTCTTCCTAGTCTGCCCTCAGGAAGATGCTATTCTGATCTTTTCCTCCCTGTCTTGACTCACAGGGAAGGGCAGCCTAGACTTGGGTCTGGGAGAGCCCAAGCTCAAGACACCAGCAAACCTAGCTTTAGCCCTCCTTCCCTTTCCAGCAAGGACTTCTCTGAGTCCCTAAATAGGGCATGGGTGCCATTGGAAGAGGAAGATGTCAGAAAGATGATGTCTAAAAGCACCAACACAGGACTGGAGAGATTGCTCAGCAGTTAAGAGCACTGGCTGCTCTTCCAAAGGACCCGGGTTCAATTCCCAGCACCCACATGGCAGCTCACAATGTCTGTAACTCTAAGATCTCACACCCTAACACATACATTTAGACAAAACACCAGTGCAAATAAAGTAAGAATAAATACATAATTTTTTAAAAACAATAAGCACTCAGCACAAGATTTGCCACGGTGTAAGAGCCTTGTGTCCTCAGTGCATGATGGCTTTCACACTTCATCCTTATTTATTTTTTTTGTTTTTCAAGGCAGGGTTTTTCGTTATAGCCCTGGCCAACACTCTGTAGGCCAAGCTGGACTTGAGCTCAGAGATCCATCTGCCTCTGCCTCCCAAGTGCTGGGATTAAAGGCATGTGCCACCACTGCCCTGCCAACTTTCACTCATCAAGTATGAAATTTGAGAGCCAAGCAGATCTCTGTGAGTTTGAGCCCAGCCTGGTCTACATAATGAGCCATCTTGAGATACACACATACACAAAACAGACTCATCCCTCTCTCTCCCCCTCTCTTCCTTTGCCCTTCTTTCATGGGCTTTTAGTCCATCTGTAAGGAAGTAAGGCAGTATAGGCATCAAGCTCCTGTGCCCAGCTCACTCACCCATGGGCTTGGGGGTAAGGCAATTCCACTCACCTTGAGGTCAGGAGCTCCCTGACCTACCAGGGCCAGTTGGGAATTCCCTGTTAGTTCCTTACTGAGTCATTTGCAGCAAGGCTCTCTGACAGCCCCAACTCTAGAACTGCACTTCCTTCTCTGTGGCCTCTTAAGAAAAAGCAGAAGTGACAGTGGAGGTAGGCTGCCTGAGAACGTTAGGGCCAGTGTGTAGTCAGAGGGCTGCCTGAGTCCTGTACCGTCCTAGGGCCACCAAGTAGTCAGCTGAGGAAGAGTCCAAGCCTGCCTCAGAATCCCTACTCTGCCTTGTGGACCTGCCCCGGCTTCCTGGCATGCCTTGGTGCCCCTCCACTCTCTCCACTGTTATCATAATGCCAGTTCACAAAGGAGCTTTGGGGTAGCTCATGCTCGCACTTGCCTCTTCTCACTGAATTCTGTGAGATGTGGTTATCATTATAAGCCCTATTTCCCACGAGCAGAAGCCAAGTCCCAGAGAGCTAAAGTGACTTGCAAAGTGATACACTGCTTGTGAGTTGGAGTCATTGAGTTCTAAGCTCCTGGGGTCAGTCAAAGCCTTTGTGCATCCTGCTGGCTAGACAACACTAAATGCTGAAGTTGGATGGCATAGTCAGAAGAGCAGAGGGTCTATTCTCACCTGCCAAAGCTTGCTTGCCATGAACCCTAGGCAGCGATTAACTTGCTGAAAATCTGAGTTTTCTCATCTGCCCAGTAGGGCTGGTAATTGGAGAATGGGTCTCATGGGCTTTGTTACCAGGGTTAAATGAAATGATGTCAATTGGATGCTGAGCAGTGTCTGGTGCTTACTGAATGCCTGGTAAGTGTTATCACAGATGTTCAGTTAAGTTAATTGAATAGAAGAACTGTAATGTTGTAAAAGGCCATTTTCAAGCAGATCTGAGCTCAAGCCTATGTTGGCTTTCAAGATCCAGAACTGTGTTGGGCTGGAGAGGGCATACTATTACTGTGCATCTGCCTGGTCTCAGAGCAGAATCAGTATTCCCAGCTTATTGCTGAGAACTCAGGCCTGAGGACACAAAGCAAATTAGTCACTATGTGTTAATCAAGTGTCAGCCAGGTACTAGGTAATGTTCTTAACCTGAGAGTACTGCAGAGGATGGCCTGATGGGGCCCTCTAGGAGCATACCTCCTCAAGGAATGCTGCCTCAGCAGAGCAGAGGTCAGGTGGGGAAGCTGGACCTGCTTTGCTGGACTGCTCACATTCCCTGAACAAGCCTTGCCCTTCCTATTAACTTGTGCATACTGGGCCTTCTGCCTGGTGTGTTCTTTTCCCCTTTCTCAGCCTAGCTACTTCCTGTCAGCTTCAGACCCCAATTTAAAAGTCAGCTCTCCAAACATCTCCACTGTCAGTCACTCTGGGGGCTTCTTGCAGATTCCTAGCACCTTTCACAAGCTCAATGTCTGCATTTCAGTGTGGGTGAGTAATTTATCCACCCTCCTGCCTCTGCAACATTGGCTTCCTCAAGGACAGGGGCTATATTTTATTCATCTTTACAGAAACTCTGGAGAGATGTTTGTGGAATGCCGTGTGCTGATTGTGCTGTGTCTGGAGCAGTCAGAGGCAACATAAAGAGGAGAGGCAGTTTTGAATAAGGTCTTCAGGGGTCAGCAGGAGCCAGTTAGATGTGGAGGGAGGCTGAGAGGAGTGGTTCAGGGAGGGGCACCTCGAGGTAAAGCAAGAGTGAAAGACAGACAGACAGACAGGACGGGTGGAGAGCCAGGAGCCAGGGCCTCTACTTCCTGTTGTGCATGCAGACAGTAGTGAAGAAGCTTCAGCAAGGAGGGACCTTGTGAACACAATGAGTCAGGACAGTTAGGTAAGCACTAACACTTTGGTAAGGGTGACTTGGGGAGTCACACAGAAATCAGGGTGCACTCTGGGCATCTACAAGGGAGACTGTACTCCAGTGACAGCCATAGGTAGAAAATTTCAAGCACCACTCTGCCTGATCATGGCTAGGTTTTGGGGAAGTGATGTCTTCTGTTAAGAAAAGGCTCCACAACTTCCTGTAGCTGTCAGGGGTAGCTGCCCTGGGGATTCTGCAATCTGTGCCCTTTCCCAGCTCAGTGGACCAGAAGAGGATTCCTTGATTTTTTGGAGTCTGCAAAACAGAACAGGGTGGAGCTGAGCAGAGAGCTGGGCAGAGGCCCAGAATGCCGAGGCCAGTGGAGGGTGGAGAGAACCTGTTTACCACTGTGCACTGACCCAGAGCCTAAAGAAGCAGAACCAGTAAATGTCTCATGGGCTAGAGAGGCTGGCCTAGAACTCACTAACACTGGGAATGAGGGAGGGTACAGCAAGGCAGACTCTCTCACCCAGACAGGAGCCACTGCCAGCCAGCTCCAAGGCAGAGTGGCCAGGCCTCAGGAGGGAGCATTAGATACAGACGTCTCCTTTCCCCTACCATTCACAGCATGTCCTTGGGCAAGGCACTTGCCCTCTGTATACCACCTCCCCAGCTGTCTAGAAAGGGTATTCTTTTTGTTTTGTTTGTTGATGTTGTTTTGTTTTATTTTTGTTTTTTTTTTTGTTTTTTTTGTTTTTTTTTTGTTTTTTTTTTTTTTTAAGACAGTGTTTCTCTGTGTAACAGTCCTGGCTGTCCTGGAATTTACTCTGAAGATCAGGCTGGCCTTGAACTCACAGAGATTCATCTGTCCGCCTCTGCCTCCTGAGAGCTGGGATTAAAGGCATGTGCCAGCTGAAAAGGGTATTCTTAACTGTGTGATCTGTCAGGCCTGACTATCAGGCATTTGCACACCGTAACCTACCTTCTCCCACTCTCGTTTCCCTTCTCTCTTTCTGTAACACTAGCTGTGAAGCTCTGTATACCTTCAGGCATTACTACCTTTTAAAGTAATAAACTGCAGAAGTTATCACCCAGTATGTAGAGCAGGCCACCCTCTTTCCCTTCATTTCTCTCCCCAGCTCCCCTTCCCTCCCTGTCTCTGGACTCAGGGTTAAGCATACTCTATCTGTATAACCCTAACTTTCTACACTCTGATTAGGACTTTCTCGGTGACCTTGTCCCTAGCCCAGAGACCCGCCTGTGGACGTCTGTTTCCTATTCTTGTCTTTCCCAGCTCACAGGCTAGGAAGGGGTTGGGACAGGGACAAAGACAGTCTGCGTTCTGTGTGGTGTGGGCACTTTCGTGTCTGATGGCAGTCTCCACTTGCAGGCCAGCTAATGTAGGCAGATTGCTTAACCACGCTGAATGCAGTTAATAAGAACTGCTTTCAGAGGGAAATGTGTGCCCTGTAGTGGCCTGATAGTTAGTACATGGTCAGTTCTTGAGACATGCCATCTTTACACTTGCTCCCTGGGCTGGTGACATAGCCACCTTATTAGAAATGAGAAACCAGAAGCAAATAGAGCCCTTCTCTGTTTTACATAGCTGTAAAGTGATAGAAGCCAGGAATTATAGTTTATTTGTTATAGAGAAAATGGCATCATCTTGTGGGCCTCTATAACTTCCTAGGTAAAACGAGGATGAGCTTGTCCTGCCTACTTCCAGGAGCTCCATTTGGGGACTAGTTAGAAGAGAAAATGAGTGTGAGGTTCTATCTGCAATACAAGTTGTAAACTAGCTACCATTTTCTATCTATCCACAGTATGTGTTTATTTCTCATCGCAGTCTTGACAAGGTGTGTATTGTGAGCCCACTAAAGAGGAAGTACTGTTGAGGATGCAGCTTGGTGGCTGCCTTTTTACATCATTTACAAGGCCACAGTTTAAGCCCAGCAATCAGCAGGTGGGAGGCAAGTACCAGCTCATAGTTTGCAGCTAGTAGATGAAGGAATCATAGTGCATTCCTAGGTGGGCTGACTTCAGGATGTCCTCACTTTATTTTCTTCCATTTCCCTTTTAGTATCCCTAATGAGGGAGATGAAAAGCACCAGTCCTGTGGCCTGTGACTTTAGTAAAAATGTCTGCTTAGGGTTCAAGGAGTGAAGCATCTACAAGGGGAACCAAGGTATATCTTCTACAAAGGATATAAGGGTTCTGGGCATATATAGTACCCTTGCTAAGGGGTTGAAAGCAAAGTCTAAAAGAACTGGGGAGAGAGGACCCCTAGCAACTGGGCTTGTCCCTCTGAGCTTTTGGAAGCCTCTAGTGTCTGAATTTTGGGAAGGCTTGCAGGGCATGGGGGTATATGAAGTGTCACTACCACCTTGGGCCATAGGATGGCACAGCACAACTAGGACTGGGAGCCTGGCAGGATCTGTAGTCAGTTACCACCTTTGTCTTCTCTGAGCTTTCCTTCTCATCAGGCAGAGCTATTGCCAATTGCCTAGGCATACCATCTCCAGCTGAGGTTGTATTTGTCAGCAATGCCTGCCCATCCTATTGGCCTTGCTGAGCAATGTTACACATAGGCTCACTACACTATTGAAGTGGGGGAGATGGACTGTCTCCAAGGGCCTGCGGGCCAGATAAAACCATGGGCCATCTTGAAAGGGGTTCTGTTTCCCCCACAGACTTCTGCAGGAAGTTAGAGGCAATGCATGTGTTACTGTGGCAGAGGAGGAGCTCTGGTTCAGCCATGTAACCTCAACTCCTCTGACTGGTCAGCTCTCTTTACTGCCCAAATGGAAATTACAGTTAATCTGTTAGGGCTCCCTTTTACTGGCCATTGGAGAGGCAAAGATAATTACTGTAGGTAGAAGTGTCTTGTGTGCCTCAATAGAGTATGCATGAAAGTAATAATGCCACAGAGAAAATCAAGAATAGGGTTAGCGCACAAGCCTGAGACCCAATTCAACTGGGGAGGGATAGTACTAAGCAGTATGAGCAAACACACTGTAATGAACACTTATCAGACATAATGTCTCCATCCATTCATGGAGTTACTGGAGCCAGTTCCAGAGGATTATATGTAACTTTATTTTATTTTTATACTCGGGAGGCAGGTGGGTCTTGGAGTCCAAGGCCAGCTTGGTCTACGAGTAAGTTCCAGGACACCCAGGGTTACACAGAGAAACACTGTCTCACCTCCCACTTAAAACTCAAACAAATAAAAGATTCTTTTGTTGATATTTACTGTGTGTGTGTGTGTGTGTGCGCGCGCGTGCGTGCGTGCGTGCGTGCGTGCGTGTGTGTGTGTGTGTGTGTGTGTGTGTGTGTGTGTGTGTGTGTGTGACACAGAAGTCAAAAGAAAACATGAGTCTCGGGAATTGAACTCTGGTTGTCATCTCACTGACCTATAAGTAGCTTTTTGATTGTTTGGGTCTCAGTCTGTAGTCCAGGCTAGCCTCAAACTTACTGCACTCCTGTCTCAACTTACCAGATGCTGGGATGTATGCCACAATGCCCAGCTTACCTTAACTTAAAAAAACTATGTGAAATTGATTTGAAAAGCAGAGTGCATATTTATACATATAAGGGCATTTCTTTCATAAAAAAAAAACCATTTCATTTATATATATGAAATACTTAGTATAGAGTGTGGGTCTTACTGTGGGTCTCAGTTTAAAGTATGAGAAACAGTGTTCTAGGCCAGGATTATAACACTGCAAGTCGAGGTATAGTTGTGGAATCTGAGTACATAGATAGGCAGGCTGTAAGGGTGAAGAGGGCTTGGCTTCTGGATATGTAGGGTCAAGAACATGACCATGGAGTCACACATCCCTGGATTTCATCTCAGCTTGCTTCTTATAGCTATGCATTCTTTTGTTAACAGGGAGAGTGACATTGTCCTGCGGTTATTAAGGAAATGTACCATAAATACATGTGAAATCTTGAGAAAGAATAGTTAAGTAGTAAGTGATGTATGATGCTAACTACTCTTGTTGATGTTGCTGTTGTTGTTGGGGGTTTTAATGGTATATGAGGCCCTGAAAGGATGCTGACAGAGAAGAGAGAAAAAAGAGCCTTTCAGAGGGGATAGGTGGGTGGGTGACAAGGCATGAACATGGGAGTGTCTGGTATAAGAAGGCATGAGCACTGTATAGCTCCAGAAGGCAATGTTGAAACTACAGGGAGAAGACACCAAGACATTTTTGTTCTAGCTTGGGAAACAACACTTAGCAGTAGAACCTGTTCAGCAATAGGATGGCTGCTCTGGAGGTAAAGCACTGGCCCATGCAGCTCCAGGAAGATTGTTTTTAGTAGGCTCTTTGGATATAGAAGCCCTCAGAGCACCTTCAGGAAAGAAGGTTTTCTGGAAGGTGAGTGTACGCCTGATCTGAGGCACCCCACAGAATATCTGGTCAGTTTCTCTCTCACCACTAGCAATCAGCTCACACATCCACAGCTCCCCTCTGGGCATCCTTTCAATTCGAACTGGAGCCCATCCTCCTGTAGAAGAAAACAAGCACAGAAAGGAAAGGGGCTAGCTTGTTGGCCTTTGTGTTTGTGTTTGGTTTTGTTTTTAGATATTATTTTTTTTACTGTGTATGGGTGTTTTGCCTGCATGAATATCTATGTGCCAGTGTCTGTGGAGGCCAGAAGAGGGCATTGGATCCTCTAGAACTGAATTACAGACAGCTAGTAGCTGTCATGTAAGTGCTGGGAATTGAACCCAGTTCCTCTGGAAGAACAACCAGTGCTCTTAACTGGGCCATCGCTTCAGCTCTGTTGGAACATGATTGTTGGAGAATTCCTTCATCAAGACAGATGCTTTCTAGAATCCTGATTGACTCTACTGAAGGATCTTTTAACCTCATTTTTTAAAATGGACATTCTGTGTAGGAAGACATACCCACCTTAGTTAGAGAATATGCTGAGTGCTAGGGACAGCCAGGCCTCAGTGTCTGCCCTTCCAACATCCAGATTAAGTTCTTTTACTGGAAGAGAAGCCATAAAAATGAATGTATTTCCTTAAAATTTTTGCAGTCTAAGGTTTTAAATTTAAAGCAGATCTTCTGGTTGATATACACATTGAAAGCAATAGCAGCTGTCTGTCTTTCTGAGAGCTTGTCTCATTGGTACAGCCATCAGTGGTGTCTTAGAATCCAGGAAACTTGACCTTTTGTTTTGTACCTTATTTGAATTCTTTTTTGACGTTTAACATTGGGGCTTTGAAACTGCCAAAGCTGTCATCTGGCATCAGTTGAAAGAACTTTCAGCCTGTTCTTCTGTGTTCGAAGTTGGGGGAACAGGTATTTCTGAGGCCCTGCAGTCATATTTTACCAGCAAAGCCAGACCCCAGGGTTGAGGTGTCATATAGGCAGGCAGGGATTTAATCATCTGGGGGATTCTGTGGCCTCTCACAGTGTTACGTGTAAGTCTCCTCCTCTTTGAGCCTTAGTTTCCTCTCTGCACAGGGGGCTGAATCAGATGTTATCACATCCATAACTGCTAGAACTTCCTGTTGACTCTGTTTCGTTAACTAGAAGGCTCATCCCTGACTTGTTACATAAGTGAACACTGTTGTTGGTATACACATCATCATGGTGGTGGCAGGTCGGGGAGGGAGACCTTTGGTTTCTGTTTCATGGGTATTTGGAGGTTGCCTGAACATGTATATTCTCTTGTTAATTATCTGACCCAAAGGCTTGAGAACTGCTTTATTCTTATCCAAGAGAAAAAAAAAGTATCTGTGCCTTGGTTCCACTTCTAGATTATAAGAGACAGCCCTTTAAGGCACAGTGACTAGTGTCACTGTGTGTTGAGGGGCCCAAGTTCTGTTCCAAGGCTGAACTGAGATTCAGTTCCCCAGATAAAGTGCCCTGAACTAGAGGACTTGCCTTCTGGTGTGCTGGAGGCCTCAGCTCTGCCAGGGCCCCTCCCTCTGCTCTTGCTACTAGTAAAAGTCACAGCAGCATGTTTCCTTCCGGCAAAGAGAATCAGAAACCTCAACCCTGGGCTAGGCCAGCTCCACCGAGTCTTGTCTGAGAGCCCCCCAGAGCTGCCTCAAGTGCCTCCGACCTCTAGCCCCTTTCAGGGAAGCTAAATAGGACTGAACGCCACATTTGGGCTGTATGCATACAGTCTGCTCCCAGGTCTCTTACTGATTTTCTGTCTGGCTCTGAGCAGGATATCCTCCCTGGGGATATTAACCTCTCTGAGCCTGTTTTCTTGTCTGCAATGAATCCTTTCTTAATATTATAGAGTACTTACATTTTTAAAATGATTTATTTATTTTTATTTTATGTGCACTGATGCTTTGCCTGCCTGCATGTCTGTGAAGGATGTTGGATCCCCTGGAACTGGAACTGCAGACAGTTGTGAGCTGCCATGTGGGTGCTGGGAATTGAACCTGGGTTCTCTGGAAGAGCCACTAGTGCTTTTAACTGCCAGCCGAGCCATCTCTCCAGCCCTCAAGTACTTTCAGGGTTTTGTTGTTCTTGTTTTGGGTTTTTATTTGTTTGTTTGTTTTGGACAGGATGTTATGTTTCCTAGGTTGTTTTTAAACTCTTAACCTTTATCTCCAGAGGGCTGGGATTATGCCCAGTTTGAAACACTACTTTTTCTTTTTTTCTGGTGGTACTAGGAAATGTAAGATTTCAGTAATCTTTAAAGGGCACTAAGAAAACTGTGTGTGAGAGAGCCTTGTATATGTACATTTGTGTTGTATGTTTGCTTTGCCGTGATTCTGTAGGCCAAGTAAGAAGTGGTGTGTAAAATGCCTACACTGCCAATGAAATTCCCTTCTTTTCTCTGGGAACTCTTGCATCTTCAAGCCTTATTCCTTGAGGATGTTTACTCAGTAACTATTCTCTCCCAGCCCACCTCTGCTTCCTTTGGTGCTGCTCTGCCTGGGCTGAGCCTTGGCACCCATCAAATATCAACTTTACAAGGGGTCAGGGAACAAGAGTCTGCTTAGCCTGCCCAGAACTGACATAGCTGCTCAGCTAGGAGGTGTACAAATATAGAAGGTGGCATTTGAAGGGACTTTGAAGTGTCTGTCTGAGTGTAATAGGTGGAGACCACTTGGGGGAGCATTCCAGCCAAGGGATTGGCATGAGTAGAGGTTCAGAGGTGGGAAGAGCCAGGGTGTAATTGGGAAAAGTCTGAGTAACTAGTCTGGCTTAGGTGAAGAGGTGAGCATGTTATTTCTGTATTTGCTTGACTAGTTTTTGCATCCAACTTTACTCCTAGCATGCTGGCCCTGAAGAGGCTTATTTACTAAGGCAGGCCCGAGACAGGAATGCTTGACTTCAGTGCACAGAGGCAAACAATCAGCCTTTGCCCCAGAGAGGCAAGGTGTCCCTGGCCCCTTGACACATTGGGAAAGTAGGCACTTGCACCATTGTATCTGGCCTGTGACTTTTGTGGCAGGGCAGCATTCTGCTCATCTGCAGTGTGGCATTGCGAGTCTGCAGACCTGAAGGAGGTATAGAGGCAGAGTGCAGTGGGCCATGGGGCTGGCCAAAGCCAGGGTCCTTGCTTGTCTTGACACATCTGATACCCATCCCCCTCTGGTCCACAGGCTAGAGGAGGTTCCCCTGGAGGTGCTGAGGCAGAGGGAGTCCAAGTGGCTGGACATGCTCAACAACTGGGACAAATGGATGGCCAAGAAGCACAAAAAGGTAAGGAGCCTGGCCTTGGGTTGGGCTGGGAATTAGAGCCTGAGGAGGAGAAGGATGGGGGATGAATTTCATCACTGCAGTAAAATAGCACTTTTCCAATGGCCAGGCCCCTTAGTGTCCTCCTTTGGTCAGGTGGGGAGAGAAGCTGCATAGACCTTTGTCCCGGAGTTAAACCTCAAAGCCTATAGCCAACAGCCCTCATAGGTAATTTTGCTTCACCCCTGCCAGAATAAGGGCTGAAGAGCTTCCTAATATCAGTGCAGGTAACTTGTGGAGCATTTTTTAGGGTTCATGTCTTGGCTCCAATACTCTAGTTAACACCTCAGTGATGTTAGTAGTAGTGGTACTCTCGCTTTTCCAATGACCTAAGAGTCAAGATTTGAAGCCAGGCAGCAAACTTTAGAATGTGCTCTACTGACCACCATAGTAAGGGTTTCTTCACCACCTAGAAAAGTTGATGGATTTCCTCATCTCCTGGCCAGAGTGAAAAGAAAGAAAAGTAAACCCACAATTTACAAGTAGTTTTATTAAAGATGAGAATTCCCATTCTCTGTCTAGTTAGATTGTCCGTAGGTACAGGCTTGCTCAACCTATACGAATACCACTCATACCTATCTTTCTGAAGTGTGTGTGTCAATGTCTGTGGGAGCCCTTTGCAGAGTTCACTGGCCTCTCATGGCCACAGTCTGTGCACAAGTTTTCAGTCTGCAGAGTTAGCCCATTGCCCCCTATCATCAGCTGACACAATAGTCTGCTGGCCCAGGGCTGAAAGTCTGGAGTGACTGTGGGCTCAGTCTCACACCCTGTCTTCATGTGTGAGCTATGTCTTCCTCTTTTCAGACTCAGTCATTAGTGTAGTGGAGTGGAGTGATAAACCTTTTATGAGGATCCTTACAAAGTGGTAACAGGAAGTGCTTCACACACTGTCAAGGGGGAGAGGCTCACCCAGGCTGGGACTCCTCCTTGCTGTTCTATGTAGGACTGAAAGTGGAGTTCAGTGATAGAATATGTGCTTAGCATGTGCAAGGAGGAAAGAATCCCCCCCCTTCTGTCCCTCTCCCTCCCTTTCTTCCCTAGCGTGTGTTGCTCTGTACATCAGGCTGGTTTCTAGCTTGCTCTAGTTCTTCTGCCTTTTACATGCTGGGCTCCTGTGCTACCATACCTGGCAAAGTCGGTATTTTGGGGACCCTTATTTTTCAGTTGTTCCTTGGCTAACTTTGGGGTTCTGCCTTGTCTTTCCTGCAGTTCTCACCCTGAACTATAGATAGCTCTCTAGCTCTTTTATAGCTCTGGGAGCTCCCCTCAGAGGGCGCACTGCAGGCTTCCCTGGCACTGTGGGCAGAGGCCTTCAGAGACATGCTTGATCCCATTGGACTCAGAAGCCCAAACCAAGACTGCTGCCTCAGGGGTAGGCATGGGGCTCTGCCTAGGTAACTCTTCCCCTCAGGAAGTCATGACATGGGAAGGGTACTAACCACTTGGGGCTCAGACCCAGTCTTAGTCCTGTTAGGAAGGTGCCTTCCTCCACCTCCCAGTTGTGCTTGGGACAGGAATGACAGAAATGAGGGCCTGCAGGGAATCAGGGCTCTGCCCTCCCAGACTTCAGCAGGCAAGGGTGTGGCCTCCCTTAGCTGCTTCACTTAGCAGTCATCAGTGACCCCCTTCGAGGGTTCCATACAGACTGGTAATCCTTGGAGTAATTCTGGCTGCACTTCTTCATGTGAAGTTATCCTGTCTCATTCTGTCCATCCTCCCTAAGGCAATGGTGACCCTCTCCAGCACCTTTGTGATAAAAAGCAGGGAGCTAGGAAAGACTGGATGTGATCTTGACTCTCCATTTCCTGCCCTGGCCCTGGTATCCATGAAGGCATCACAGTAGGCTGAATGCACTCAGTGATGGTCCTGTAGCAGGCATGCATGATGGGCTAAGAGAAGGTTGTCTCATGCTGAGCTTTCCCGGGTATGGGATCTTGAAGGATCTGTGGCTCTGCACTGTCCTATGTCCCACTGCTAAAGCCTGCCCAAAGTGGCTTCTCCAAGGTGACCCTTGTCCCGCAGCAACCGGAAATTGTCCCCAGTGTCTGGTGTCCTCTCTTCTGCTCCCTTCTCTCCCAGTTTTCAAGCAGTCCTATGCGCCAGCCTGGCTCCTGTGCCTAAGCAGCTGCCCCTCCTTACTGACCGACTGAATTCTCTAGCCTGTCGTCTTGTCTCCTTCCTAGTCCTTAACTAGTGCTGAATTCTGTTAACTCTCCTCTTGCTCATGCTGGGCATGGGAAGGCCAGGGCCTTTGTGCCCGTCTCCTGAGGCTTCCAATGGGACTATGTGAGGGCTTTTCGGGTGAGGAGAAGTTAGGCGGCAGCTAAACTCTGGCCTTTCTGTGCCAGGTGTCTTTCTGGGGTGACAGTGCAGAGAAAGGCCACACTAGGCACATTTCCCCTCTAATGGAAACTCTTCAAACTTGCACAGTAATGTGTAACAGCATTCAGATCTTAGAGCGGTGAGAAGTGGCTTGCCCAAGGTCAGTGTGGGTCAAGTCCATATCAGTTCTCATGCTACCGGCACTCCTTGGCCTGAGGCCAGGCCGCTTCGTGCAGGGGTGAAGGACGATCACTGTCTCTCAGTCCAGTCCGTCCTCTGTGCCGTCACCTCACAAACTCAAGCCCTCTGCCTTTGCCCCACTCACCTGACAGGGCAGGCAGCTAGCTGCCCTGAGAACTTCTTTTGGGGATCAAGCCCAGGAGGAGCCTACTTCCTTTCACCTGTCAGTTTCTGGGGGACTAGTGAGGTAGGACGAACACAGACCTGGGTCCCTTCATCTGTGGGGCCCAGTGTAGAGGTGGTAGGGTTTCTGACTGTGATAATAAGAGTTTTCCCCATTCTGAGGAAAAATGTTCTGTTCTTTATTTGGTTTTAAATTTTCATTTAAGTACATACATTGAGCATATTCCTGCCTGGATCCCTTTTCTCTCTCCTTCTCTTTAATACCCTTTGTTCCCTTAAACTTTTTTTTTTTCTGACTTCTTAAAAACATTATAGTAGGCTGGCCATGGTAGCACATGCCATTACTCTGTAGATCTGTGAGTTCAAAACCAGCCTGGTCTACACAGCAAGTTCCTGGCTAGCTTCCCTCTGCCTCCTGAGGGTTAGGATTCAAGGCATGTGAAAATGAGGACGTGACACTCCAAGGTGTGGTTGAGGAGGTTTTCATTGTAGATATGAGGGAGAGAAGAGCCAGAGGCATCTGGAGGAGCCCAGAGCAGAGAGAAAGAAGTAGACTGGACCTGGCCAGCGGGGAGAAGACATCAAGAGGAGAGCTGTCAGGAGCAGAGGGCTGAAATGTAGGGTTATACAGGAAGGAGAAGTTGGGGGAAGGAAAGATAAGCGCTTGGACTGGTGAAGTTAGGGGCATGGTGAGAAGAGCTGAGAGAAGCCACAGGTGCTCGGTGAACTTGGACCCTGAATTCACTTTAATAGGCACCACAGTTAGCCATTTGTCCAGGATTTCTTTGAGATTTGACAGCATGTTCCACCATGCCTGGCTTCCTCTTTGTAAGAGGGATTTAAGTGAGTTTGGTGTCTGCAGGGGATCCCAGAACCAACCTCCTGTGATTATGAACAGTTGGCTATAGTTCTGGGGTCCAGAATTCCGTGGCTGACCTCAGGAGTGCCTGTGTTGTCTTTAGAGAATGTGCACGTTGCCCTTACCTCATGGCAGCATGTCTAATTGCAGGCCCCATCCCCGCCATGGGCTCTGCAGGCTTGGGAAACCTCAGCTCTTCCATTTCTGCTCTTAAGTGTATGCTCCCTGGAGGCCCACCAATCCTTGAGAGAAGAGCTTCCAGGGTGGGCGCATGGGCACAGCTGTCCTTTTGACTTTCAGATTCGTCTTCGGTGCCAGAAGGGCATCCCACCTTCTCTTCGTGGACGGGCTTGGCAGTACCTGTCGGGAGGCAAAGTGAAACTTCAGCAGAACCCTGGGAAGTTTGATGTGAGTTTTCTTTCCTTTACTTCACCTCCCTGTTGTGTCTCTGGATTTGGCATCTGCCCTGGCAGTGGATCCCCCATGTGCTGCCCTAGACTGCGGTAAGATGGATAATAGACAGGACAGCTTCTCACAAGCCTGACTGCTCAAGACCCAGACTGGCCCAGTCAGAGAACCACATCTACTGAAGGCTGTTGGTCATCTAAGGCTCCACCCTTAGCAGGCCTCAGTGGAACAGACTCCATTACAGTTCTGCCACCCCATTCTGGCCCTTTCTCTCAGACGTTACTCAGGTTTGCTTTTATGGTTGAGCTCAGTGCATTGCTTCGAAGCTCCTGATCATCAGGAAGTGACCCTCAGGCCACATCCCTTCCTGGTGCCTTTAACATGTGCCACAGCCTTTAGGAGCCTCATGTCAGACCACATTGCTTGGAGCCTTCACATTGCTTGGCCCCACCCTCTACTTTGTTCCCTGTCTCTCAGCCTAGCTAGACATGGCCCACTAGCTGGTCTTCTGGGGTACTTGGGGGTCAGAATCGGTGGTCAGAGATGGTGCCTTCTGTAGTCATGCCCCACCATTCTGCTCCCCAGTTACCTCCCCGTAGCTGACATGGCATAATACTCTTCCATTCATTGAACTGAACTGCAGAACACCATGGTAGAAGTTAGCTTCCCTGGGGTTGGCCCAGATTACCTCCAGACTCAGCCCCAGATATCAGGGTTCCCCCAAGCCACTGGGACTAATGATAGGCAGTAAGACACCTGCCAGCCACCAACTCTTTGTTGATATCCTACATACTTCAGTAAATAGCTTCTCTCTGGCCAGATCTGCTCTCTGTGAAGAGTGGTCAGGGGCAGAGCAGGGCAGCTTGGAGCTTACACCATTGGCCTGGAGAAGGCTCTAGCTATTGGTAGCACTTGGCCCTGAGAGACAGAGAACTTGTGGGGTGGCAGCACTTGACTACAGGCAGCTGTGAGTCAGGAGGACTGGATATTCCTGCACAGCACCAAGACCAGGTCCCACAAGGGCAGCCTGACCCTATAATCTTTCTTCTAGTAGGCCAGTCTCCTGTGCTCCAGTGAGAATTGTGCTCCTGGTCAGAATTGGCAGTTTGGGGATGGATGCTCCAGACATGAGGGCAAAGAGTAGTTAGCTTCCAGGGTGCATTGTCTAGAAGGAGTGTGTCCACAGTGCAGTGAAATATAGATCTTTGGTTTTGGTTTTGGTTGTTTTTCAGGACAGGGTTTCTCTGTTTAGTCCTGACTGTCCTCACTCTGTAGACCAGGCTGGCCTCCAACTCAGAGATCTGTCTGCCTCTGCCTCCTAAGTGCGGAGATTAAAGGTATGTACCACCACCCCCCAGAAGAAGCTCAGAACTTTGTATGTGTGTGTCTAGAATAGTATCCAGAGAGGAACTGGCCACCCCTGAGATGGCTGGTCGGTTGCTTATATAAGAGGTAGATTTGCCAAGAAAGGCCTTCTTGGAACCCTGGAGAAGTATGGGGGGTCGTCATGGCAGCACTGGGGTTCCAGTGTTTTCAAGCACACCTGGAAGGTCTTAACTCTGGGTGACCTGGAGGAAGATGAGGATAGGGTGTTCTCTTTAAGTGCCTGAGCCACAAGGAAGCAGAGTGTCGACCGGTGGTGTCGGTGCTCTTAATCTGTTCTTGTGTTCAGGGTCCTTCTGCCCACACTACAGGATCTCGTGGCTCCATTTTCTCTGGCACTGGCTCTTTCTAGTCTTTCCTTAGCAGAATATTCCTGCTCTTGTTGTTTTCTATGGCTTGACCTCCTAAAGCACCTCTAGCATTGCTTAGGTTCACAGAAGCTATAGGCTCAGTGATTACAGCACACGCTGGTCTCCTGGCAGCTGCACCTGCTAGGGAGTAATATTCAGCATCCTTTTCCCTGTAGGCCCTGCAGCTACTCTTTTCCTTCCTTAGCAGTCTACATGTGATTGTGCACCTTGGGCTGCTGAGGTACCATTCTCATGAACCATCAGAAAAACTGAGTGGACCTTCTTTCTGAGAAAAGCAAGTCTGCATTGTGCTCAGGTGGTACAGGGGAGTGTACAGGACACACACAGACCCTAACTTGAAGGTTCTTGGGACCCCAGGGGGTGACACCCACTCCTTCCTCTGCCCTACAACCTGAACACTCCATGAGTCTCTCCTCACTGTGCTTTCTAGTCCAGTTTCTAACACACGACAGAAGAAGACAGTCGAGGCAATCTGAAGGGCTCCTGTGGTCTGACATGAGGCTCCTAAAGGCTGTGGCACATGTTAAAGGCACCAGGAGGGGATGTGGTCTGAGGGTCACTTCCTGATGACCAGGAGCTGCGAAGCAATGCACTGAGCTCAACCATAAAAGCAAACCTGAGTAACTTCTGAGAGAAAGGGCCAGAACGGGGTGGCAGAACTGTAATGGAGTCTGTTCCACTGAAGCCTGCTAAGGGTGGAGCCTTAGATGACCAACAGCCTTCAGTAGATGTGGTTTTCTGACTGGGCCTGTGCTTTCTAGTCTGCTGTTGCCAATCCTCCATGTTCCCTGTCTCTCAGGGCCAAGTGCTGCCAACAAATAGTGAGAGCCTTCTCCAGGCCAACAGTGTAAATTCCAGGCTGCCCTGCTCTGCCTCTTACCACTCTTCACAGAGAACAGGTCTGGCCAGAGAGAAGTGTGTCAGAGAACACACTAGTTTTTTAGTATTCTGAATACCACTACCTCAGGCCAGGAGGGAAATGGGGCCTGTATAAAAAGTCACTGTCGGCCAGGGCCAAAGCCCAGCCTGAACCTTCTGGTATGTTTACCACGGCCTCGCTTCATAGGACTTTCCCAGATGCTGCTTCCCCTGCAGGCAGCTAGTACTTTTTGGGCTCCCTGCCCATTCCTCTGGATTTCCCTTGTATTTATTCTTTCTTTTCTGAAAATTGATGTATGGATTTACATGAGTAAAATGTGGACAGACTTGAGCCTGAGAAACATGTGCATGTTGCCAACAGTCATATCAAGACAGAACATTACAAATGACTGTGGAACTTTTTTATTCTGTTAGAGCTTGATGGCTTTTCAAAAGTACACACATTTGGGTTCAAAGAAGAAAATAGAATTGTTGAAACATCAGTACCTATTCAAGCACTTAAGGCCTGATGGATGTCACAGTCCCTTCTGAACAAGTGTTGCCTGTAACATGGGATGCAGACAGCAGAGAATCTGGGTTTGGTGGCTCGGATTCACACCTGCTTTCCTATCCCAGCTCCATCACTTTTCTGGTTTTGAGGCCTTGGGTAACTTACTTTGTTTCCCCTTCAGTTCTTTCATCTCTAAACAGGGTGTTATGACAGGTTTTGGGTTTTTTTTGAGGGGGGGGGGCAGTGAGTCTCAAGTGTGTTCCACACTCAGCTCTGCATTGCTCTGAGCAATGATAACACCTGTAGCTATTCTTAAGAAGCCTTCTATTTGAAGGACATATTATTCCTAGATAAGGAGTCCTGACTGCTGTGATTCTGTCCACAGCCAGGACAGATACTTGCTCATAAGAATCTTCTGAGAACCTGTTGATGGTGGTGCACACTGTTGACCCCAGCTCTTGGAGGCAGAGGCAGGTGGATCTCTTGAGTTTGAGGCCAACCTGGACTACACAGCAAGTTCCAGGACAGCCAAGGCTACCCAGAGAAACTCTTTCTCAAATCTTCTAAGAGCTCGGATCTCCCTCAGCTTCCCAGGGTTCTGAATTCCATTCTTGGGGGTGGGTTCTCATCTCTCTTCAGGAAGGTCTGGTTCTCTGATGACTGGGTTCTTCATCTGATACCCAAGATAGTTATCTCCTATTAGGAGTGTCCCCACTGCCTCCTTACATTATGTATGTCCTTGCTTCCAGGAGCTGGACATGTCTCCTGGGGACCCCAAGTGGCTAGATGTGATTGAACGTGACCTGCACCGCCAGTTCCCCTTCCATGAGATGTTTGTGTCCAGAGGAGGCCATGGGTAAGCAAGCTAAGCATGTGGGCTGGAAGGCACCTAAGCCATCAGGGGAGGTACAGTGAGCCTGGAGGCATGTGCCCAAAGCTGTACTGTTAGCCTTTTTCTTCTGTGGTTTGGCGTCCTGCCCACTTTTGACTCTTTTGGCTGCTTGCACCATTTATTCTCTCACCTGTTAGAGCTTTCCTGGTTAGGCCTTCCTGATGTAGGGAGAGAGGGAAGGGAGGCTGGTGGACCGAGATGGTATGCAAGAGGGGAGTGACGTACTAGGAAAGGGGACAGAGCTACCAAACAGGGTGGCCCTTTCTAGCCCTCTTCAGTCTGTATCTATCTGCTCTCCAGCCCTGGCCCCATCCCTGCTTTTCTTTGAGCCCTGTCCTTGGGTCGCAATGGGGAGAATGACCCCTTGACGACCACAGTACACCCTTCCAGGGAAGGGCAGGTTCTGAGCAGGTGTGCTCCAGTGAGGGTCAGCTGAGGTGCTCGCCATGCTATCCTGCTTGTCCTCCTCTCCATAGCCAGCAAGACCTGTTCCGTGTGCTCAAGGCCTACACACTGTACCGTCCTGAGGAGGGCTACTGCCAGGCGCAGGCACCCATTGCTGCTGTGCTGCTCATGCACATGCCTGCTGAGGTACCCAGGACATGGTGGGTGGGCAGGGACCTGGAGCCAGCCACAGGGGCTCACACCCCTCTCACCCACAGCACCCAGGACATGGTGGGTGGGCAGGGACCTGGAGCCAGCCACAGGGGCCCACACCCCTCTCACCTACAGCACCCAGGACATGGTGGGTGGGCAGGGACCTGGAGCCAGCCACAAGGGCTCCCACCCCTCCCACCCACAGCACCCAGGACATGGGTGGGTGGACAGGGGACCTGGAGCCAGCCACAAGGGCTCACACCCCTCTCACCCACAGCAAGCCTTCTGGTGTCTGGTTCAAGTCTGTGAGAAGTACCTGCCGGGCTACTATAGTGAGAAACTGGTGAGTACCTGCTGGCCTGGGACACTCTAGGCTGGATGTGACCACCCAAGGCCCAAGTCCCAAGACCTGATGGAGGCCACTCAGGCATCAGCCTCATCAGTTACATATTTCCATTTGTGTCTCTGGCCATCCGATGTTCTCTGAGGCAGTGAGTTTCACTTGGAAGGATCAAAATTCCTCAGGGTTCCTGGTCCTTCCCTCCTTGACCTTGACATAGGCTTAAGAGCTTCTGCTTTGAGCCAGGTTTTTTAATCCCAACACCCAGGAGACAGAGGCAAGCAGAGCTCTGTGAGTTCAAAGCCAGCCTGGTCTATATAGTGAGCTCCAGGACAGCCAGAGAAGGGGGGTGGGGGATGACACAGACACACAGACATGACACTGCTTCTTCTTGAAACTCCATTCTGTTCCCCAGAATGCCTTTCTCTCAGCCATCCATGGGCCTTTCCTGGCCTTGACAGGCTGGAGCTCCTGTTTCTTTCTTGCTGGGGATACTCAGCCCAGCCCCATTGTGTCCCCCTCCCATTCTGTATCTGGCTTGTTCACCTGTCTTCCAGTGCTCTGCAGGCTCTAACTACCTGATGAATTAATGTTGACCCAGCATTAGGAGTCGCTATGGGCTGTGGTCATGGCTTTGTGGTCTTGATGTTTCTTCAGGAGGCAATTCAGCTGGATGGCGAGATCCTCTTCTCACTGCTACAGAAGGTGTCCCCTGTGGCTCACAAGCACCTTAGCCGGCAGAAGATTGACCCCCTGCTGTACATGACAGAGTGGTTCATGTGTGCCTTTGCCCGTACCCTGCCTTGGAGCTCCGTGCTGAGAGTCTGGGACATGTTCTTTTGTGAAGGTACCAGGCTATGCTGGATTGTGGGGGGTCCAAAAGAAGCCCACAAGCCTTTCTTGGACTCATCACCTGCTCCATACAGGAGTCAAGATCATCTTCCGTGTGGGGCTGGTACTGCTGAAGCATGCACTAGGCTCCCCTGAGAAGCTCAAAGCCTGCCAGGGCCAGTATGAAACCATTGAGCAGCTGCGGAGCCTCAGCCCCAAGATCATGCAGGAAGCCTTCTTGGTCCAGGAGGTGCGACCCACACACCCCACTTGCTATTGGAGGGAAGCGGAGCTGGCACTGGCTTTGGAGGAGGCTTTATATGGCTCTGTTCCAAGGGTTAGTCAGCTCAGATCAGGTTGGATAGACCTCATCCTTTTGCTAGACGAGTGAGGCCCAGAGGCCTTCCTTAGCTTGTCCACTTGGGGAGTAGAGGAGGTTATGGTCTACAACCCTCTCATTTTCCTTTGTAAGTACCTGTTTTTCAAGGGCTACAAATTAAGAGACATAGGCATGGCCGGCTCCGTGGTGGGGGGTGGGGGACAAGCCGGTGCTAATGCATGTCGCAGGCACAGATATACAAGGCCATTTTTGTATGCTACTTCCAGCATTGTCACTTTTTACATTTGAGGAATAGAGGCCCATAGAGGCAGAATTTCAAAGTGATCCCCTTAGTAACAGCTCAGAAGTAGTGGAGCTGGAATTGAAGCCTGGACAGTCAGTAGGTGCCAAGGCTGGCTGAGAGTGGGTTGCCACTTCAGCTCTGCCCCTTCTATCCAAGAAGGTAAATGGGTTTGTGAGCTGTAGGCAGCTTTCTCCTCTGAGACAGTGGGTCTCGTGTTTGGGGCACAACCACATCCTTCCTGGGTTCAGCTTTTAACAGAGTCTAGGATTGGAGGCAGAAGGGAAAGATTGTTCTTTCTGGTGCTCACATGCCCTTCGTTGTCCCAAAGGTGATAGAGCTGCCTGTGACAGAGCGCCAGATTGAGCGGGAGCACCTCATCCAGCTGCGGCGCTGGCAAGAAACCCGTGGTGAGCTGGAGTGTCGCTCTCCACCCAGGATGCATGGTGCCAAGGCCATCCTGGATGCAGAGCCTGGTCCCCGACCTGCCCTGCAACCTTCACCGTCCATCCGCCTACCTCCAGATGCAACTGTCCTCAGCTCTAAAGCTAATAAGCTGCCCAAACAGGTCCAGAAGGAGCAGAAGAGGACAAAGGCCAGTGGGCAGCTGGACAAGTCCCCAGGCCCCAATCAAGCCACAGTGGTGACTGCTTCGGGTGACGCGTGTCCTCCTCAGGATGTGCCTCCAAAGGACTCAGTCTCTCAGGGCCCAATCCCGCAGGACTCTGCTCCCCAGGACTTAGCCTGCCACCCATCACAGGAGAGCCTGACTTCCCAGGAGAGTGAGGACACCTACTTGTAACCCCAGGAGTTCAGGCCTCCAGGTGGGGTCTCCACACATCTTACACGGTTCAAAGACTGACAGTACTCCAGGTCCTGTGTACCTGAAGGCCCAACTGCTTAGCCACGGGGCTGGGATAGATCTGGCTGGCCCAGTACAGATTCTGCCTGAGCCTCCTTATTTATTTTTTCTTGAGTCAAGCTGGCCCAGCCAGCACAGGCAGAAGCTGTGGCCAAATGAGTTGGGTCTCATTCAGCCCTGTCCTTCTGGGGGATGTTCCTCAGGGCTAGGGTGCTGACATTCGGGAAAGTGGTGGGGTACTCTTTATGTAAAATAGAAACATGGTTTTGTACGGAAATAAACAGGCTTATATAGAGAGCTGGTGTACAGCTAAGGACCCAGAAGGGATATGGCCCTCCATCCTGGGCCCCCCAGCCCAGCAGGAACCTCTTTGAAACATACCTTTGATATAGAAGGCACCAAGTCCAGAACTAGCTGCTGCTCTAGGCTCTATCTCTCTCAACCCATCTCTGATGCCATGTCCATCTTCTGACAGATGAGTCACTCCAGAGCTGAAGCCCACTACTGGGGCAGATCAGGAAATAATTCTCAAGGTCCCTGTGTTTCTTTTTTTGCTTTTTAGGGATAGCATTTCTCTGCATGGTCCTGGCTGTCCTGAAACTCAACTTTGTAGACCAGGATGGCCTTGACCAGAGATCCACCTGAGTGCTGGGATTAAAGGAATGTGCCTGGCCTGGTCCCTGCCTTTTTATTGGGGGGGGGGGAGGTTGGGGTGAATCCCTGAACAGGTAGCTTAGAGCTGTTTCTCCTCCAGGGTCAGGTCTCAGTGCCACTTGAGATCCCAGTGAGCACTCCACACTATCTGGGGCTGCCACCATGGTGAGGTGCTGTAGATACCTGACAGGTAAGGGGAGAAGCTGGCCTCCTTGATGCAATGCTACTTCCTGTTTGCCGTCATGGTTCACGTTCACTGGCTTGGCTGGGCTTGGGCCTGACAAAGGGAGTTCTATACCCTCCTCTAAGAGCCACATTTGCACCCCAAGCCCCTCACCCAAGTGAGCAGACTGCCACAGAGGGGCAGGCAGGTGCTCAGTGACAACCTGATAACTGGCGATGGCCAGAACAGGGTGTCCCTGGGAGAGGGCTCCCTTCTGCTGAGGAAGCAGCTTTTCTAGTCAAACAATAGTGGCTGTTCCTGGCCTGAAACCAAGCTGGGCCAGACCATAGGAGGGAACAGGGAGGGAGAAACAGATGCTGGGAGCTTTCAGGCACAGCCTGGGCCTAGAACATGTTGTTCTGACACAGCTGGGGATACTGAGGCTTTGAGCAGCTCACTCACTCACTCCCGAACTCCTGCTTCTCATCCCCATGGTTTCCCACTCTCCACATCTACCATGGTGAGATGGACTCAGCCTTTGGGAAGCACCCGCACTCCCTCCCCTCCCTCCCCCCCAGTTCTCCAGAGGACAAGCCAGGATGTGGCTGCAGTGTTCCATGAGAATCATGTGGAGCTAGAAAAGCCAGGAACAGGGCTGAGCCCAGCTTCCTCTGCCTGTGGTACAGGATCCGGAGCATGAAGTCCTGCATGGGCCTGCCTGCTGGGTCCCAGGCACCCGAGGCCAATCCTAACCTACCTTGTGCGAAGCCTCCAAGCTGAGGTTTGAGTGCTTGGGCCAAATAAGGGCCTCTTGGGGCATGCTGTGTCCTGCCGTGGAACCAACCTGTGCTTGCTCACTCCTGCTCAGCCTTGGGGTCTTCTCAGACCTTCAGATGCTTGATCATACCTGGGGTGTCTGCCAGTGCTTGGGGCCTTCTTGGATCTGAAGCAAATCTAGATGTGCTCAGACCAGTTGAGTTCTGCTAATGGCGGCAAGCTTTAAGACTTCTACGGGCTCAAGTCTCTGGCCTGAGTCCCCAGGGAGCCTCAAATGCAAGGCCTGTCCCCTCGGCTTTCCCGGCTCAGGTACTTCCGGGTTGTTTCCCTGGAATAGCTTAAGACTTCCGAGTATGTTGTTCAGATAGGTGACAGAGCGCTCTTTCTGTGCCTCCCCTTAGAAGGGGGCATTCTACCCTGCCAGTCGGGTGATTGAAAAACTGGCTAGGTCTCAGCTGGTCAAACTGATGGAAGGCAGGAGATGAAATATCATCAGTACCAACCCAGGGCAGCTCTAGTTTAGTGCTCTTCAGTCCCTAACAGCTCTGTTAGCTCTGCAGTCCCTGCCCCCATCCAGCTGTACCGCACCCGTCTCCGGCGTTCAAGACACTGTGGACAGCATTCCGGCCCCAGCTGAACTCCGGCAAGCCTTGAAACCCTCCCGCGCCTTAATGGCCTCAACCAGAAAGCCCACGTGCAAGCCTGGAGGATAGACAGGACCTCGGGCTTCCGGCACGTTCCCAAACCCGACGTGACAGGCGGCCAGCGGAAAGGGCGTAGCCGGGGCGTGGCCTGCAGGCCACCGAGGGGTGGCAGGCAGTGATTTCCAGACTGGGGCTAGAGGAATGGACAGCAGGCCAGGCCAAGGCGGGGTTCGAGGTCAACCTGCAGCGCCGGGAAGGCGGAGCTCGGGGGAGGCGTGGCCACCGAGGAGTGGGTGGCTGGCTGGGCGGGCCCGCGGCGTAGCGGGAGGTGTGGATCCCCCTGGCCGCAGCTCCTTTAAGCCGGGCGCCGCCCCGCCTCCTGCCTGAGTCTAGCTGGCGGCGGGCCGTGGCCGCGCAATCTGCGATGGAACTGCACATCCTAGAGCACCGGGTGCGGGTACTGAGCATCGCCCGCCCGGGCCTTTGGCTCTACACCCACCCACTCATCAAGCTACTCTTCCTGCCCCATCGCAGCCGGTGCGCACCCGGGTCCAGGGGCGCAGGTCAAACGGGTGGGGGCTCCTCCGTCACTCTAGGCTAGGGGAGGAGGTTTAGGGTCGCCGCGAGGCAGCGGGTACCGGGTGGGGACGATGTCCGCTCGGGCCGCCATCCGGCCGGGGCCTACCCTTTCTGAGACGCCGCCTATCCGGCCTGGAGAGGTCCCCTCCCAAGGCTTGTCAAGGTGCAGACTGCCTAGGGGAGGCAGCCGAGTGGGGCATGCCTTCCTAGCTCTGCGTTAGCCTCTTTCACATGCCTCACCTAAAGTTTAAGAGTCGTGTAGGGGAACCCAAAGCCGACACCTCTAGGGTGCGGAGTGGAAGGGAGGTCTGGAGTTGAAAAACAGCCGGAGATCAGGTGCGACCCAGACCACGTTGCTCCAGGGAAGGAACTGAGGCCTGAGGGCGGGTCAGGAAGGCGCCCAGCGGGGGTCCTGTAGTGCTCTGGAACAAAGTTCACTGGGACTCTCCAGCCCATTCACCCCCCACTCCTTCCCTCCCCACTAGGTGCAAGTTCTTCAGCCTGACGGAGACCCCGGAAGATTACACACTCATGGTGGATGAGGAAGGCTTTAAAGGTGGGAACCGGCCCCTGCTCACTTCGGTGCAGGGATCGAGCTAGCTTCCTGAGAGCTTAGGTCTCAAAGGCATATGGGTCTGGCTTCGAATCTTCCACTCCTCACTTAAGTACTGTTTTCTCTTATGTAAGATGTAGCCACGGGGCCAGCCTGGTCTACAAATCGAGTTCCAGGACAGCCAGGACTGCTACACGGAGAAACCCTGTCTCAAAAACAAACAGAAAAGATGTAGTCCATGACAGTTTATTCGTATTTATGAGAACTTTATAAACTTAAAGCCCACAAAGGCCTGGATATGAGTTCCAAGTCAGCGGAGCTGTGGGAGTGTTTCACACTTAGGTCAGATTAAGGGGTTCCTGTAGCTGTTTTAACCCCGGTCGTCATTTCTTTTTGGAATTATCTTCCCAGTGAAGCTAGCTTCTCCTTCATGGCCTGGGAAGTCTAGGAGCCGGAGGGCTGGGGAAGGAATGCAGGAGCAGGCCACAAGCCCAGAACAGGGCCCTGGGGCCTCCTGGCTGTGCTTGGGCGAACAACAGCCACCCTGGCCCTTGTCCCTGATCAGCTCTGGGACCGGGAGCTGACTTCTGGCCCCCATTTTTGCCTCTCTGGCCTGTGCTCTAAGGCCTAGAGTCTCAAGCCAGCCACCTGGAGCTTGGCCTAACTTCCTTCCCAAAGGACTTAGTTTCCCTGTTCTGTAGGGAAATCTCTCCTCTGCCAGGGAGTGCCTTCCCATCAGTAGATCGCTGGGCGCCCTCTGGTGGTACTCTGAAGCCCGTTAGGCCACAGAAAAATTCCTAGGAATATCATCCCATTTTGCAGATAGGAAACAGACTAAGCAGGGGTTGGAATCCCAGCACTTAGCAGGCTTTGGCAAGAGGATTAGTTTGAGTTCAGGCCCAGCCTCATCTACATTGTAAGACTCTCTCAAAGCAAACAAGCAATGAAAAACCACTTGCCTCAAGTCATACAGCAAAATTGTACTCGAACCTAATCCTGAGTTTGAGAATGCCTGCATACAAGGCAGAAATGATAGGAGACAGCCGTGACCTCCAGACCTGGCCTGCCTTGCTAGAACTTCCTAAGGTTCAGACTAACCAAGCATGTACCTCCTGCCCACAGAGCTACCCCCATCCGAGTTCCTGCAAGTGGCTGAAGCCACATGGCTAGTGATGAACGTATCGTCTCACAGTGGTGCCGTGATGCAGGCTGCTGGAGTTACCAAGATTGCTCGGTCTGTCATTGCCCCCCTGGCTGAGCATCATGTGTCTGTGCTGATGCTGTCCACGTACCAGACAGACTTCATCCTGGTGGGTTTGGGCAGTAAAACCAGGCTGGAATACCAGAGGGAGGAAACAGACCACAGCTGATTCTCCCCCAGCTATCTTCCAAAATCCTCATCTCTGCCTGCCCACACCTACCTTAAATACCTTCTTCGCCCAGTTCAACTCAGCATCATATTCTAGAGTTAAGACTAAAGATGTGAGCTACTACTATTTGGTAGTCGGCCTTCATTCACAGAAACACAGAAAGATCTCTGTCTCTGGAGTTATGGGATTAAAGTCATGTGTTAGCACTGTCTGACCTCCCTGGCTTGACTGTGTGTGGATCTGTTCTCTGATATTCCAGACTGGTTTTATTAAATATATAATATATCACCACTTGTTGACAAAGGGCATAAGCAGAGATGCTTGGGGCTGCATAATGTGTGTCATTTGCCTTGACCCAGGTACGGGAGCAGGACCTGTCTGAAGTGATCCACACACTGGCTCATGAGTTCCAAATCTACCGTGAAGTAGGTGGGGAGCCTGTGCCTGTTACCAAGGATGATTCTAAAAACGGCTTTCCCCAAGCCCAGCACGGTAAGATCTGCCCTCCAACACCCAAATTTAGATGGAACCTTTTCCCATAGGAGGGCCTGTCCTTTAAAGGGGTGGGGATTGGGTGTTTTTTCCCGTTGGACCAGCAAACACCATTTCTCAATGTGTGAGATGGGACAGGTACACCCACATCCTTCCCTTCCCAGCCACCAGGGGTCGCCCCAGCCCAGGATTGCCTTTTCACCTTGTGGCCCATGTATCCTGAGCAGGGCCCAGCCCCACGGTGCATCCCATTCAGAGCCCACAGAACCGATTTTGTGTCCTCACACTGGACCCTGAGACATTGCCAGCTGTTGCCACCACCCTCATTGATGTTCTCTTCTACTCACACAGGTGGGCCACACATGCTCTTGGTTTCTGGCCTCACACTTCCTGCGCTCTGGCCTTTGCCTCGTTTATCTCTCCATCACTCTGTATCCTGCTCAGTGTCTTAGTGTCCCTGACAGCCCGTTAGCCCTCAGCCAGAGGTGTTGACAGAACCACTCCACAGCCACATACACCCCAGTCAGGCCACCTGCCCAAGGCCCTTGGTCTCTCACAAGGGCCTTCCCAGAGTCATCTATTGTGGCTTCTCCTTTGTGGTCTGGAAGTCAGGAAATGGAGAGAGCCATGTGCCTGGCAGAGCTCTTGACCCTGTCATCCCTCTCCAGTGTTCCCAAGGAGGAAGCCTCAGGTGGTCCTGGGTCAAGCTCCATTCCGTTCTTCGCCTTCTCCCTCATTGAGGGTTACATCTCCATTGTTATGGATGCAGAGATCCAGAAAAAGTATGTAACCTAGGCTTACCCTGACCTGCAGAAGGCCATAGCCCCTCAGCCAGCCTCAGGGAGGGGGAGGTGGCATGCCCAGGCTCTGTGCTTGGCAGGAGGATATGCCCCAGGGATCAGAATAGAGTAGATGGGGATGCATGGGTACTCTTCCCATCACCCACCTATGTCTCCAGGTTCCCCAGTGACCTCCTGCTAACCAGTTCCTCTGGAGAGCTGTGGAGGATGGTGCGCATCGGGGGACAGCCCCTGGGTTTCGGTGAGGACCACTCACCCCTTGTACTGGGGGTTAGGGCAAACCTATGGGTACCCACAGCATCTTCTCTGAGTCGCCTGTGTCTCCAACCTTCAGATGAATGTGGGATTGTGGCCCAGATCGCAAGTCCCCTGGCAGCTGCTGACATCTCTGCTTATTACATCAGCACCTTCAACTTTGACCATGCCCTGGTGAGTGCCTGGGTTGGCTAGAGGTCCCCACAAAGTTCAAGAGGGGCAGGAAGAAATACCAGCTGATTTAGGGAGTTGGGCATCCCTGGCCAGGATCATCCTTGGCATTTCATGCTGTGCCCCTACCCTAGGTTCCTGAAGATGAGATCAGCAGTGTCATTGACGTACTCCATCGAAGGCAAGAAGGCCTGGCTTCCAGTGATCCATAGGGACATCAGGCCTCCAGCACCACCTTACCACCGGGCTCTCAGAGACTTTTCTGAGCTCTTTCCTGAAGCTGCAGGATGAGCCCCTGGTCCTGCCAAGGGGCTGTATATAAGCTGCGTGGAGCTGGCACTCATGGACATGTGTGCACCCCTAGGCACAATGGGCAGGAGCTGGCTCCGAATGTCTGCCCGCAATGGTGCTTGGGGCTTAGACCCCAACCATCACTTTCTACATGACCTCAGCATTTGCACAGTCCCTGCGTGAGGCTCAAGCCATCTCTCTCCTGACTGGGTCCTTCTACCCTCGCCTGGGCTCTCATCTCCAGCGTGGGTTGCCTTCCCAGCCAGGTGAGCCCCAGCAGTGCCTTCCAATCCTGGAACTCCTGGGAAAAGGTTTTACATCTCACTCTTATTTTTATGACCATTTAAATAAATAAAAGACTTCCTGAACTGAGCCCTGTGCTTCTGAGTGACGGCAGTATCAGATCTTAGTCTCCCAGCAGTATGTATATGTGACAGATGAGTAACTGAAGCCCCCAGCACATCTCTAAGTCACATAATTCCCAACCAAGGCTGTTCATCTCTAAAGTCTAGGGTCTGTTCATTCTTAGCTTGACCTAGCAAGTTCTGGACACTGAATAAATTCCTCTGTCCTTAGCTAAGAGGCCCCTGGCTAGACACTGGGAAACCTGTCTAGGAGGTCCCAAACACCTCTCTCCCAGGCTACTGCCCGCACTCCTGTGGGCCTTGCCTGGATTCTCATGTCCCTTTTATGGAGAAATCCCACAGTTTATTACACTTGGAATGGTGACCAGGTCTTCCTGCCTCTGGAGCCCTCTTTTACCCTTCAGTGCTACATGCCTGGGCACATCTTGGGCTAGGTTGTTCCATCATGGGGCCTCCTGCTCAGCAGAACCAGGACTCCATTGCAGCGGTCAGGGCACCACACATGCCCTAGGAGGTTATCAGATACCTTCAGCTAGGACCCACCCATGCTCAAGCGGAGAAGAAGGGTGTGACTTCTGTGTACCCAGGTCATAGTGACTCCCCAGAAAAGCCAGCATACAGGCTAGGCTTCTGGCAGTATGCCCACATGGCTCTGGGAACCCCAAGGCTGGGACTTCAGGCTGCACATCCATCCGATGAGCCTAGAGCACAGTCCGGCATGGTGAGTGAGTGTTCAGAGACCTTAGCTAGTCCTCTTCTTCAGCCTCAGTTTCTCCATGTCCAGGAATCAATTCCTTCTGGGACCCTGGGAGGGACATTTCCTTGGAGTTTGTCTGTGGTTGGGAGTGCGATAGAGTAGTTCTGTCTCCTCTGGGGGTGGGGGACCTAGTGTAAGCTCAAGCTTGGGGGTGGGCAGCCTACACTAGATGGGACCAGCATGCTCAGGGTTGCTTCGCCAGGACCCAGCTGGCTTTGTGCCACTTGGGAGGTCTGCCTGTGAGTCACTCTCAGGTTTAGGTGCTTTTGTCATCGTCAGGCCTCAGTCAGGTCCAAACCGGCCCCAGCTGGCTCTCAAGACTGCCCACTGTATGATCCATCCAGGGGCAAGAACCACAGCTCAGCAGGCTGGGCAGGTGCACCAAGGTTGGGGCCTCAGGCTACAGGTGTAATGAGCCGGGTTCAGGTGGTATGCACAGCTGGTGAGTGTGTGGGCTCAGGTGGTATGCACAGCCGGGTGAGTGTGTGGGCTCAGGTGGTATGCACAGCCGGGTGAGTGTGTGGGCTCAGGTGGTATGCACAGCCGGGTGAGTGTGTGGGCTCAGGTGGTATGCACAGCCGGGTGAGTGTGTGGGCTCAGGTGGTATGCACAGCCGGGTGAGTGTGTGGGCTCAGGTGGTATGCACAGCTGGTGAGTGTGTGGGCTCAGGTGGTATGCACAGCTGGTGAGTGTATATCTGTGTGTCCACTTGTATTTCTGTCCACATCTGACTTTGTCAGAATGGAGGGTCTTGGCTCTTAAGGCATTCGGATTCTTGGGGTCTCAGGACTGGGGTTCTAGCCTCTAGGAGATCCACTGAATTCCAATAGGCCTCAGACGTTTGAGGGTACAGGGCTTAGAAGGTGCTCCAGGGAGGAGATCTCCACCTCAGCCTGGTGCCTTTCTGGAGGCTATGTTCTATATTGGGCCTAGCAGTCTCCAGGCTCAAGTAGGGGCTGAGACCCAGCCCTTCTGATCTACCTAGGCCTCCATGGGGGTCTCGGGGCAATGGGAGTCAGTGTGGTCAGCCTGGGCTGGCATTAGCAGGTCTTCCACAGAGGCAATAGAAGGTATGCTCGGGCTGCCATCATGCAGCCCCGGGTCCAGCTTTGGCTGAGATGTGGCCCTGGACAAGTGGAGATAGGACAGGAGGAAACCTCAGCTAGACCGATCTTGTCAATACACAGAAATCCATCTCAAGTCATTCTCAAAGATATGATCAGAAATTCAGGGTTTCCAGACCTCTGTCCCAAGGGCTGCCTTGGACTCGTTTGTGCTAAGCTGCACTGTAGTTGGTTTGTATTGCTTTGTAATTTTTAAAGATGTATTTATGTGTATACGTGTTTTGTCTGTACGTGCATGCCTATTATAAGCACTAAAGGTCAGAAAAGGCATTGGGTCCCCTGAAATTGCAGTTATGGGTTGTGAGCTACCATGTGGCCTCTGAAAACTATACCCTGGTCCAACAAATGCACTTAACCACTGAGCCATCCCTGCAGTCCCTACAGTTGGGTTCCTGCTCCTCTGTTGGAGTGAGAAAAGAAAGTGTTTGCCACCTTGCAGTGCCAAGACGCTGCCCTGTAGGAGAGGCCCCGGGGAGGAACAGGAGGTGTGCCTGGCTGCAGCTAGTGCTGTGCTGCATTCGCAGAGAGTGTCCTCCTCTGTGGGGAAGGCCGTTAGGGGATACGCCTGTTGATTGACAGAGGATAGTCTTCTTGTCCTAACAAAACCAGAGTCTAAAAGGGTCCATGTGCCCACCAGACCTGGAAAGTGTGTGTGTGTGTGTGTGTGTGTGTGTGTGTGTGTGTGTGTGTGTGAGAGAGAGAGAGAGAGAGAGAGAGAGAGAGAGAGAGAGAGAGTTTAGCTGATGGGAAAGATTTTGTAAAATTCCTTGTAATCCAAGGTGACTGCCTGTGTTGATGGCCGGGTGTCTGTTGCTGCTGGTGACAGCTGACAGCGGTTGTGTGGGTAGGCACGCGAGGTCTGGCCCTGGCTCCTCCCTGACCCTCGGCTGAATAGAGTGGAGATATTGAGCAATGGCCCCTGACTGTGTCACTTTCCCAAGAGGGTCATGATGCTACTGGGATTCTGAGCCGAGGGTGCCTGTCATAGTGGTGCCCAGAACCTCTTTCCAGGGGATTAACTGTGGCATTATATGGATGTCTGTTCTTGCTGCCTGTGTGTGTGTGTGTATATATATATATATATAAGAATGACAGGTGTGGTCCTTACTCACTCCTCCCTGGGGTGTGTGTGTGTGTGTGTGTGTGTGTGTGTGTGTGTGTGTGTGTGTTCACTTTGGGCTTGACTCTATCTGGCTTGACTCTATCTCTGCATGTGTATTAATTGGGGACATTTTTGGTGTTTACATGATCACGAATGTGCCCTCTGCCCCGTCACTTTCCTCCAGCACCCTGTATCCCCAAGGACAAGGTTGTCCCCCTGCCCCCTCCCTGTTCCAGTTCTCCTAGCTGCCTCTACTTCACCCCACTCTCTGTACCCTTGCCTGCTGCCCCCAAAGCGAGCATGTACGGCCTTCTGCCTAGAGCCCAGGCTAACCCCCACTCTCCATCCCCTTCCCCTCCCAGGGCCCCCTGATCAGCAGACAGTACTTTATGGATGTCCTTGTTCCTGGTCTCTGCTGCCTTTAGTGACTCAATTTCCCTTTCCTGTTGCTGCACAAGTGACTTGTCCCCTAGCATGTGCCTTGAAGAACATAGCCCCATAGCTGTGTTCCTTCTCAAGAAGATCCTGACCCTCCCTCACTAGCCTTGGAGACCCCTTGACTCTCCTGAGGTGGCTGTATGTCTGTGCCCTCTGTCCTGTATCATCTCTCCCTCCCCTCCACATGTGGGCTCTCACATACTGAGTACACCCCAAGCCCTTGCTGTGCTTTGAATTCCTCTTTAATTGTTCTTCGTGGTTGTGTGGTGGATGCATGCATGTACATATGTGAATGTGGATGCAGATGTGCGGAAACCAGAGGTCAAAGTCATATGTTTTCCTCTATGGCTTGACACATCGTTTTTGAGATAGGGACTCTCACTCGATCTGGAGCTCCATGTTCCTGCTAGGCTGACTGGTCAGTGAGTCTGTGGGACACACCTGCCCCTGAGCCCCCCTGCTGGGGTTTCAGATGCCCACCATCGTGCCCAGCTTTTACCTGATGCTGGGGATCTGAACTCAGGTCCTCATCGGGGCACAGCAAGCCCGTTACCCACTGCTGCCTCCTCAGGTAGCCAGCTAGACAAAAAAATTCATTTTTATGTGTGTGACCATTTTTCCTGCATGTATTGCACCACGTATGTGCAGTGCCTGCAGATGTCAGGAGAGAGTGTCAGATTCCCAGGAACTGAGATAGAAGTGATTGTGAGTGAATGTGCTGGTTCCGGGGACTGAATTCGGGTCTCAAGTGCTATTGCTTCCGCTTAGCTTAATGTTCTTGAGTGTCATCTATACTGTGGCGTGTGTCTAGATGCCTTTCACGAGTGTCATTACCCTGTTGTACAGAATGCTGCATTTTGTTTGTTTATTATCGTTTGAAGAAATTTGGGACTTTCCATTTTAGGCTATTGAACAAGGTGGTACGGCTCCTCCTTCCTGATTTTACGTTCATTCTGGAACAGGGGTGTCAGCAACCACTTAACACCCTCCCTCCATTGAATGACCTCCAGGAGGTGCTTGGAAGCAGCATGATGGCTTCTCTCCTTGGTGCAGGATAAATTACTTTTTTGTATCAATGTAATCATGTGGAATTTCTCTAGGGTTTCCCCAAGACCACATGTGGAAGAAGGTGATTTGTCTTTTCTTTCTTTTTTTGTTTTTTTGATTTCGGTTTTTGAGACAGGGTTTCTCTGTGTAACAACGCTGGCTGTCCTGAACTCACTTTGTAGATCAGGCTGGCCTCCAACTCACAGAAATCCACCTGTCTCTGCCTCCCAAGTGCTGGCATTAAAGGCATGTGCCAACACTGTCCAACTAGAAGGTGACTTTTCTTGGCATCTCTCCCAAGTCATTTCTCAGTGTGCTTGCTTATTGGCCTGGGAGTCTTCCTCTTCCACGTCTTCCTCTTATGTATCCTCTAGGGTTTTTATTATTATTATTAAGTTAGTTAGTTAGTTGAGACAGTTTCTTTGTGTATCCCTGGCTGTCTTGGGACTTGCTATGTAAATCCGACTGGCCTCAAATTCAGAGATCCATCTGCCTCTGCCTCCTGAGTGCCGGGAATAAAGGCATGCGCCACCACACCCATCCATAACTTCTCTTTCTTGTGTGTTTGTCTCTGATGCTCAACTCCTAAGAATAAAGAGTCAGTAATGTGCCTGCCTTACATGTGTGAGGATTGAGTTCAGATGCCCAATATCCACACAAAATCTGGGGGCTATGGTGCAGGTCTGTAACCCCAGCACTGGGCGGGGCGGGGTGTGGGGGGCAGAGACAAGCAGATTCTTGTTGCTGGATAGCTAGCCTAGCAATGCTAATGAGACTGGGTTCAGTGAGAGACCCCACCACCAAACAAAAAAACAAAAAACGGAAAAACGAGCAAGGCAGAAAGTGACTGAGAAAGACCCTGGTCACTGACCTCTACCTCCACACCTGTGCACAACACACACACACTTTTCCACCAGCAACAGGTGCCACTTTTGTGCAATGGGTGCCCAAGTGAATTTTACAAAGGAGGGGGTGTGTAACACTCTTTTCTCTCAGTTACTTTTCCTGGAAAGTGTTGCAATCTAGAGTAGTCAAAAAAGCACATTGGGAACACACTATAAAAGAGTCAAGAAAAAAGTCAGCATGTTTCCAAAGCAAGATCATGTGCTCCGGTGTGACAAGGGCAGGAAGAGACTCCATTCCCCTGGGCTGCCTGAGATTAGCTGTTCAAACCAGCAACCCAGGTTGCTGTCCTTCAAGAAGCCTGCATAGATACATTAGTGCACCTGTGCCAGCATACATACCAGTAGAGCATGGCTGGGTCCTGCAGGCTGGCAGCCATGAATCCCTTGTGCTGGAGCATCTGTATATGGCCCCTGGTGTTTTTTCAGCCCCTACTGTACCCTGGGCCCTGTCTGCACCATGAGCACGAGACCCATTTTCCTTCTCTGTTTTTCTCTCTTCCTATCAGACTCTCAGTCACATCTGTATATGGCCCCTGGTGTTTTTTCAGCCCCTACTGTACCCTGGGCCCTGTCTGCACCATGAGCACGAGACCCATTTTCCTTCTCTGTTTTTCTCTCTTCCTATCAGACTCTCAGTTATACCTACCCCGACCTGTCCACTTCTCCCTGCCCCTGTGGAGGGACTATCATTCTTGCCATTGACTGCATCAGTTCTGGACAATCTATTGAACATGCTGGTGGGTCTCTTGGCCCAGGAAGGCTATCTGCACTTTCTCTTCCATGATTCTGCCTTCTATGCTTTGGTTTCTCCATCTACAAAATGAGGCTGGTTCCTAAAGTGGTTATGAAAATCCAGAGGTGTGCCCTGCATGGATGTATAATGCCAAGCCTGGCACATGAAAAATTTAGAAATTTATCTAGTTTTTTTTTGTGGCCAGGGAAACCAGACATATTAGACAAGAATCTGTTATTTCAAAATAGGTGTTCCAAAGCCAGGGAGGTGGATCAGTTGGCAGAGTGCTTGACTACCATGCACAAAGCCCTGGATTCAATCCCCATACCTTATAGACCTTTGCAGGGGCAGGCACTAGTGGAGATAATGAGGTTAGAAGTTCAATGTCAGATATGTAGTAGCTCAAGACCAACCTGGGATACCTGAGACCCTGTCTCAAGAAGTGAACAGTGTATTCTATATTGTCATATAGGAAATGTAGGCATACACCTGAGCTATTACTCAGGTTACTGTGGTATGTCTCTTGAAGGGACACAGTTCTGTGGGGGCTCTGGAACTTCTGTGGTCATTGTGCCTTCTCTGAACTCACAGATATAATCTAGGCTCATAAGGGGGTGGTAGGGTCATCCTGGGGAAACGAGCCAGTGGACATCTGGGCAGCCTCTGTCCACTGCCAGCCTGTCAGTATGCCTGTTGACACTGTCCCAGGCTTCTCTTAGTCCGGGTTTCCCTGAGGCCAGTCTGCTCACAGGAACTGTGGTAATGGCTGGTGTGTCAGAGACACACAGAGCTGAAGGAACACTCATATCTCCGTCTTTTCCTCTAAATAAGGTTTCAGACCCCTGATGTGTGGGGTGGTGATGGTCAGTTACTCAGTTTGGGAGGCATAGAGCACACCTGTTGGCAGGACAGGTCCCAGGAAGACCCTATGGCCACTGGAGAACAAGGGATCTCCTGGGCCCCATGACCTCCCTGACCTGGCATGTCCCTTCTCACTGGGGCTTACGTAACCCCACCTTTCCCAATTGCCCCAAAGCCACCAATGACATAAGCCAATGTGTGTCTTCGTCTGCCCCAGGAACTGTCAGGTACATGTTTACCAAACTCTCACTGAGGGTCAGGCTCAATCTTGAGTGACACTAAGTCTCTAATAGGGGGTCCTGCACCACTCACACACTTACAAACATCCAGATGCAGCCCTCATATGACCAGCTCTATGTTTTCCCCTCAGTCAGGGTCATGGTCATCATCACTATCCAGTTCATGAACAGTCCAGTCATTCCTCTTGAGATTCTGCTGGCAGTCACTCTCCATGCCTGGGTCCCCAACTGCTGCCACTGTTCTGCTGCCTACCCTGACCTGGGTACAGTGTCAGTGACCTTTCCTATTGGCTTCCTCCATGGAAGGTTTTCAAGGTTCATCCATGTTGTGACACGTCAGGTCTTTACCTGTGTTTGTGACTTAATATTCCACCATACGTACTGTGTATCCGTAATTTCCTCTGACCATTGGTCTTATGCTTTGGAGAGGATGCAAATAATCTCTCCTGTGATTCCTGCAGATTTGTGTGTGAGCATGCATGCAGTTTCTGGTTTTGCTTCTTATTAGAACAAGTTTTTGTTTGTTTGTTTGTTTGTTTTTGTTTTTTGCCTGATGTGGTGGTGCACACTTGTAGTCCTAGTGCTTGGAAAGACTGCCAGAGTCTGTGGCCGACCTTGTCTGTATGGTGAATTGCAGACTAGCCTATGGTAAGGACAGAGTAAGGACTAGCCTAGGGTACAGAGAGTGAGGCCTTGTCTCAGAAAAACAACTAAAAGGTGATTTTGGGGTATGTTTGGGGGCGTGAGTTTAGGAGTGGATTTTCTGGGCTTATTCTTTGTGTTTGTCTGTTTTCCAGGCAATGTCTTAACATTTCTGCCACCATTGTACAATAGTGTGCCTATTGCCACTGCTTGCTACTGTCTGTGAATTCACTGTGTAGCTGAGGCTGACTTTGAACTGATCCCCCTCCTTCTCCCTCTCAGTGCTAGAATCCTGTGATCATAGGCCACCACATTCCTTGCCCATTCTTAATTAGATTGCTTGTTCTTGTTGAATTTGCCACTAAGGTATACAGGAAAGAGAAACTGAGGCCCCAAGAGAGGATGTGGCTCGGCTAAGAACAACAGGCTCATGGCTGAAGAGGCTGGAACTTGAATCTGTGTCTACCTCTGACCCAGCAAGTGGAGTCCACCCTCTCTGCCCAATGGAGCAGCCTCCTGCACCCCACCACAGACTGTGGCAGGTCCTATCCATGCATTTAAAGGGGCAGAGCCCTGGCAGCCGGATGGGCCGGAAAGGCTGGGAGATAGCAGTTCTGAGGAAGCAAACCCACCCTCTCTTCCTCTCTGCATCACGAGGACCTGACCGACGTGGCCCAGGAAGAGGGGCCGGCCCAGGCCCTGTGGTTGAGAATCCTATTTATACTGACTGTTGCAAGCCTTTCCTGCCGGCGACAACAACGTCACTGAGAGCTGACCTCACCAGAATCGCTGACGCATCTTGCTGGATGGTAGCGAGGCTCCACCTCTGGGCCTCTGGGTCACTCCCACTGTCCCTGTGTAGCATCAAGGACCCTCCACTGGTGTCCCCACCTTCCAATCTGTTCCAGGCCGGAGCCTGTTCCTGAAGGTTCATGTATAATCCTAACTCACGGTATCAGATGTGGCTGTATTTGTAAATGGGCCCCTTAAAGAGGTAAACCAAAAAGGATCACTGGGTAGGCTCTGATTTGGTATGACTGAATTAGGAAAGAAATTAGGGGATGGGGAGATGACTCCCTCTGTAAAGGACTTGCTTCACAAGCGTGAGGACCTGAGTTCAAACCCCTAGAATCTATGTGAAAAGCCACATGTGGTCATATAGGCCTACAGCCCCAGGACTGTGTGAGGAATAGAGACGGAAATGCCTGGGGCTTTCGACTGATAGCCTAACTCCAGACTCACATGAAAGATTCTATCTCAAAGGAATAAGACAGAGTGATAGAGCAGGATACACGGTGTCCTCCTATGGCTTCCGTAAGTACATATATCCTCACCACCACTACACACACAGCACACACACACACACACACACCATATACACACACACATCCATATACACTACATGCACACTCACCTATAGCAAATGCAAAGAACAACAGAGCAAGACACTTAACTATGACCTCTGACCTTCACAAGCACAGACACAGGTCATACATGCACCTAGCCTCGTATACACACAGGCCACATGTACCACACACAAAGAGATCAGGATACAGAAAATATAGAAGCAGGGGATGACTGTGTAAGGACACAGTGACTATACGGCCACCTGCAAGGACAGCCACGTGGGCTGGCATATTCCAATACCCCAAACACCAGAGAGGCCAAGGCAAGAGGGCTGAGAATCTGAGACCAATGTGACTGTAGGCTGAGTCCAGGGCCAGCATGGGCTACACAGTTGAGAGCTGGTCTGCATAACTAACTAAGGAGTGGTCTGTGAGACAGGACCAGCTACGGTGACAGGGTCAGTCAAATGGCTAGCTCTCCAGTGGTAGCAAATAAGTGTGGGCAGAAACAAAAAGGGATTGAGCTAAGCTCCTCTGTAAGGAACTTGCGAAGACATTCTTTTTTTGTGATTCCCCAGCAAACACTGGCCTTGAGCTGGGGATTGTATGTCATCTGGGGAAGGTAATGCACTTTTCTTTTTTTCAGTAACAGGATGCTCAGGGCATCAAGCATCCAGGTCAGCACCTAGGTTTGGAGGACACTGGCAGCCCCTTTTACTTTATTTAATTGAATTTGTTTATTTGAGATAGTCTCCCTGGCTGGCTTAGAGCTTGCAGTGAGTGAGCCAATAGCTCCCGAGTGCTGGAGCATTTGCCCATATCCTGATTTTATTTCAAGATCGGGTCTCCCAGTCTATCTCAGGATGGCCTCTGGCTCACACTCCCACCTCAGCCTCCTGGGAAACTGGGATTACAAATGTGCACCACCACACCCAGCTTTGGATGCTCTCTCTACTCTGCAGGGCGGCCTCTAGCAGCGCAACCTCACCTCTTGTACCTTTGCTTAAACCAGTGTAGGGTTCTTGATGGGAGGGAAAACAGCTGAGGCGAAGAAGGGCCTCTTGCCAACCCAGCATCCAGTGGTGGTCTCCACAGACCTGGGGTTGCTCAGCGCTTCCGTCTGTCTCCTCACCATAGTAAGATGAGGCCGCTCCCTGCCAGGGCTCGGGTGTAGGGGGAAAGGGGTTGTCCCAGGATGACATCAGCAATGTGAAATGCAGAAGGAGCCCTGGCTAGGGCCCTAGGGAACAGCACCCTGGGGTGGGCAGAGGTGAGAAATTCAGCAGAAGGAAATGAAGACCTCAAGAGGAGGATGTAAACTGGGCCAGATTGGTGGGTTGCCGCAAAGGGAAGCACTCCGCTGGGCACGCACAGGGAGTGGGTGGGTGAGGATATAGCTGCCTCTGGATGGAGAGTGAGGGTGAACACACTTGTTCAAGGGGTACATGAGGACAAGGGCAGGTGGTACGGCTGGGGTTGGGCTCCTTCTGCAGGGTACCCGCATGCAACTGGATCAGCTCAAGCCTCCCAGAGTCCTGGCGCCTTGCACCCAGCCTCCTTAGGCTACCTCTGGTCCCTGAGGTTGCAGCCTAAGGATGCTCATCCTAGCCTGGTAGACATGTGGGATTCCAAGCATGGCCTGTGGACCTGGGTCAGCCTGGTCTCAGTTTACCACAATAAAGCAGCCGACCGACTGGGAGACGCTGTCTAGGGCCATATGTCATCATGTTTAGCCAGTGCCGAGAAGCAGAAGACCCACCCATGATGGATCACTATCTTTCAGAGAAAGTGAAACCTGGTCTCCAACTGCCACCGCAGCAGCCCCCCCTCCCCCCCTTCCCTTCTGAGCTCACGGCTTCCCCATCTCTGCCCCTCCTGCATCCCGTCCCCGAAAACCAGTACTTGGAATTCAGGTTTTATCTTTTCTTTTCCTTCAAAGGCTTTTTTGCCTTTTATGTCCATGTTGGTAGTGGCCTCGTGAGGTGAACCAAGAAATGCTTTTCTCCTTTTCATTTCACAGATGAGGCTCAGAGTGGCTAAGTGACTGGGGTCAGGACACACAGCATGTCAGAAGGTCTGAGAGCTAGTCCCTAATCTCTCTTGTTCTAAGTGTTCAAGTCCCCCCTAGAGGATCCTATCCACAGATGGGGGACCTGGCATTGGGAAGCCTGTAGGGGATAGCTAATAGGAAAAATGGAAATGAGGAGTTGGGCTAGAGGATGCTGGCCCAGGATTAGACCCACAATCTTGGGGCCAGAATCTGGCCCTGTGCCCAGAGCCTGGTGGTTTCCGCTCACAGATGTCCCGACAGCCCAAGCGAGAGGGTGGGAAGGGCACACTCAACGAGGAAGATGTCTAGCTCCTTTTAACCCTAAACCTCGGTATCCTGTGAGGTTGGTGGTTCCTGGGCCAAGGGTGGCCTAGGCTTCCAGAGGCCTGACTTACAGCTCCTGCCCTGACCCTAGAGCTGGTTCCTTGAAGATGGCATGGACCCCCATGCTGCCCGCTCACTCCAAGAAGGCTGAGGCTGCGGTTTACATCATCCTTGGGCGTGGGGCTGACCTCGAAGAACGAATTCGAAGAAAACAGGAGGAGGAGCAGGCTTGTCATGGCGCCTGGCGCCCATTGGCCGCCTGTGGAGACTTTGGTTTTTGGGGTCATGTTCCCAGAAGGCCTGCCCTTTTTCCCCCACCTCCCCACCCACCTCACGAGGTGTTGGCCAATCGCCCTGTCGGGCATAAAGTGGCTGCCAGCCCGCAGGACACCCAACAGAGCCCTGTCACCACAGAGCGGCACGGGCCAAATCACCAGCGCCCAGCATGCAGACACAGCTTCCACAGAGAACACTGCTCAGTAAGTACTTCCTTCCTTTCTGCCATCCCAGGGCACAGCTGTGCCAACTGGCTGCTGTGGGCACCTTCTGCCCTTTGGGAGCTGCAGATCTGGCATCAGGTGAATGATGCTTCTGAGGAGAAGCAGAAGCTCAGGGGTGCACTGAGACCCCAGCACACTCACACATGGAGATGTGGTATTCCTGGAAGGCTTCCAGAGGGAGGTGAGATAGACTGTGTTGGGGACCAGCGTGTGGGGAAGAGAATAGAGTGGGAAGAAGCTGGAGAAGCCCAAGGCAGGTAGAAGAGGAGCAGAAAAGGAAGTTGAGATCTGGGGGGAAGTGAGGCTGCTCTTGGAATGGGGCCTCCTTCTCGCTCTGACTCAATTCCCAGGGTCTAGGGTCCATGGAAACTGAGCCGAGCCTGAGCCTCCCACCATCACACTGCACACACAGCCACACCCCCATGGGGACAAACACATAAAGCCATTGATGTGGGTGAGGGTCTTCCCTCACGCTGATACAGGAAGGCTTACCTGCAGGGCAGAGCCCCCAGTGAACAGGGCAGGTACCCCAATGCTTCACACAGGCCTACAGCATACCCGACAGGCACTGGTGCACGCGCACCTGGTACGCTCACTGTGGGCCCTCTCTGACAGCGTAGTTACAGACACCTGGGGAAGTTGAGGAGGGGACTTGTGGTTGGCACGCCTGGGCTCCTGGCCCTCCCCAGCAGCTGGCCCTCCCCAAGGGGCTGGTCGGTTTGTAGGAAGGGAAGGATGGTGTCGCAGCCTTCCGGGCCATTGCACCACAGGCCCCTTCCGACCACGTGGCTGCCGGTGCCTGAGGGTGGGGGCCAGCGAGCTGGAACTATGCTAGTCTACCCTCACCCCCACAACCTTCTTGGGGACTCCCGGTATCCCTGGTGTGTGCGTGCATAGGGGGTTTCTTGACTGAGGGGCAGGAAGGTCAAGGAGAGTTCTGGGCATGTGTGACCTGGGCAGGACTTTCTCTTGCATCTAATACACCTCTCAGGAGACAGGGTGTCAGCTCTGGCTGGGCCTGTGAGTGGAGAGTGCCTTCCCTGGCTGCACCCAGGTCCACTCCATTCTGCCTACATGGAGTGTTAACGTCTGTATAGGATTCAAGGATTCAGTCAAGACCAAACCTTCTGTGAGGCCAGATGTCTCCTCACAGGAGACTCAGCGGCTCAGCCCCTGCCTCACAGTCAGGGTAGTGATGCTGTATGCAAACTTCTGAGCTTGGTAATTGCACCACCCCCTCAACCCTGTTTGGTGTGTGTGGTGACTCACTGGGAAGGTGGCAGCCTCAGTGAGCTTTCCTGTGCAGACCTAATGTCTGCTGTAGACCCTGTTCTTGCTGTGGGCTGCCCAACCAGACAGAAGGGCTGTCCATGTCACAAGTCAGGTAACCATACCCTTCCTTCTCTGCCCCAGGTCTGGCTCTCAGTCTCCTGTTCCTGAGCATGGCACAGGCCACACGCGGCTGCTCCAGCTCTCCTTCACAGCTCCTCAAACAGCTGCAGAGTCAGGCAAACATCACTGGGAACACGGCAACACTCATGGAGCCCTATGTAAGCCTTCGCCAGCCCTTAGGACATTTGAGCCTCAGAGAATCTTGAGGACTCATGAGACAGTGAATACATGGAGGACCAGTAAGGGGCAAGTGGGGAAACTGAGTCAGATGGTGGAGCTGCCCGGCTCCCAGCTCCATTCGTTGGTGGCCTCCACTGTTGTCTGGGTGGTTTGAGACTTTGTTCTAAGTTCCCAGATGTGGCAGTGAGTGACTAGTCCGTGCCTCTGCAGCTGCCATCACACCTAGGGACCCTCCCCCACCCAGGGCCCTGGCAGACTTGTCTGTCTCCGCTGTTCGGAGTTATCTCTCTCCCTTGGCTTTTGTATCTCTTCACTGGGAAGGTCACACAAGAGCAAAGGCTGGTTCGTCTGTGTGTATTTGGGGGTTCTGGCATTCATTCCTCACTCTCTTCCTTTCTCAGATCCGTCTCCAAAACCTGAACACACCTAACTTGAGTGTTGTCTGCAGAGAGTACCCTGTGACCTTCCCGAGTGAGGACACCCTACGGGCACTGAGCAAACCTTGCTTCCTAAATACTGTCTACACCACACTGGGCAGAGTCTGGCACCGTCTTGGTGCTATAAGACAACAGTTTCCGAAGACTGAGGATTTTCCAGAGCTGGAGAAGGCCAGGCAGAGCATCAAAGGCATCAGGAACAATGTCTACTGCATGGCCCACCTGCTCCACCATCCCCTGGAGATACCCAAGCCCACAGAGGCAGGCTCTAGGGTCTCATCGTCCACTGTCACAACACCACGTATTTTTCAGGCCAAGCTAGACAGTTGCCGCTTCCTGTGGGGCTACCACTGCTTCATGGGCTCAGTGGGGAGGGTCCTCAGGGAGTGGGGGGATGGCTCCAGCCGCAGGCGGAGACACATCCCGAGACACAACCCTCTCCGGACCAGGCACAAGGGAGGCCGCAGAACCAGACCCTCCAGGAGCACCCAGAGCCCTGTGTCCAGGGTCCTGATGCCCCGGTAGCCTGAGGACTCGTTGACAGAAACAGCATAGTCTATGGATGCGGGATGACGCCTCTCAGGCTTCAGAGATGCTCCTGCATCCAGAGCTGTGCAGAACAGCACTTTAAGGCGTGGTGTTGGGTGGCCCCTCCCATGGCGGCTGGACTGGTCAGGTTGTGGTGGCCTGCTCCAAGCCTCCACTCTGAATGGAGCCGCTGGGTCAGGCCACGTGGAGACGGCTTTCCATTGATTCAGGGGTCTGATGACACACGTTGACTCACGGCTGGGCTGAACCCCCTAGGCTGTGGGTCCTTTCCTCTCATGACTTGAAACTGTTGCCTGCAGACTTCCTCCTTTCCCTGGGGCTGGGTTTCACAGGGGAGGTCAGGTCCAGGTCTCTCGGCCATGCCTCATCCCACTCCGACCGGATACCTGGACATCTGGGACACCTCACGTTTAGAGGTTGCAACAGGGGCAGGGAGTTCTAAGGAGCACTGATCTACAAGTTCAAGGGAAGAGATCTCAGACCCCAGCTTGTTCCCCGGGTCTCTGTGTGACCGTGGACAGGACACTATTTATCTGAACGGCAGTGTTCTCTATGGAGAGCTGTGTTGTGTGTGTGTGTGTGTGTGTGTTTGCCTCTCTGCCTGTCAGCTGCTGGACTCTGTGACATAGGGTGGATATGAAAGTCTCTGTTAATGGGAACATATGGTGCAAACGGTCATGGGGTCACGGAGTGGGTTTATGGGAGATCTCCCAGGGCCTGCAAGCCCCATCTTGGGTCCTCGCTGCTTATTGCCCCCTCTGGTGGTGTGTTGTGGAATTTTCACACGCTGAGCGGGTCCTCCTGGAAGGGGACCCAAAAGCTAGTGAGCAGTTACTTGGAGGGACATGACTAATTTATTGATTTTTTTTTAAATCAGTTTTAAACCGGTTTTATATTTATAAGGCTTATTTATAATGTATATTTAATGTTAATATTTTGCTAATATATTTAAAACTTGCCGAGTTTCTAAAATTGGTGTCTGTCTTTTCTTATGGGAGGTTTGGGGGCCTGCCTGGGGGGAGGTCTTTAAATGGCAAGGACTAAAATGTCTGCGCTCTGGGATGGGTCAGAGGTCTGAGCATCACTCAGAAAGAGAAGTCACATGGCCACAGCTGTGTCATACACATGGGACATCTCCTTTTCCTTAGGCGTGTGTGTGTGTGTGTGTGTGTGTGTGTGTGTGTTAGGCTTTTCCTGGGGAGATGCAGCATACACACATCTGTTCATCCCAGAATGATGTGAACAGACTAAAGTTCAGTCTAACTGGTGAACGAATGAGTTTTTTTTTTTTAAACTAACTTTATTTATTTATTTATTTATTTATTTATTTATTTATTTATTTGCCTTGGTGTTTTGCCTGGAACTGGAACTACAGACAGTTGTTAGCTGCCATGTGGGTGCTGGGAATCGAACCCGGGTCCTCTGGAAGAGCAGACGGTGCTCTTAACCGCTGAGCCATCTCTCCAGCCCCGAACGAATGAGTTTTATTGGTGTTACCTACGGAGGGAGTATGGGTGAGGGGTCACTTACAGTAGCAGGGAGGGATGACTCAAAAGTAATTCATCACTCAAAAGATTACCCATCGCCACACTAGTTACAGATACAACTGGCATGTGTGTGTGTGTGTGTGTGTGTGTGTGTGTGTGTGTGTGTGTGTGTCTGAGCAGTGTGCAGTCAGCTGGCCATCCACTATCCCCTCTCGGGGTTCTGGGCTAGAGTACCCTTCTCCAGAAGTACTCCTTCTTATTCTTTGGGGAGGGACCTTCCAAGACTCTTTTAAGTTTTGTTCTCCTAGACCTATGAACTTTGGTTTACCTCCTGAGGCTCTTCAGCCTCCTGTCTCCTGGAGAATGCTTCAGTTCTGAAAATTGCCACAGAATCCTGTCACTGAACCTGGATCTCACTGTTTGCTAGACTGTGTGTCTACCCAGCTTGGGGGTTATGGATGCAAGTCATGCCACCTGCCCCCCATCTTTAAAGATTTTATTTTACTTTTAAAGATTTGTTTATTATGTATACAGTACACAGAAGAGGGCACCAGATGTCATCATAGATGGTTGTGAGCCACCATGTGGTTGCAGGGAATTGAACTCAGGACCTCTGGAAGAACAGTCAGTACTCTTAACCTCTGAGCCATCTCTCCAGCTCCAAGATTTTATTTTTGTCTATGTATATCTGTGGGTCTGTGCACATGGGTGCAGTACTGGTGGTGGCCAGAAGAGGGCATCAGATCCTGTGTGACTGAAGTTACAAATAGTTGTGAGGGTATGTGGGTGCTGGAAATCAAACCCAAGACCTCTGCAAGAATAGTAAGTGTTCTTAACTGCTAAAGCCCTGGGCACACAGATTTTAAACAGCTAAAGTTTACATTTTTAAATTTTTTATTTATTTATATTTTATGTATGAGTACTCTGCCAGAAGGCATCAGGTTTTATTATAGATGGTTGTGAGATATCATGTGGGTACTGGGAATTGAATTCGGACCTCTGAATTAGCAGCTAGTGCTCCTAACCTCTGAGACACCTTTCCAACCCCTAAATTTACATATTTTAAAACAAATTCATTTATTTATTTTATGTATATGTGTTTTATTTGCACACTAGAAGAGGTCATCAGATTCCCCCAAGACTACAGATATAGACATCTGTGAGTTACCATGTGGTTGCTGGGAATTGAACCCAGAACCTCTGGGAGAGCAGCCAGTGCTAGTAATTGCTGAAATCTCTCCTGCTCCATAAATTTACACATTAACAACAAGCTAGATGGATGTACCCTCTATATTGTCATTTTTATGTACTCTATGGCTGTCTTGTTTGTGATTAGAGGCAGTTTTATATTAAGAGTATTTGGGGGCTGGGGAGATGGCTCAGTGGTTAAGAGCACTCACTGACTGCTCTTCCAGAGACCCCAGGTTAAATTCCCAGAACCCACATGGCAGCTCACAATTGTATATAAATTCGGTTCCCAAGGGATCTGACACCCTCATATGAACATACATGCAGGCAAAACCACCAATACACATGAATAAAAATAAATAATAAAAAAACAGATTTTTAAAAGAAAATAATATTGTGATATAATTTTTATAAGCCTATGACTATTATACAAATGAAATGAAGTTTTAAATTAATGCAGTCATGTAGAACCTATTTTGGAATGTAATTTTATCCCTATAGATATATAAGCACACACATGCATCTATAATGCTAAATTTTATAGATAAAATTTTTATCTTATGACTTTAATGAATGTTGTCTTAGATAAATAATTAGCACTTTAAGGTTTTATTAAACCCTTAATAGGCCCAAAGACATCATTTTAATAGATTTTAAGATGTTCAAAGCACTCAAGTTTAAAGGTAGTATGTGCTTAACAGACTTTTAAAATTTTATTATTATTATTATTATTATTATTATTATTATGTGTATCATGTGTATTTAATGTGCATGAGTGTTTTGCCTGCAAGTATATCTGTACAACACCTATATGTATGGTAGCTGAGGAATCCAGAAGAGGGCGGTCAGATTCATTGAAACCCGAGTTTCCGATGTTCTGAGCTGCCACATGGGTGCTGGGGTCAAACCTGGTCCTCTGGAAGAGCAGCCAGTGCTCCTATGCACTGAACCATCTCTCCAGCCCCTTTATTAGGCTTTTTATTTTATTTTAGCTTTAGTTTTTCAAGATAGAGTTTCTCTGTGTAGCCCTGGCTGGCCTGGAACTAAGGATCCACCTGCTTCTGCCTCAGTTGGGATTAAAAGCATGTGCTACCAGGTATTATTTTCAAGCTTTTTAATACAACATCAAAATACAGTTGTAAATCCTCACATGTATATTTTAACTAGAAATATACAAAAATAATTATAATTTAAGCACACAATAGAAATAAATTTTAAAAATAGTCAGTTTGTTAAATTGTTTTCCATATAAACAATATTTGAAAACAATTAGTACAGACATATATGGCACAAGTACATGTAACCTACGAGCACTCATTTTAAAAAGTAGAAAGATTATGTCCCTGTATCTTTAAGACATAAGAAAGGGGCTGGAGATCTAGCTCACAGGTTAAGAGCACTGGCTGTTCTTCCTTCCAGAGAACACTGCTTTAATTCCCAGCACTAGATGTGAAAAAGGGTTAGCAGCTGTGTTGCTTCGTTTTTTGTCAACTGGACATAAGCGAGGGTACCCGGGAGGAAACGACATCACTTGAGAAAACACATTATTAGATTACCTGTAATCTAGCCTACAGAGCATTGATTGATGTGAAAGGGCCCTGCACCTCTTGGGTGGTTCCACCCCTGGGCAGGGGTTGTGGGTTTTGTAAGAAAGCAGGTTGAGCAAGCCCTGAGGCACTTGCCAGTCAGCAGCACCGTCCCTGGCCTCTGCATCAGCGCCTGCCTCCAGCTCCTCCTCGGACCTCCTTCAGTGATGGAGTGTGGCAGAGTGTAAAATGAAAACCCCCTCTCTTCCCCAAGTTGCTTCTGGTCTCTGTTTGATCATAGCAAAAGAAACCCAAGTTGTGATAGAAGCATAAAGGACCAAATGATGGCGTTTGTCGTGCAGACTCAAGATGCTATCACTTCCTCCTTTAAGAGTTAAATAGCCTAAAGAGAGATGCTTTTACTAATGAAAATGTTTTTCTCAATATTGCTTTAAGTCAAAGGTTTTATATATATATATATATATACACATACATATATATATATGTATATATATATATAAAATTTACAGTGAGGGCAAATCCTATTCCATGATTATATTGTATATAAAAGAAAAAAGAAATGAAAGAAGTATAAATTTTGGATTAAGCATCGTGTACTGTCCCAATGTCCACATGGACTTTGGTTTCCTTTAACTAGACCTGATGATCCCAGCGAACCTCTTCTCTTGAATTAGAGAACACTCACCTGCTCCGTATAGCCATTTCCCCAGCAACTTTTTAAAAGATCTTATAAGGAGGCAACATGTGGTGCTTAAATTTACATATTTTGACCTTAAAAGTTAGAGAAGTCAGCCTCTCATCAGAACACTGGGAGGAGGGAGGAAGCCAGTGGATGCCTCCCTGCTGACATGGCTGGCTTTCCAGACAGCAGAAATAAGGAAGAAGGCCCAGAGCAGTAAAGACTCAGCGGAAGCCAGGCAGCAATGTCGCATGCCTTTAGGGAGGCAGAGGCAGGCGGATCTCTGAGTTTGCAGCCAGTCTGATCTACAGAGTTCCTGTACAGAGAAACCTTTTCTCAAAAAAAACAAAAAAGAAAAAAAAAAAAGAAAAGAAAACAAGTCCTGAGGTGAAGAGAAGCAGCTGTTTTGATTTAGGAACAGCCTTTTCTCAGCTTTCACACCAAGGCTTCCCATACACACACACAGATCAACCGCTGGGTCTCAGGGTACTCTTGACTCAGGTCACTGGATGATCAAACCCTTATGTGTGTCTTCCCACACGAGCTGCTCAAGTTCTCTTGGACTCAAGTTGAGGAGTGTTGTTGGGTTTCCTATGAGGCCAGTGCTACAGGATTTCCTCCACCCTGTTGGGCTAGAGGGGCAAGAGCTTCCTGTCTTGGGTGTCTTTGTGATGGAGTGTTCACAGTGTTCCTAAACTAGAGTCAGAAAGGTTGCCACAGGCAGAGAAGTCACAGAAAAGCACAGAGTCTGGTATCTGAAGAGTGTCAGGAAATGACCAAACGGCGGTAAATCGCAGGCTACAAAGGTAAGCAGAACAGAGATAAACCAGACACGAACCACAATGCCTTCAGAAGTCTGAACATGAACAGAAGTTGAAATACAAGTCAAGAATCCAAATGCCTTTGGAGATCTGAAAACAAGCAGGTAAGCAAACAAAAACAGAACCCGATATCTAGATCACCATGCTTTCAAACGACACGAAAGAATAGATGCCTGGGCTATGCAGGTGGTGGCGGCACTCTCCTTTAATCCCAGCACTCTGGAGACAGAGGCAGGCAGATCTCTGAGTTCCAGGCCAGCCAGAGCTACACAGAGAAACCCTGTCTCAAAAACCCAAAACAAACAAATAAAATAGATACCTTAAACTAAATACATTGGAAACAGGGCATCTACCAAACAGGATACTTAAATAGTCAGCTCAGAATAAACAAATGAACACTGTCTAAACCAAGGGGGCCCTGAGAGAGCCCAGGAAGGAGCCCACTGGCATCTGTGGATATGGGATAGTTCTTCTCAGGCTTCAGAGATGCTTCTGCATTCAGAGCTGTGCAGCTCTTTAAGGCATGGCGTTGGGTGGCCCCTCTCACCACAGATGGACTGGTCAGGTTGTGGTGGCCTGCTCCAAGCCTCCAGTCTGAATGGGGCCACTGGGTCAGGTCACATGGGGACAGCTTGCCATTGATTCTGGGGTCTGAATGTGTCCACCCAGGTGACTCCTTTAGTAAAAAGTAGATTATTTTCAGAGCCTCGTGTCTGGTGCCATAACAGTCAATGCAGAAACATAGCTCTTTCCTCAAAGGTGAGATGACGATTTATTTTGGAGCCCAGTGCCCATGGCCAGGGAACACAGATTAGGGCACTCCACATTCCATGTCCCAATGCAGAAGTTGTTCCATTAAGTTTTTTATAGCAAACAGGATAAATAATGCCACAAATTGGAGCTGGAGCTATGGCTCCACAATTAAGAGAAGGTACAGGTCGTTCAGAGGACCCAAGTTCAATTCCCAGCACCCATAGCAGGTGTAATTCTAGCTCCAAAGGAAATCTAACTCCTCTGACCTCTGCAGGCACTGACCTACACATACACATAATTTCAAATAATAACAAATCTTTAAAAAGTTGTAAATAAGACACTTTTTGAATACAGTAGCAGAAACATCAGATAAAATAGCAGGTTTCAACTTTACTTTGGGACTCTGTGTGTGTGTGTTTATGGGTATATATGACTGTGTATGATAGGAGTGTTTGATGAATATGTGCACTCATGGGGATACATGATGGGGCTATGTGCTGATGGCTGTATATGATGGGTGTGTGTACTGATATGTTTGTGTACTAATATGGGCTGTGTCTTTTTTTCTGGCCTCATTTTGAACCCTGAAAGTTGAAACAAGACACTTAGAAATGCAAGTATGTTTCGTGATCACAGATGTGGGAATAGGGTGTGTTTGTAGGTTGAGTAGTTGTGTGCACAAGTGAAGTGTACCACCCTCGTGTGTGTAGGAACAGAAGGCACAGGCCTGCCTGCTGCTTGGACCACAGCAAGCACCGGCAGTGTTCCTGAGATGAGTCACAGCCACAGCCCTGCCAGCCAACACCCTAGGAGAAGGTGGAGATACAGCACACAGGACAGTTGGGGGCAGCAGAGCAGAGACAGGCAGACCTGGCTGGTTAGAGTTTGTATTTGAACACTGGGGAGATCGCCCCCCCCCCTGCAGCTCACAGATCCTCCCTTGGGAGAAGGAGATGCTTGTAGACAAAGCAAAAGTCAAGAAATGGGCCTTTTTCCTTTTTTTTTTGAGATTATATTTTAATAGCAACATTTTCTCCCTTCCTTTTTCTTTCTTCTGTCAAGCCCTCCCAAATAACGCCCCCCAACGTTCTTCAAATTTATGATTTCTTTTTTTAGCTGTTATTGCATACATATATGTATTTGTCAATATAAATATATTTCTAAATATAACCTGTTCAGCCTGTATACTGTTACTTGTGTGTGTGTTTTCAGGGCTGACCATTTGACACCAGACAATTAACTGCTGCAGTCTTCCCTGGGGAGGGCCGCCTGTCCCGTCCCCAGCTTTCCTCAGCTGCCTGTAGCTCTGGGTAAGGATGAGGCCTCACGGGCTTTTCCCACCCACTTTAGCTTGTTTATTGGTGTCATCCTTGTTCAGCTCACGTTTGGACAGTCATGTGGATAAGACTTTGAACTTGGCTTTTTTTTTTTTTTTAAAACTTTATTTATTTATTTGCTTATTTGTCTTGGTGTTTGCCTGGAACTGGAACTACAGACAGTTGTTAGCTGCCATGTGGGTGCTGGGAATCGAACCCGGGTCCTCTGGAAGAGCAGAGGGTGCTCTTAACCGCTGAGCCATCTCTCCAGCCCCTGAACTTGGCTTTTAATATGCCTTAGGCATGCAGTAAATCCGTGTGTTCTTTTCCCTATAAATTGGGGCCCTGGGGGGTATAGCTCAGTGGTGGAGCACTTGCCCAGTATGAGTAAGGCCCTCAGGACTGCTAGAAAGGAAAAACAAACAGATGAACACGACCCAGTCAGTCCCCATCTCCCCCACTTTCTGAAATAGGGGCCAGGAGGGTGCTAATGAGGGACTTAGCAATAGATCTGAGGCTGTAGCATGGATGTCTGAGCATCCTGCATAGTTCTACAGCCTCAGTCTATAGCTGTGGGTAGGCTCTGTTAGAGTTCAGGTCCACTGGGGCCTCAAGGCAGAACCATCTTCCTGATTCTGTCTCTCGCCTCTGCACCTTGCCTGACAAATACAAGAATCCCTAGAAATAGTAGTTCCGGGACAAGGGGCAGACAGACAGCAGACAAGCAAAGGAACCAACAGAAGCATCCGAGGTTGCAGGAACCAGGCCAACACAGTGGATGTTGTAACATCGGGAGTGAGAATCAGGCGATGTGGGTGGTCAGGCTGGTGTCTGGAGAGGTGACGTCCTCACTGTGGTCTGAATGACGTGCAGGTGTGATGAAGACAGCTAGGCCAAAGGCTCCCAGTATGTAAGGGTCAGAGGTGAGTGAGTAAAGGGATTATGCTTAATCAAAAATCTCATCAAGGAAGAGCATCCTGTGCAAGCCCAGAGCACGTGTGCAAAGGCTAGAGAACTTGGAGCCCAGGACTCCAGAGGAGCAGTCATTGATGGCAGCTGCCCATTTACCAAGCACTGAGTCGGGGAGATCCACTGCGCACACTGTCTGTCCCCAGGACTCCCTCCTACCATATAGTCTTTGTCTATGCTATTCCAGCTATCTTGGATGCTGTTCCTTGTTTTTTTTTTTTTTTAATTTCTTAATTTTTTTTTGCTAAATTCACCTTCTTCCTGTGTGCTGTCAGCTCAAGGGCACAGGGCTGGAGTGATGGCTCCCAGGAAAGAGCACATATACCGTTCTCATGGCAGACCCAAGTTTAGATCCAATAACCACATCAGGTGGTTTGCCTGGCCTGTAACTCCAGCCATAGAGGTCACCAATGCCTCTGGCCCCACAGGCACCTGCCCTCAAGTACCCACACACATAATTAAAGATAAACTAAATCTCAGAAGCTAAGATCTTCCCTATCCAGGGTCACTGAGTGGGTTGTGTGTTTTCTCAAAACCGTTCATGTGGAAGCACTCTCTCTGTGATGCTTGCATCCCCGACTACCTCCCCAACAGGCCTTTGGTTGCAGAGGACAGAGCCGCCATCTGCTGTCTTCATTTTGTCCCAGCCTAGCACGCTGTCTGATACATACTAGGGGCTTAACAAGAAGGTGGATAGGCCCCGTCCTCAGGGAATAGGCCCTGCCCTCAGCCTAGGGAGATCAAGAACAACTGAGCCCACCAGAGGAGAGTTCACTCTACCCATCCCAACATCCCCACCGCTGGAGCATCAGGTATACCAAATCAGGGGATGGCTTTCTCTCATGGCTGCTCTGATGATGGGGGGAAGGGGGCTTTCCTTGGCCTGGGTTGCTGGGAAGCTGTGGGTGGGAGGTACAAATCACAGAAAGACAGGCACCCCCAGCTTCCTGAAGCAGAATAGAGGCTGAGGCTGCGGCTAGCGCTGAGGTTGCCCACAGAGAGGGCAGAGGTTGTTTTGCAGGGGCAGAGCAGGGAGGCCTGTGGCTGCCCTGTCCTGGCTGAGTTCTGCACCTCTACCCAAGAGGTTGTGTGAGCTGCCTTTAGCCTGGAGCAGCAGCCATCCCAGGAAGAAGCTGAGGATGCTCCTGGCTCTGTGGAAGTCTTGGGTGCATTCCCTAAGTCCACAAGGACTTATCCTCCACTGAGTCACATTGATGTCTCCCGAGACTGGCTCCTGCTCCTCCCCAGCTCCGGAAGGCATGGTGGTACTTTAAATCCAGCTCACCATCATCTCACAGCCAGCCCCATCCATTATCTGCATTCTGTTTTTGTTACCCACAAAATCCCAGCTCATCTCTTTATTCAATGCGTCCACCCCTCACTCTACCTCCACGGTTCATGTCTCATCTCACTCCACGCTCAGCCCCCTTCCCCTTCCTCTGCCAGAGTCTAGCTCCCTCGAAGTGCTATTCTCTTCCCACTCGGAAAATATCCAAAATACCTTCCTGCCTTCTAGCCTGAAGCATCTATTCCAGACTTGTCAGGTACCTGCATTTCCTGCCAGCAGCTGGGTCACCTCTCAGGCCTGGGACATCTGTCCTGGTCACTTGTTTTTTTTTTAATATTTATTTATTTATTATGTATACAATATGCAGAAGAGGGCACCAGATGTCATTATAGATGGTTGTGAGCCACCATGTGGATGCTGGGAATCGCAGTCAGAACTCAGGTCCTCCAGAAGAACAGTCAGTGCTCTTAACTGCTGAGCCATCTCCAGCTCCACTTGCTCTTTAACTGGGGACTTGCTTATGATTTCAAGAGTTAGCCCATTATCATCATGGCAGGAAGCAGACAAGTATGGGCCTGAGAGCTTTATATCCTGATGCACAGACAGCAGGCAGAGAGAGAGAGAGAGAGAAAAAGAGAGAGAAAGAGAGAGAGAGAGAGAGAGAGAGAGAGCGAGCGCTGGGCCTGGGGTTTTTGGAACCTCAAAACCTAACCACAGAGACACACCTTCTAAACCTTCTCAAACAGGTTCACCACTCCCTGATCACTACACACTGAAATACATGAGGCTGCAGGGGCCATTCTCATTCAAACCCCCACAGGCCTCTGCCCTGCAGCCTGGCCTCCTCCACATCCCTGCTTGGCAACTGTCCTCCTGAGGCCCTCCCCATTCCCTATCTCTTGCATTGCCCTGCTGCAGCTCAAGTACCCCATCTCCTTGGTCTCCCCAAGAGAAGGGCTGTGAGGCTTCCCTGTTGCTGGCAGCAATTCCCAGAGTGCAATCTATACAGCCTGCACTGGTCCCAGGCACACGTGTAATGATACTCAAGATGGCCTACTGTCTCAGAGATGATTCTGAGCCCCAGTGTGTGAAGACCCATAAGGTAGTTTATATAAATAAACCAGTGCTCTCTCCACAATTCTGTGAAGAGACAGAGGTGTCGTTGCACTCCAGGGAGCTAGCTCCGAGCTCGGAAAGACAGAAGGACCCCAGCACATTTGAAGCTAAGGTTTCTGGTATTGGTGGGGGGGTTTGCGGGATGGTGGTGGCAGTCACAGACCCAGTCATTGTCATACATCATACACTTAAAGGCTGAGCCTGGGAAAATGGTCTAGCTCTTGGATCCCAGTATTCAAATAGTGGCTTCCAGCTGCCCACTGACACTGGCTCATGGCCTCTGTGGAACCAGGCACCATAAAATCATACAAAAGTTGTATAATTTTAATATACAAAATTAAAAATAAATATAAATGCAAAAGCTCCCAAGGGTAAGAGGACTGATGGCCAGAGAAGTGTCCTAGCACATAGTTTATGTTCCAATGAGCCCACAAACTGGACACTCACCCTGGACACAACAGAGCCCACATGAGCACACAGGGCTTCTGAACACATTGTCCCAGCTGTCTTTCTTTGGGCCTTAGCCAGGCAGTGGTGCTCACACCTCTAATCCCAGCACTCAGGAGGCAGAGACAGGTGGGTCTCTGTGAGTTCAAGGCCAGGCTGGTCTACAGAGTGAGTTCCAGGACAGCCAGGGCTGCATAATGAATCTATCTATCTATCTATCTATCTATCTATCTATCTATCTATCTATCTATCTTTTATTTTAAAATTTTATGTATGTGTGCATGTGAATACAGGTGCTTGTAGAGCAAGAAGAGTTGATCCCCGGGAGATGGAATTACAGTCAGTTGTGAGTCACCTGACATAGGCCCTAGGAAATGAACTTGAGGTCTCTGGAAAGCGTTCCTATTCTTTAACCTCAGAGTCACCTCTTCAGTTCCCCACTGTATATTATTATTATTTTAGTCTTACTTTATGTGTATTGTGTTTTCCCGGTGTGTATGTCCATGCATCTGATATCCTCGACTGCTGGAAAGTGATGTTGTACCCCCTGGAACTGGAGCCATCCTGTGGGTGCTGGGGGCTGAACCCTGCACAGGAGCAACAAATGCTCTTAACCACTGAGCCATCCCTCCAGCCCATCCGCTCATCCTCAGCTTTAACGTGATTACTGTCTTTCCAGTGAGGGATGGAGCCCTTACAGGCAAAAACGAATATGACCTCTGCTCCTACCTTACCAGCCTTCACGGGCCAAGCCTCAGTCTCCTCCCCATAGTGTGCCCGTGACGCCCACTTCTCCACAGACAGGGTTTCCTGGGCGAAGTGTAGGGCTAGCATTGCCTCAGGCAGTCCCTCCCTCCCCCCCTTCTTCCTTTCCCTCCACTTCCTCCTTCCTTCCCTCTCTTTTCCTCCCTCCTTCCTCCCCTCCTCCCTCCCTTCCTTCTTCTTTTACTTCCTCCTTTCTCGATGCTTTTTTTCTTTTCTATACTGTTCTTCTTGGTCCCTGTCCCCAGTCTTCCTCTGCGGTCCACACCAGCCTTTCCAGGCAGTCCACAGAACTCCTTATGGTACCAAGAAAAAGGTCGCAGTCCACAGTGGATCAAGAGGCCCTGAGCACTAGCAGCAAAGCTCCTTGCTTCCTGGAGTGTCCCCAAGGGCTGGGCTTGCCCAGGGAGGGGCTAAGGTCCCACAGCAGGTGGGGCCCTGAAGCCTGGGGCAGAGAGCAGATCAGAAGGTCCAGGTAGCTCCCCAGGTTCTGAGGTGGGTGCTGGGGCAGGGGCAGCTATGAGCCTGTGGCTCTCCTTAGGACAGAGGCAGAGGCAGGGGATGGCTGTTGTGCACACAGCCTATGGTAGGTCTGAGTCAAAACACCTAAGGTCGACCCCAGCTGGTCATGAGGAGAGCTGCCCAGTCATTGCCTTATGCCGGCTTGGGTCACCCAGACAGGCTAGGCGCGGCCCAGTCAGCTGTGACTCAGGCCACAGTGGCCTTGCCACGCAGACCAGGGGCATGAAGTACAGGGACGCCCCCTCCCCACACTCAAACTTGCTGCTTCTCCTTCTAGCAACCCAGTAACACCTCCCCCACCTGGGTCAGACTCGGTCTGGGGTGTGGGCTCTCTATCTCTTGGGGTCCTCAGCTTGGGGGTGGGGTGGAAGTGGGGGGAGCCTCAGGCCACCAGCTCTGGACGGAAGTCAGGTGGGGGGCAGGGTGAAGAGCCAACACCAGAGAAACTTCAGCAGGAGAGGGAAGCAGAGGTCCCAGCCACGATGGTGTCGCCCTGAAGACTGGACAATCTGTGCAGACTGTGGAGGGCTGCGACAGAGACCACGGTAGGCTTCCCTTGAGGGGCAGAATCGGGGCGTGCTGCTGTCCCCACACTTATCCCCAGGAGGGTAGATGGTACATCAGTTGTTCCTGGTGACCCACACAGCCCTCCAGGACCATAATGGGTGCATTGTAAGGTAGGTTTGTGAGGCTCTCTTGGAGGATGTCCAGGCAGAGCTGGAGATGAGCTGTGAAAACGCCCTGTGGGTTAAAGTTCATGGGAGGGGTAGAGGGCAGTGGGGATGGCACATGGATTCAAATCTTGCTGTATATGATCGTGGCAGGGTAAGCTGATTCCAAAGGTAGAATTGATTCTTGGGTTCTCAAGGGACGGACGTTCAGGTCTCTTTTTTTTTTTTTTCGGAGCAGTGGAGTTCTGAGCCTGCAGAGGCCCCCTTTGCCCTGGCCCTCCAGAATGGGCTGCAGTGGAGCCACAGGGGCCTCTCCTGGGTACTCTGGGTAACTTGATTAGCCAAGGTCATCATTTCCTTGCCTTTGACCTTGGACCAGATCAGAACTTGGCTGTTTCATGAATCTAAACATCCTGACCCCAGGATAGTAAGGGAAAACCAGAAACCAAGTCTGTGCAGAGGTCCAAACTGGGGGCTTGTCACCCAGAATTAATAGAGGCCCTCACTGCTAACTTGTGCTCAGTATTTCTTCAATCCTGCTAGGGACTGCCAAGAGAATGGGAAATTGTCCCCAGGATCCTGTCCATGCCATGGCACACTGGGACAGGACAGGGGAGTGAGGAGTCTGTGACCACAGATGGTACAGCCAGGTATCCCTGGGTTGATTCTTGCCGTGAGGGTTAGGGTAGGTCCGTTTTCCTCTCTGGATCGCCTTGGCTTCCCTGTAAAACGGAAAGCCTGATCCCCACCTGAAGGACCTTCAAGGCAAGGTGGGATCAGGGGAAAGGACCAAAGGAGACACGGCCCCTCCTCCAGAGCCTTCCCACCAAGGCTACACTCCACTCCACTGCCCACTGCATATGGCTCTGGCGCCCCCTTGTGGCCAGTTTTTGGCTGTCACCCTGCAGATGTTAGGGTAAAACCTTGAGAGGGGCCTTCTTCCTCTGTGTTGGCTGATGGCCTCTGCCCACCCCCACCCTGAGCTCCAGACATCCCACTCACTTCCTCAAATCCACCAATCCAGCCCCACCCACCTACTTGCACCAACTGAGCTGGTGTGACTGCTGTACCTGCTGCTCCTGGGCAGCAGGAGGCGCTGCTGCCCAGGGCTTGGAGCTGCTAAAAGTTTTCATGGCCAGGAGCCCTGAGCTCAGCTTTTCAGGATCTTTGGGGGTTGGGGGTAGGGGACCAACCATATCTCCAAGGTCAATGACTGGATTTAGTCAGGGAAATGGGGCCTCAAGAAGCAAGTCTTCTCTGGAATTCTCACAAGCAAACCGGTTTTGAAGGCCTGGGGTCTCATCACCTTGAAAGCACAGGACAGGCACCAGGCTATACACCACTAAGGAGGCCCACTGATTTGCTGTGTGACTTTTGGAAAGTGTTATCCCCTCCCTGGGCCACACCTTTGAAGTTGTACCAGACAAAGATGTCAATAACAAAAGTATTATCTGTGGCTTTGCCGACACATGATTGACAATATTGTTACCAAGTTTGCACATCGTTGAAACAGGTTTGAGTGATGGTTTCTCCCGCCTCAGGGGGCAAGGCTTGTAGATGATAGAGCTAGGGCTGGATGTGAGGCCTGACAGATTCCAGGGCCCCTGGCCCCTCTCCTCCAGCCAACAGTCACTCCCTGCTCGGAAAGGTAAGCTAGGACACGGTGTACTGGAGGTGAGGTGCAAGCATCTAAGAGGGTCCTCAGTCATCAGCCTGTAGGTCAGCAATGCCACACTGAGGGTCTCACAGAACCCACTGTGATACGAGGGCCGGGCACAGGTTCCGCCTGGAAAGGGAGGGAACGGAAGCAGGGTCCAGGGGTGTGGTGGGGTGAGGCCAGCTGGGCAGGAGATCAGAGCGGATTGTGTCATGGAGCCATGTGGCTGATAAGCACTGGCCACCTGGTCTAGGCAGGAGGAGGTGTTCTCCCAGGGTGACTGGTCCAGGGCCCTCACAGACCTGGCTGCCCCAAGCACCTCCTGGCTTCCCAGTGCCATCTCAGAGAGGATGGGTTGGGGTGGGGATAGAGAGTTTTATGCACTTTGTGACCCTGAACAATTTAATCCATTCAACTCCCTGAGCCTCAGTTTCCAACTGTGTCAAGGGAGAAATGGCTCCTATGGGTATCCTATAGGCATCCTGCCATGATTTTCTGGAGTGCAAAGGAGGCCCCTGGGGCTGGTGGATATGCCTAGTACTCGGTCTTCCTCCCATGCTTCCTGTGGATGGGGGTCCTTCATTCTTCACATCTACCTCACGTTAGCCCATCCATAACATCTGAAACTTTTTTTTCAAGTCTCCCTGGCACTGAGGGTTGAGACAGGGCTCAGGCCACCTACTCAGCATCATCTTTTGGTCCCGTTAGGTGGCCCTAGTGAACTTGGCTGGAAGAGGGGACAGAGGTGAGGCCAGGCCCTACCTCTGTGGCAGCTCCCAGCTTCCTGTGTGCCTGTCCGCTGCTGTTTCCTGTCCTCTTTATTGCCTCCACGTTCAGGAAACCAGTGAGTGCCCCCCCACCACACACCCGTGCTTACCCGTGATTATTTAATAGCTACGGGGTCTCTGGTCTCTCTCGGTCTCTCTCTCTCTCTCTCTCTCTCTCTCTCTCTCTCTCTCTCTCTCTCTGTCTCTCTCTCTCTCTGCCCAGTGGGAAAAGGAAGCTGTCAACTCTGTCTGACATCAGCGTTGTCTCTGTGCCAAAAGTCAGGGTGGCCGGGGTGGGAGGGGTAGGGCGGGGTGAGGAAAGCAGCTGCTGGTGGCCCCTATGACATGAGGCTACCCCATGGTTCCCAGGGGCAGGGGCCAGACAGTGAAAGGCAGGAATTGACAGAGACACGGGGCACATACATACATGTGCACAAGGCCATGCCTGTCTACCATCCAGACTCTTATCCCTCCCAGACACACATACACACAAATACACAAACACACACACATACACACCAGATGACTTGTAAAGCCCAGCTCTGTCTTAGTGCCCCCACCCCGCCCCAGGCACACAGCATAATTGAATGCACACACATGCACAATAGGGCCAGACACAGATAAACACAGACTCAGGCTGACACCGCTCTGCGCTTGCACGCAGCTCACTCAGACTTAACCCAGGCTCCACCAAGCTTCTGCCACACAGGGAGTCTGCAGAGCGCCCTCTTCTGGACTCAGCTGGCCCTCTGGGCTCCGGCCACCCAGAAGAAGCCCAGCCACTTCCTCCTCCTGTAGTGTGTAGAAAGGGCTGCTGATGCCCTTGAGGAAAGGCTCGGTAGCTGTCACAGTCCCCAGCCTCACCCAGGTCAGGCCAGAGCAGGACCAGGAGCCCTGAGGGTCTGAGGCCAAGGAAGGAAGTGGGTCTAGAGAAGCCGGATTCCACACTGGACTAAGTCACTGATCAGCCTGATGCCAGGCCTCCACCCCCACACTGTGCCCCTAGCCTGCCCATACCCGGGCCCAAGATGCACCTCTGGCTCTGAGGTGGCAGACACTGTAAAAGTCAGGCACTATCGCTGCCGACGGCTGAGTGACCGGGGGAAGCCAGGCAGCCCTTCTGGACAGGCTTCCATTACTGATCCCCATAGTAAGGAACATATGGCACATACAGACACTGGAAAGAATGCCCCTAGGAGCATGCTCACCTTTGCTAGGGGACCTTGTTGTTCCTTTTCTCTTTGAAAGTGCGACTGGCACCTTATAGCTTGACCCCTGGGGTGGTAGAGGCCAGTGTGGAAGCCTTGCTCTCCCTGAGATAGTCCTGGATATTCAGGGAGAAGATGTCATAGCGTAAGTGCTTACACAACATGGACACAAAATGCTGGACCAGGGTGATAGGAGCCTAGTCCAGAGAGAGGGGATTGGAAGGGAGTGTCAGAGTGGGAACCCACTGTGCCACAACCTGGCCTCTGGCCCTGCTGATGCTCAGCTCTGTGGGTTGTCACTTCCTTTGCAATTTCTATCAGAAGGGAAGGGAAAAAAAATGCAGTCATTCTGATTCACCTCCAGGGGCTTGATTCCTGACGTAGGACCAGTCAGGAAATGTCGGGGTAATGCCGGGGATGTTGGCTGTTGGCCAATCTGCGTCTGGCTCTTCTTTGGCCCTCTGCGGGTGTCTCTGGTGTCGGCCAGAGATGTGATGGGGTGAGGGTGAAAAGGTGCACCCTCCATGGCAGCCCTGGACCTCTCCAGAACAGTGGGAGAGGAAGTCTTGCTGATACTCTGCTCTCCAAGGCCGTCGGTGGGCTTCCAGGGACCATGCCTACCCCCAAGCCCTCCCACCCCGCCCGCAGCCACCTCCTCAGCTATAACCATCAGGCCTGTGCTGAATCCCCAGGCTGGGTCCAAGCCTCTTACTCCCCCTTACCTAGAACTGGCGGAGCATCTATTCTGAATCAGCTTTGTTTTCTGAGGGGAAACTGAGGCTTAGAGAGGCATCATTGCCCAGGGTCACACAGCTGGTGTGTGGTTAGTGTTGTGTTTTTCTGTCTAAATAGCCCATAGCACCCTCCACCTGGCAACAGGATCCACTTGTTCCAAAAGTAACTTATCAACTTAAAGAGGTCAGCTCCATGGTGCCTAAGAGCAGGTGTGTGTGTGTGTGTGTGTGTGTGTGTGTGTGTGTGTGTGTGATTGTGATGCAGGTATAGTGACACCTTCATTTCTCAAGGTGGAAAATGGAGGTCCCTCTGCATTTTGGGACGCGGCACCCACTGCCAGGTCCATGGCAGGCACATTCCTGATCTTCTCTCATTTCCTTTAACTACCTGTTGCCAGCTCTGGCCATGAGAAGCAGCCTCCAGCCCTCAGCTTCCTCTTCCAGCTCGCTCACCTTCCAGGTGAGGTCACCAAAGCCGAACTTGGGCTTTGTTTTTTTTAAGAACTGGACTCCTCCTGGGGAGGGTGCCGGGAGAATGGGGCTGGCCTGGCTGTGGGGGCAGCTCGGCATCTGGGTCACCAGTCCTGGGGAATTCCCAGTGCCCAGAGAGCTGCTTACTTACCTGCTGAGTAACCACTGCCCACACAGGATGCCTGGCTGACAGGCCACCTCCCCAAAAGCCTGCCACCATTCACTGCTATGTAGACCTTTCTACTGAGTTCCAGTGCCCCAGGGCCCAGGAAAGAGACCAAACAGCAGGCAGGCAAGGGGCTAGCCCCCACCCCCGCGTCCTTCCCCCAGGGGCTCTGCAGGGGGGCAGCTGGTGATTCAAATTCCTCTGAGCTGAGCTTCTCAGATGGGGTCTTGAGGGGGGTGAATCAGCTCCTGGGAGTGGTAAGGTCCAGCTAGCAACTGTAGCTCAAGCCTTGAGTGTGGAGAGGGGGTGTCAGGGTGTGTGTGTGTGTGTGTGTGTGTGTGTGTGTGTGTGTAGGTCTGTGTTACATGTCGTGTATGTGGAAGGGTGTGTGACATGTTGTGTGGGGTGTATGATACAGAGAAGGCACACTGTCCTACCAGTCCCCTCTATCCTGTCTGATCTTTCTGAGGTGGGGTGAGGTGTACCCCCTCTCTTGTCTGTTATTGCCCTTGGCTCTGGAGTGTGTCAGTTTCTTCTGGTCATCCTCCTGCCTCTGCCTCCTCCAGCAAATCCTACCGGCCTGTGCAGTTTCTTCTCTAAATAGGGCAAAGACCTCTGCTTCACAGAGGAGTCTGTAGGGTCTCTGCTGACACACAGGACACTCACTCGGTGTAAGGAATCCTTGACTCCAGGCCCTCCCCACGAACCCACTATGTGCACGTGTGATGAAGAAACTGGGGGGTGAGGCGCCCGCTTCCCAAAAGCCACTGGCCCGTACCACACTGAGCCGAATGGGCAGCCTGCTTGTGAAGGAGGTCAAAGTCCACACACGCTTTCAAACCACCAGAGTCCTACCTTTGCCCAGACTGCTTCCAAGGTGTAAAATGCATAATAACATAAAACCAAAAATAACTAGCCACTGCTCTGAGTGTGCCCTCCTGCCCAGTGCTGTGTGGAGCGGACTCCCTGAGCCCCCAGAACAGAACAGTGTGTTTCCACTTCAAACAGAAATGGGGATGAGAGCTGGAAGGCCAGATGTACAGGTCAGGGCTGCAGGGGGCTGTCAGAGGCGGGGGAGGGCCTTCCTGTTTAAGTACTTATTCCCTCAGAGAGCGATCACTGCAGCCAGCAAGACAGAGGCCTGGGCTCTCGGTGTGTTTTTGGGCACCCCTATGTATGTGCCTTTACTTACTAACCCTGAGTTAGCTTCCACAGTGAAAAACAAGCTCCTGTGATGTTCTAGAAGAGAGCTGAGTGACTCTTGGCTGACTGGCCAGTGACTGTGCGAGCTCTGAGGGGCTAGGCCCACAGGCCGGTCTACAAACTCACTTTCTGGAGAGAAGATATAGCCACCTGAAGCGTACATAGGCCTTGGTATGGCGGCCCCGCTCTGCCTGCTGTGGGATTCCCTGTGTGGAAACTGTCTGTCCCCCAATCCTAACGCCTGTCAATCCCCCAGCAGGCCCAGTGTGCAGGAGCTGGGCAGGCTACAGATGAAATCACAGCTGGAAGGGGCTGGGGCTGCCACTCCAGGGTGGGGCCCAGGGTCACAACCCTGGGAACCGGCAGCCAAGAAGGGAGGGTGCCTTCTCAAGCGAGCGAGCGAGCGAGGGAGCAGAGGGGAAACACACATGGGCTTAGAGGGAGGGACAGATGTGCACTCCAGCTGAAGCCAGCCACGTTGCAGGCGGTTTGAAGACAGAGGCTCAGTTCTGCTTGGAGACCTTTCCTGGCATCTTCCCAGAGGTCCATCACAGGTGGTGCTCAGCCATGGACTGGAGCAGGAGGCAGGGCCTAGGCCACCGAGGGGCCCAGAGCGCTGGGGGAGATCGGACTAAGTCAGGTACTGTGAGAGGGGAAACTGAGGCACAAAAGAGAGTCAGCTAGGGGCCTGAAATGAAAGGCCCCAGTGCCCGTGTTTTCTGGAACCTGTTCCCATTTCCTGTTTCCTGTAGGGTGGAGCTGAGATTAAATGGCTGTGGAGGGGGGCCTGGAGTACCAGCCTGTGGTTTAGGGATCCGGAGGTCAGTGCAAGGTCTGGAGGCCACTGGAAGGATGTGGAGGAGAGTACGGCACTGTTAGGGCTGTGGCCTGGCACACTCAGTGAGGGGCTTAGCCTTAGGGGACAAGAGATGGCTAGAGAAGACTGATGGGTGTCTGGGCTGATAGAGTTGGGACTCTTGTTAAGGAAGCTAGGCCGAGTCAGACAGCAGAGGTCTGGGACATATGCTGCTGCAGCTGGAGCTGACTCAGAGTCTGAATGCTGTTACAGGAGCTGGGTGCTGCCAGCTAACTTAAGTGTACAGGAATGGTAAGGCCCAGGTAGAGCCTCCAGGAAGAGGCAAGGTGTGTAGGGGTACAGGTAAAAAGAAAGGGTGCCTGGCCTCTAGACACCTCCCCATTCCCATACTAGGACTGGGAAGTGCCATTGGGAGGGGTGGTTTTTCACTCCACTATCCAAAGCCAAAAGACCACAAGGAGCAAGAATCAGGATGGGGGTGTATGTGTGACGGGGTGGGGGTGGGGCAGGGACAGCGTTCGGGTAGGATGTGAGGTCATCTGAGCAGATGCTGGATGTGCCTTGAGGCAGGGGCTGGAGCCTTGGAGATAGCCAAAGATGCTCCAACAGCCAGGCAAATCATTAGAAAACCAATCTTCCCATTTGGATCTGGAGTTAGGTCAGACAGAAGGGTTGGGATAGGGTCCCTAGGGCAATGACATCTCCAGGTCTGGAAGGACCCAGTGGCTCAGGGGACAGCATGGCCCTAGGTAGGTGTGTCTGCCCAGCAGTCTCTCAGTTCATGCCTCTCTGCACTGGCCTTTTCCTTACATGTCCCCAAGACATTCAGTAATCTGCCGGCAAGGACTCACACCAGGTGTCGGGACCCTGCCTGAGACCACAGAAACACCTGTTGGGAGTCACATCTGTCCTCCGGGGCCAGCACCAAGGGGCTTCCAAGGAGCTCTCTAGGGGACACTAGCTATTCCTCAGCACCTTAAGGAAGCTGGGGTCCCATTTTCCCAGCCTCCCTGCATCTCTGCTTTAGGGGTCCCTTTAGAAAAGAGAGGCTGAGGCACCTTCCTAAAGTGCCTCCCCAGAGGATTCCCAAAGAGACACACTTTCAGGTCTTCCCAGGGCTCACAAGTACCAATCAGTAGAGGGGCATGCTGATGATTGTAAGAGGGCCAGAACCTTTGACACACTGGCATCATACCCCTTTGTAGTCTCTCTTTGCCCACTGGCAATGGGCAGGCTAGAGAAAGGCCACCCCTAAACTAGCTTCCAGCGTCCACGTTCTTCTCTTTATGACTGTCTAAAGTCCAAGAGGGCCCCAGGCCCCCTTCCTGGAAACTGCTTCTCAGTGGAACCCCAGCCCAACTGCTCCTGCTGCCCCGCAAAGCGCCCCCACCCCAGGGGTCACAAAGGCAGCCTCTAATCTGTTGTCACCCCTCCAAACCAGATAAACCTGGGGCGTCTGAAAGGCACAAGGCTGGAGACCCCATCTGAGTGCCCCTGAGATCCTTTCCCACCATACCCATCTGCAAACAACGCCCTGAGCAAGCCACTCAGGAAAACCACAGGGCGGTTTTTTTTTTTTTTTTTTTTTTTTTTTTTTTTTTTTTTTTTTTTTTGTTGATGTTGTTGTTAAGACTTCATTATAATTTTATCAATCAAATTCTTAGAAGAAGGAAAAAGTCTGCCCTACCCACCCTCCCCCCTCACACGTCCCCCCTCCCCCTTCACTCTCACTTTCTTCCATTCATAATTTCCTATGATGCACCTCAAACAACTTCCTGGACTGGGGATCCCGGCTAAATATAGCTGTTTCTCTGTCTTACAACACAGGCTCCAGTATATAAATCAGGCAAATTCCCCATTTGAGCATGAACTTCTGAAAACGGCCTGCATCTAAAGTCTCCTCCAAGGCCCTCTGGAGTCCAGCCCATAATGAAGGTCTTGGCCGCAGGTAAATCCACGCGCCGGGCGCCGATTGCGAGTCCCCACTGCGGGCGCGCCGGCAGCCTGGGGCGCTGGGCGAGCACACGCGGGACACCCGCCCGCCGCGCCACTCGGACACTTGGGGCGCCCGCGCAGTCCCGGGCCAGCCGGAGGCGCTGGGTGGCGGCCGGGAGCGAGCGCCGCACATGGTCCGGGCACCGCGCGCCCAGCCTGCCGGGGCCAGCAGGTTGGCGGCGAGGGACCCGGCCGGCGCAGCCTTGCTCCACCGCCTCCTCTCCTCGCCCCACAGTTCTCCCGAGCTGCTCTTGCTTCTCCGCTGTCGCCCGGATTCACCCTCCCTCTTTCTTTTTCTTTCTTTCTTTCCGCTTTCTCTTTTCCAACTGCGTCCCGGGCTGCTCCCTGGGAGGGGCGCAGGCGGCTGAGCAGCTTGCAAACTCCGGCCAGGACCGGCGCAGGTGCCGTTTCCGACTGCTAGTCCCTGGAAAGCTGTGATTGGCGCGAGGTGAGATGCGGGTCTGGGTACCCCCGCAGCCATCCCTGGGCCTTAACACTGTCTGGGGATGCTGGGATCTGCAGGGGACACCAGGGAAGTGAATTTAAGGTTCTACGGTCTTTTTAGTCCCAGTATGGAGAGTTCAGGTGGGAGGTCTCCAGTCTCCAAGAGTTGATTTTTGCCTCTATCACCTTCTGGTTTGGAAAGGCTGAGCTGGGGTGAGGGGGCCCGGGTAGCTGAAAGTGAAGGAGGGGCAGGCGTCCCGGGGGAGGGGTGATCCTGGACAGGCCCGGACAGCTCCCGGCTCTCCTGACACCTTTCGCTTTCCTCTTGCGTGTCCGCCTTCGACCTTTTCCCTGGTCTCTTTCCTGGTTTGCACCATTTCCTCTCTCTCCAAAGTGTGTGGAGTTGGGGGCGCGCGGCTGCAGGGGGGGGGGAGGCTGTAGCAAGTTGGAATGAAAGGTGATTCGGATGTTGAGTGGAGACCTGCAGAACAGGTGGAAGGTCCTCCATAGGGGACCTCATTGAGGAAGGGTAGGGATGGGATTAGAGGCAATTGCCTAGGGTTCCAGAATCAAACTGCAAGTGTGAGAAGAGAGTCAACAGAAACCATGGCATCCAGCATCTAGAGTCCACAGGGGGCCCAGTCTGGAGTTCTAGGCTTCCATGGGCCAATGAACACCAAGGAAACTAAAAATCTGGCCCATCCTGGGAGGGGCAAAACAGGCTTCATTTCCCTTCCCCTATGGACCTAATGCCATCCAGCCTTGAGGTTTTTTGACTTCCCGAGGGACGGGGCCAGTGATCCCCTGGACCCAGCTTCCAGCTAGCACAAATGATTCCTGTCCTGATACCTTGCTTCTCCACTCAATCTAATGGCACAGACGGAGAAACTGAGGCCAGGGAGCATGGAAAGGGAAAGCAGTGAGAACTGGGAAAGAGACAAGCCAGGGAGCCAGGGAGCGGGGTGGGGGTGGGGGGACCGGACTGGCTGGGACCAGGGAGCCTGGGAGCTGGGGAATCGCAGTGAAACTGTGGAGGGGGAGGGGAGGAGGGATGCGCTCCGCACGCAGCCCCCACGCGCCCAGCCTTGAGCCTCAAGCCATTTTTCCTGCTTTTCCATCCATCCTTCTGTCTCTTCCTAGGAGTTGTGCCCTTACTGCTGGTTCTGCACTGGAAACCCGGGGCAGGGAGTCCTCTTCCCATCACCTCTGTTAATGCCACCTGTGCCACACGACACCCATGTCACGGCAACCTCATGAACCAGATCAAGAATCAACTGGCACAGCTCAATGGCAGTGCCAATGCCCTCTTCATTTCCTATGTAAGTTACCTTCCTGGGATGGTGGGAAGGTGCCTGGGCTGGAGGGGAGCCCTTAGGAGCTAGAGACACAGTGGGAAGGGTTCAAGGAAGCCCATACGTCACACCCCAGCCTAAGCTAGTGACTGGCAATCACTCTTCCAAGGTCACCAGTGAATGGATGGCAGGGCTGGGAAGAGAAATGGGGACTTGTCATATGGCTTTCGATCTTGTCACATGAGGAGGGGTGAGGAAGTGAGTGGACAGGGGGGTGTCATTGATAACATCAAGGTGCCCAGGAAGAGACTGAGGTGATTGAAAGTGCAAGTGTGTGTGGTGTTGTGGCTGAGGTGACGCCTGTGAGATGCCACATTTCCTCTATCCACTTATGTCACAGTGATCTTGAGTTCACACTTCTGATTACTGCTGACTCATGATTCTAGCTGCCTACAGGGCAATAAGTTGAGTTTCCATGTCACAGGTGGAGACCAAGGTAGGAGAGCTTGATCTAAGGGTTGGTGGCAAGCCAGAACACCTATCCTGACTGCCATGTCATTTCTCCTCTGTTCCTTTGCTCTTTAGTACACAACTCAAGGGGAGCCATTTCCCAACAATGTGGACAAGCTGTGTGGGCCCAACATGACAGACTTCCCGCCTTTCCACGTCAACGGGACAGAGAAGACCAAGTTGGTGGAGCTGTATCGGATGGTCACATACCTGACTGCCTCCCTGGGCAATGTCACCCGGGATCAGAAGGTTCTGAACCCCAATGCCTTGAGCCTCCATGGCAAGCTCAACGCTACTATAGACATCATGCGTGGGCTCCTCAGCAACGTGCTTTGCCGTCTGTGCAACAAGTACCACGTGGGCCACGTGGATGTGACCTACACCCCTGACATCTCCAGCAAAGATGTCTTCCAAAGAAAAAAGTTGGGCTGCCAGCTCCTAGGGACATACAAGCAAGTCATTAGTGTGGTGGCTCAGGCCTTCTAGACAGGAGGTCTTTAGTATGCCATGGACTGAGAAATTTCAGGAGCAGGATCCAGATGTGGGGAGGGGGGCTTAAAGTGTGTTGGGGTTCAGGGCATTGTTAAAAGCAAAGGGGGCTGCTGGCAGACCCCAGGGATTTCTGGTCACCCATTGCACTCAGCTGGGCCATGATAGAGTCCAGCAAAGCTGAAACTTTCCTAGGCAGGGCCTCCATATAGCCCAGCACCAGCTAGAAATGAAGGGTGTTGGATTGAGGAGGTTAAGTATGGGTAAGATTTCTGCCCACTCACTCCCTCAGCCCCTTGTTCACTAAGTGTGTGAAGATGTATGCGTTGTCTGCAGCAGACAGCAAAGGTCTGGGTAGTCTCCTGGCCCCTGCAGATTGACCGCCATCTGGGCCTTTGCTGTCCCTTTTGGAGACTATGGAAGGCTTGGTTGTAATGTGAGAAGGCCAGAGGATTCAGAAGGACTTCTTGTCTTTTTGAAGTTTTGTGGGTGAAAGGCAGAGAGGGTACTCTGTGACAGAATGTATCTTCTCAGAGAAGTTCAGGCTTAGGGATTGCCATGTCAGGTGGAAGATTCTGGAAGGTCCCTGGTGTTCAGGCTCTTAGGGAAGAAGAGAGGTCTGGAAAGGAAGTGCCTGGAAGAGGATGAGGCCATCAAACACTGATGGGCTCATTCTTCTCTCCACAGTTTTCCTCACAGCATGGCATAGTTGGGGGGTCTCCTGGCTGGACCTAGAGGTGGGGTCTGCGCACGTGGGAAGAAGCAGGTTGCAAACACAGGTGAGGTGGTTCAGTAGGTTCCCAGAGTCCTCCCAGGGAAGGATCTGTAACTCTAGGAGCCATGATGGATGGTAGTGGATTGCAGGTTCCATCTGCTTTTATTGACCCTGGAGAACAGGTGATCCTGAACAGACAGGTAGCTTAGAGTAGAAGGTTATGTCTGAGGCCCTGGAGGTCACACAAAGGTACTTGAAGGGACCAGAGGCTGTCTTGGGTCCCTAGAACATGGATAAGCAGAACTTGAGGTCAGGGTTTCTAGGGAGACTAGAGACCCCAGAGCACCGTGTGAAAGCTGTGCTGCTGTCTATTTATTACTATTTCCTATTTATGTTAACTTATTGGTGCTTCAAGTAGCAAAGATAATTCCCCAAAATACTATGAGAGTCAGGGAGCTGATATTACAGGTAGAATAAGCCTCATGGGTGAAACCTAGGAAGAGTGAAGATCAAGAGCTTTCAAGCTCCCCTGCCTCCCGCTGTGACTTACTTTGAGAGTGTCAGGGTCCCCCAGAAGGAGCTGGGCCAGTTTGTGGAGTGGATGATTTTTTTTTTCTTCCCCCTCTTTCTGGTCTCCAGGGGGGTGGAGCAGTCTGTGGTTGTTGTTTTGGCCCATGCTGCTCTTTGGCGCCCCCTGGATTCCTGCTATGCGTCGTGCCGTTCATAATGAATGGCTCTGGGACCTCGGGCAAAGCGGATTCCTCGGTTCTCCAAGAGCAGCTGAAGAGCCCTGAGACATCCTGACAGGGCACCCAGCATGCTTCCACCCAGCATGGAAGCACCTCGGGTGGCCTGAACACCCACAGAATGCAGGAAGTTAGGGCAGTACAGGCCCTGAACTGGGCCTGAACGGCTGCCCAGTGCTCTGGAGAAGGGGAGAGCAAAGCCTGAGACGCCTGGGACACAGACCAGGAAGCTGTGGTCCTTGCTACATTGCTGCCTTCCCACTCCCGCCCATGTCTGGGCTCCCAGGCAGGGAATCCGATCTGATCTCTCCTTTGTGCTGGGGCCAGGCAAGCAGAGGAACGCCCTGGGTCTGGGAGAGAGCAGAGAGGAAGGCTGCCAAGCTGGGGCAGTGGCTGACTACGCCACTAGCTGCCTGCCTCTCAACCTCTGAGCAGGGCGGTCCTTAGCAGTTCAGCTGCAAGATTCTGCTTCTTGCATTTTTGCACCGTTCTGTAAGCACTTTACCTGGACGACAGGAGCATAGGCCCCGAAGCTCTGGGTAGGACAGGCCTGGAACCATGCGTGGATGCAGCAAAGAGACTCACACGTAGCACACATGGCGACCACACTGTGGCCCCACTCGCCTGCTGCTGAAACAGGCCCAGCTCAGGACGAGCTGCCCTTCTCCAGGCTGAGAGAGGCAGCTTATCTAAAAGCCAAGATGATTCCACAGCTGGGGCCTGCTGGGTCTTGCCATCACTTTACATCCCTATGGGCATGGATTCCCTGGGCTCAGCCCACCTGGCAGCTCCGAAGGCTCAGGGACCAATGGACTCTTCCTCTGTGTGCACAGCCCCTGGCTCCACAATGCAGCCACCACCTGCCTACATCTGACTCCAGAAGTTCAGAGCTACTTTGCACAGCATTCCAGAATCATGGAGCCTTTGGGCAAAACCAAACAACCCTTTAGGGGCAGGCAGCTGTGCACCTTGCTATCCTACACCTGCTAGCCTTGACTCCCATCACCATGATGGGTAGTGTGCCTGGACCGGAGAAGGAGGGATGTGGCATTTTGCAATTTTATCAAGACAGAAGCGTAGGGTCCTTTATTTATTATTTAAAACTTCAAACCCCAAAGCACTGATAGTTGACTGGTCTCTCTGTCCTTGTCTATCCACATCCTTGCTCAAGCAACCCAGCTCTGCTTTGCTGGCTCTCTGGAGCAGACATGGCATGTAGGCCAGGACCCCAGAATCTTGCAAGGGAGCGGCTTCAGAAGTGCAATGGTATGGCTGTCTGTATTTGCAGGATTCGCAGTCCAGCCCAGGCTCTCTCCTCTGCGCTGCTGGTTCAGCCCATGGGGCCTCAGCTGTTTCCCCTTTCCTTTTCACTGGAAGGGACTTGGCCGTGGGTGACAAATTCCTCTTTGATGAATGTACCCTGTGGGAATGTTTCATACTGACAGATTATTTTTATTTATTCAATGTCATATTTAAAATATTTATTTTTTATACTGAAGGAGTACCTTTTTTAAAAAGAAAGAAATGAATTAATAAAGAACCCAGTCTTGTCAAGCTTTTGTGGAGTGAATTGATGTGAGGGCGACAGCTTGTTGGGACTTGGCTGGACCAAGGACAGAAGGGTGGGAAGGTGGGGTCTCCTGCATTGGGCCAGGATGCCAGCATCAACATGGGTGGGAAGGTGGGAATTTAGCCCAGGAATGACAAGATGAGTGGTGTCCAGAATAGGAGATGCTACCAAGAAAAGGGACAGATTACTTCCCTGAATGCTACTGTGACATTTTGCTAGCCACTAAACACAACAGCCCAGTTGATCTGTTTCCATTTAGCTGAGGAGAAACTGAAGCCCAGAGAGATGGAACTACATGTCCAGAATAATTTGAAATGTTTAGGTCACCCCTCCCAATGAGGGGTGCAGCTAGTCCCCAGAGCAGAGGGTGTGGGCCTGTTCGGCTTCAAGCTACATGTTCTTCCCTTTGCATGGAGTTTCAGGGTCTTGGAGATGCCAGCTGACTGGGGCTTTGTCACTTAGGAAGAGTCCTTAGTGACATAATGGGTATGGGCTCAAAAGACCTATGTGAAGGAGACAGGTCCTACTGAATCCCATGAGACACTGGGCTCTGGCTGGGCTAGCTTAGCTAACGACGACAGCTTTTCTGCTAGGCTTTTAGGGGCATAAGCGACTCCTCAGGAGCACTGTTGTCTTCTCACTCCCTTCCACTGAAAGATGCCTTCTCCACAACCATCTCCAATGCCTTGGGGAATCTCCCTAGGAGATTCATTTTGGAGGGCAGGGCAGAGCTTTTGCATTGGTGAATGAGAGAAACGTTTTTTAGGAGTCAGGGTCAGGCGCAGGAGGTTATGGACTTCAGAGCCTTTGGGGACCTTCAGCCAGCGTTCCACTTTCTCCTCTGGACCAGGATAGGGTCCACTGCCTCCTGCTTCCCCAGAACTGCTTAGCATACACTTCTCTGAGAGCTGATTAGAAATGTAGATGCCATCCCCCTCCAGCAAGGACAGACTGCAGCACCAGAAACCAGCCAGACCCCTGAGTATCCATGGGTGAAAGGAAGACCACCCTAACCTGCTCCTCCTGAGATCTTTATGGCAATTGGAACACAGCGGCCCAGGCCTGGCAATCAGCTGCTGAGAAGGCTCTGGATCATCCCCTTTCGGGAATCTGTAATTGTCCTTTCCTCCCTCACGCAGATGTGTACTGCTCCACTCAAGCAGGCTCTTATCCATCCTTATTCCTTATCTATGGTTGGGGGTTGGGGGAAAAGCAGGTTGAAGTTTTTCAAAGGCTCAGGCAGGAACCACAAGGATGTGACCTAAGGTGGCCTCTGGGGCTGGTTTTGTCATCCAAATCTTTGGTTCTTGGATCAAATTGACCACCTACCTGCCCTCTGGGAGAGGACCCGGCCTGGCCTAATAGAACAATCAACTATTACTTGGCTACTGGGTCACTCTTGAGAGGACAGCGGCCAACAGCTGTGTGATTGGAGGAAGGGTCAGCAGGCTTGCTGTGCTGGGAAAGGCTGGCTAGAGTCTTGGCCTCCCAGTGACCATCTCTCTCTGTATCTGTGAACTTGCAAGAGCAAATCAGTGATGAGAGCTGCCCTCTACCTGACAGTGGTACCAGAGGGAGCAGAGAGGCAGGGACCCCGAATGAGATGTCATGTGACTTGTATATCTCTCCAAGTCTAGCCTGTCCTGCTGTGGATGGCAGGACTCAAAACTGAGTAAATGTCGGGGCTGGAGAGATGGCTCAGTGGTTAAGAGCAGTGACTGCTCTTGCAGAGGACCGGGGTTCAATTCCCAGCACCCACATGGCAGCTAACAACTGTCTGAAGTTCCAGTTCCCAGTTCCAGGCAAACACCAAGGCAAATAAAATAAATAAAGTTTTTTTGTTTTTTTTTAAAAAAAGAAAACAAAACTGGGGGCTGGAGAGATGGCTCAGTGGTTAAGAGCACCGGCTGCTCTTCCAGAGGACCGGGGTTCGATTCCCAGCACCCACATGGCAGCTAACAACTGTCTGAAGTTCCAGTTCCCAGTTCCAGGCAAACACCAAGGCAAATAAAATAAATAAAGTTTTTTTGTTTTTTTTTAAAAAAAGAAAACAAAACTGGGGGCTGGAGAGATGGCTCAGTGGTTAAGAGCACCGGCTGCTCTTCCAGAGGACCCAGGTTCGATTCCCAGCACCCACATGGCAGCTAACAACTGTCTGTAGTTCCAGTTCCAGGCAAACACCAAGGTAAATAATAAATAAATAAAGTTTAAAAAAAAAAACAAAAAAACTGAGTGAATGTCACACCCCAGCTGTCTGCTTTCCAGTGAGTGTCTCACGGTTCCCTGATGTGCATAGAAGGAACAGTTCTGCTAACACTGAGTCCAAGGTCAGGGCCAGGCTGCTAGGGACAAATTAGAGAGTGGATGAATCTCCCAATAACTGCTCCCTAATAGCAACTGAGACCCAGGTCCACAGGGCCCAGTCACAAAGGCCTCATACCCTCAGGCACACGGTGTAGCCGTGGGACCATGGGCTGTGCCTATGGGACACCCCACCCCAGGAACTCAAGAGAATAAGGCCTCCAAACAAAGAGGGTGACAGATATTCCACCAGATCCACAGGTTCACGGGCTCCGAGGTTTACAAAGAGCGCTTCCTTCGGTCTTGCTTCTGACTGTCATCTGCACCTGGGCACAGCAAACATGGTCAGAACTGATAAGGGCCCTTTGTACCAGGCTTTTTACCTAAGAGGCTCAGGCGTTAAGGTAGAAGAAAGAGAATTTTCTGAGTTAAAATTCCAGTTGTGAAGATAATGCAGTGGTAGACTTCATTTATTGCACCAGACCACCCTGTTTTCAGCAATAAATGTGAATAGAATAATGGGGGCCACGGGGTGTTTATCTTCTGATTAGAGTCTTCATTGTTCTCAGTGACAGCTACCAGGAGCTCACAATAGAAATCACTTAAAAGAGCACCGATGACACAGAGATTGACGAAAGAGAAGATCCAAACTGAATGAGAGCTAAGGCCAGGGTGGGGTGGGGGTTCCAGAGTGCAGAGGGCCGTGCAATGATTGCCAGCCGGACTTCAAAGATTCATAGCAGCAAAAGGAAAAATGGAACTGTGATCTTGTTACGTGATCCTCACGGTTAGAAAGGAGAGGTCTGAGGTAAGCAGAACCTGGGGCTGGGCTCCAAAGGGCCTTTCCCTAGTAATCCCTGGAGGGTGGAGGGGGTTCCTACTTGCACTAATGCCTGTATGCCTGGGAGGGGCCATTGCTGCAAGTGTGTGCCAATGCTGAGGCCCAGGGCAACCTAACGGGGACTGTACAAGGGACAGGATGGCAGCCATGCAGTAGGGCTCTGCCCCTCCTCTAAGGGGAGACTTTTGAATAAGTCTCAGAAGCCTCCATCTGCCCTCAGGTTTTCAAAGCTCAGTAGGGGAGGGAGGCAGGGTTTCATTATGTGCCCCGGTGTAGCCTCAAACTCAGGACCCTCCTGCCCCTCTCCTGAGATCACAGACAGGCCTATCATTCATGCCCACCCCATTGGTTTCTCAAGATAGGGTTTCCCTGTGTAACAGCCCTGATTGTCACGAAACTCGCTCAGTAGACCAGGCTAGCCTCCAACTCAGAGATCCACCTGCTTCTGCCTCCGAGTGCTGGGATTTAAGGCCTGTGTCACTATACCCAGCATGCTCCACTTTCAAACCCCCTTTTGTTTCCCTCTGTATGAGAGAGCTGTGTGGTGTAAGCATGTGCACGTGTTTGTGTGTGCCCCAAGTCACAGCAAAGCCTTGCTTCTCCATCATGGTTCTAAAATAGGGCCCCTCACTGAAATGGAAGCACCCAGTCGGGTTAGCTGGCTGGCACCTCTTGCCTCTGCCTCCAGGATTGCTGTGTCCCCCATGTTTTGTGGGTTGTGGGGATCCCAGCTCTGGTTCTCATGCTTGTGTAGCAAACACGTTACTGCTGTCTTTGCCATCTCTCTAGACTTTTGAATCTCCCTTTGTTCTGCTAACAAACTCATAGGACAGGCAGGAGGGGCCTTCTCCAGAAGGTCCAGTGCAGGGCAGAGGCTGCTGCAAGGGTGTTCTGCGGTGTTCTGAGGGAAGGGATTAGGGCATGTGGCCTTGAGTGTCTGGCCTCACTTTATTCCAAGGCTACTTGGGTCCTCTGGTAGTCTTTGGCCACTGGCTTTGGCATCCTGGCAGCTTCCGCTCGGGGCTTCCTCCTGCAGTTACAGAGGCCCAGCTTGAATTTGTCCCTTTGACTTGGGGAAGTCTGGCCTCACCCCAAGCGCCAAATATTTCAATTATGAGGACGTGGTCCAGCCCTGCCCACTCCATCCAGCCACTGGGACCGGGGGCGGGTGTATGTGAAGAAGAGAGGGAGAGACACAGACGGACCACAGATGGGGACCAAGCCAGCTTCAGCCAGCAGAACAGACAGGCTCCCTCCACTGTACTGACACTGAGTGAAACCGCTGGCTGAGAGGAAAATATGCGCCAGCCAGGCATTTTTCTCATTCTTAGCAGCCTGGCTAGCTCCTGCCCAGACGGTCAATGAATCAAAGCCCAGAAGGGCTTTACCTGTCAACGGCACTCTCCAGGAGCGTCTCCCCAACCCCCGGGCCCTCTGAGGCCCCAGGCCAATGGGCCTAGCATTCCAGCTGGAACCCTTCCATGTCCCCCAAAAGGATGATCTTCAGTGTTTACAAGGAAAAATGTGTCACAGGCAAGGGCCATGTTTGGCTAGCCCACAGGTTCAGAACCCTATGTCCCCTTCTGTTTGCTTCTCATTGTGGCACCTTTCAGGAGTGTCATTAAAATCTGCCCTATCCTGACCAGGCCTCTGCAAATGCCCCAGGGCCTGTGATCCCAACTTTGGGAAACAAATCTTTTCACATGTTATGTACTAGGGACCTCACCATGAGATATCTTGGATTATCTAGTCAGCCTAAATTCTAAGGACAAATATCTTCCTAAGAGACACACAAAGGCAAGGCAGGAGAGATGGTCATGGAAGGCAAGCTGGGCGAGGCTGTGGGAGCCGAGGGCTGCATGGGTCCACTGGAAGATAGAAGGGGCCAGAAAGGGCATTTTCTGGAGGTTTTCTGGCAGTGTATTCCTACCAACATCTTACTTAACGGACTTACAGTTCCAGAGCAGAGAGCTTTGTTGTCTGAAGCCACCTAAGGTGTGGCAACATGTAAGGACAACCCTGAGACACTGCTGTGCTTTGGATAAGTGTTCTTTGAAGGCTTGATTGCTTGGTACCTTAAAGAACTGGGGTCAGCCAGGCAGTGGTGGTGGCATAGGCCTTTAATCCCAGCACTTGGGAGGGAGAGGCAGGTGGATCTCTGAGTTGAAGGCCAGCCTGGTTTAGAGAGTGAGTTCCAGGACAGCTAGGGCCACACAGAGAAACCCTGTCTCAAAAAACAGACAAACAAAAAAGAAGGGTGGGGTCTAGGGAGCTGGAGAGGGCTCAACAGTTAAGAACCCTGTTCTTGCTGAGGACCCGGGTTTGATTCTCAGCATCCACAGGGCAGCTTGCAACCATCTATAACTCCAGCTCCCGGTGACCCGACACCCTCTTCTGAACCCTGAAAGCACTCTGCACACATGTGAGGAAAGCGCTCACACACAGAAAATAAATCCTTTTTAAAACAAGTGGTCCTAGTGGCAGGTCTTGGGTCACTGGGAGCATGCTGTGATAGCAATTGTGGGAATTTAGCCTCTCCATCACCTCTCACCACACCGGCCTGCCCCACCACAAACAGCAGGCCTCGGAACTCAGACTCAGACTTCCAAATCTATGACCCAAGGAACAGCTCTTTTCAAGTCATCTCAGGCATTTCATTACAGCCTCAGAGAGCGGATTAACTTGCCTCCAGTACACCCGGGTATCAAAACTGTTCAAATCAGCCTGAGGTCCCCACCCCCCCAACTGCGTCCCTGCCACAGCCCTGTCACAGCTCTCTCGTGTTATTGCAACAGCCTCTGTGCCCATCTCCTTGCCTCCAGGCAGACTGATCAATTCATCTCACTTCAAAAGTTTTAATGTTTCTGCACAAGATGTCAACAGGATAAGGCCTATTTCTTGTCAGTCACAATCTAATCCCCACCTCAAGACTGACTTCAGATGTGTGGACAGGTTCCTCTGGCAGACGGGCCCTGAGCCTGTTTAACAACCTGCCGCTGCTTGGCATTTCACCTCACAAGCTACCCTTGTGGGCTTGCCAGCTCCACAGCTGCTGCCCTCCGTCTGCCAGCCTCACATCCTCCACAGCTGGATGCCTAGCTTTATTTAGAATGTCTTTTTTTTGTTGTTGTTCTGCACAAGATTCTGATTCTTCAAGGCTGTTCTCCTAGAGGATGCTCATTTGTGAAGGTCTCTGACTCCTAAATTGAGTTCTTCTGGATCAGGATTGACTTCTTTGTGTGCCTTTCCAGGGCTACAGGGTCTGTCCAGCTTCCCCTTCACAGGACCATGTTTCATTTCACAAGGGCCTGTTGTTCCCAGAGCACCTACTACATACAGAGAACACTTTGACTGTGTGAGGCCTGGGCTAGTATCCAGACATGTTCTGTTCTATAAAATGAGGAACACACCAGCCAACACTGTCCAAATAGTAAGAGTTTAGAAGTATTGACTCTTGCTGGGCCTGGGGGCATGAGCCTGTAACTCCACCTATTCAGGAGGCTGAGGCAGGAGGATCACCCAGTGCAGGACATGTCTGGACTACAGAGTGAATTCAAGACCAACTTGAGAACCTAGAGAGAGCCTGTCTCAAACTAAGAAGTAAAAAGAAAGACATAGTTCAATAGGAGAGACATTTCCTAGCATATGTAAAGCCCTGGGTTCAGACCTCAGTAACAAACCCTCAAAAAAAAAAAAAAAAAAAAAAAAAAAACCAGCCAGAGTCTTGGCCTATCTCAAAACAGAAAGACAGGGAAAATTCGGGGGCAGAGAGAGGTAGCATGAGATGCACCTTCTGTCGGGCATCTGGCGGAAGCTGACTTAAGGCCGTTCTCCTCCCCGGCTATAAAGGTCAGTTTTCTAGGAATGGTGTTAGCAGTCCCGTTTCCAGGGAAAGGGCAAGGCGTGGTTAGTGCTTAGGCATTTTAACTGCTTGCTCACCCCTCAGGACCATAGCTGCACTGGACATGTCTCTCTTCTGAGTGCCTTTCTCCTAATGCTCATGCTTAAACCTATTAAAACCTTCACTGAGACCTCATAAAGTAACTAGTCCTGAAATTCTTTTTGGAGTGGAAGCCACATACTTGGGGTTGTCCTGATTCAAGGTCCCTAAAAGATTAGCAGAGTTCCCCAAGCTGTTAGGAGTGGCAGTATGTCTGTCCTTCACAGCTGGCAAAACCAGTTTCCATTGCATCTGTACTTTGAGGAGACTCTCTGAGCTCAGGACAGCACAGGAGCTGAGGAGCCGGAAGGCAAGGTTCAGGCAGCCTCTACTAAGCTTCTGGAATCCTAGGGGCCAGAGGCTGCTCCTGAACCCCAGGAGTGGCAGCTCTGAGGAAGCTTCCGTGCAGCCAAGTCGCACCTTCATGTGTTACCTGGTAGCACCCTATCGACTTCAAAGGTCATTAATTTTGGAAATTCTCTCACACCTACACTGTTATAAGGTGAAGCCTAGATCTCCTATGGGGTGTACGAAGAACTAAATGGAGTGTCTCCAGGTCCAGGGGAGAAAGCTCTGCTTACTCCGTGCCCTAGTTTCGGGAGGTCCAGCTTCCTGGAAGCAGGGTTGGCCAGGCGAGGCAGAGGGAGGCAGACTCTGGTGGAGGGGGCCGGGCATGAGGTCAGGCCCACGTCAGCCCTTCTCTCTTTCCCCTAACGTGGCTGGGAAAAGGCTGCTGAGCGGGTGCCAGCCACAGAGGAGGTCTGTCCCCTGCTTTGGGGCCAGACCACAGGCAGCCATGCTGGGCCTCAGCCAGGTCCGGGGGAGGGGTGTTCTCAGCCCCCAGCTTCTCTCTGTCTGGGCCTCGGGGACCCCTCCCCATCCCAGATCCCAGCAGCGGTCCAGGGCTCTTCCAAGCAGGTGAGGTCATTGTCTCCACCAGACCAGCCTGACGTAAAGAAGTCAGCCACCCACATGGCAGTATGCATACACTCGGGTACCCCTCTCCCCATACCGAGCCCCAGGTCCCTGGCTCTCTCCAAAAGACCCACAGGAATCCACTCCAACACCTGCTGAGGGGGGAGAGGTGGGTGGGCTGAGAAAGAAAGAAAAGACTCTAGCATCCTCAAAGCTGCTTGCGTCCAGCAAAACAAGCCAGAGTCGATTTGAGGCAGGCAGGTTCTGGAAGCTCTCCCTCCCGCATCATTAGATGCGTGCCCGTGGAACTCTGTTCTGCTCATGACTTGGCACTGTCAAACCCCAAATTCTGCATTTGGGATTTCCCAGTACTTTTGGATTCTTAGGGAATGCCTGGAGAGATCTAAGGCCTTTGGAACAGAGAGGGAGGCCCTCAGGCCCAGGGCAGACAAAATTAGGAATTTTCATTCCTCACCAGGATGCTTGGCACTCAGGAGATATTTTTGGCTGGCACACACCACTGCTGGGGAATCCTGGCTTCTAATGAGCCAAAGTCAGTGCTGTGATGCTATTTAAACATATGCCACAATGCACTGGGCACCGCGTCACCTGTCAACAACCATCCCTTTCAAACTGCAGGATTTGTCACCAAAATAAACCTTCCCACCAGCCAGCCACCTCTCAATTCTCTCTGATCTGCTCCCCATCACAGTGACACCTGAAAAATGATCCAGACCCCCCAGTCCAGACTGTCACTATTTGGTTCTTTGGCTTCAGGTCTGTTTGTGCACACACATGCTCTTGTACATACACACACACATGCATACACATGGTAATTAGAGAAGTCCTGCACAGTCACCTTCACATAGAAGTGAGGCAGCCCTGGAATCTGATCGAGAAGGCAGCTTTAGTCTAGCTGGGGGCAGGTTTCCGTGCCCTTTTCCAGACTGAGCACTCTACCCTCTGAGCTTGGGCTTGTGGGATTATCATAAAGTAAGGCTGGTAAGAGCACAGGCTTTGGAACCTGACTACCCTGGCTCAGTCTCTGGCTCTCACTGGCTCTAGGGGCCAGAACTTCTGTTTCTTTTTGAGTTCCCATTTCATTGAATGTAAAATGGTGGCCTCTGTTCAACTCCAAGGGCCCCTGAGAAGACGATGCTACACAGAAGACACACCTGATGCCACCTGTCCAGTAGCATTTCATGTTGATGGCTGTTTCTTTCCTTCGGAGCTCCAAGCCAGCCCAATCTGTACCCAGAGGTCTGTCAGCCATGTTCTACCATCTTAGGGTTGCAGATAAAGTATATCTCGATATAATTGAACATCCTGAATTTTGACATGTTCAATTCAATTGCCTGCCTATTTTTTTTGGTAAATAAAACTTTATTAGAACCCAAGCCCATTAATTTACATATCCTCTGTAATTTTGCACTATGCCAGAGATGGGTAGCAGCGATAGAGACTGTAACAGTCCATGCAGATTGTAATAGCTGGTATTTTATCTGCAGAAAAAGTTGGCTGAGCCCTCGCCTGTGCCTGGAAATACTTGCTCAAGAGAGGCTGCTATGTGAATGAAGCCTGTGGAGTCACTGTTCCTTGCTTAAGACATGGAAAAGGTATGCATGGGAGACAGTGGCCATTCTCCATCACCCTGGAGTCACAGCCTGGAAGAAATTGGGAAGACCCCTGGCCTGGGGGTGGGGGTGGGGAAAATAGCCAGGTTTCTAGACTTGGATTGTCACTTGGATCTATTTGTATCCTTTATTAGTTTAACATATGAATTTGTATCATGTTCAACATGCTGGCTGCACACAGGTCTCTGCTCTTAGGAGCGTCCATTCTAGCTCAATGAAGACTGATGTCCATAAACAGACAAGATAGTGTCGACTGCTAACGGGGTGCCTTGGAGGCTGAGAAGTGGCTGGTTTAACTGAATAAGACCTGACCTAAGAGGAGATGCCTCATTTTTCCCATCTATTGCCTTCATGGTACCACCAGGGCTGCTTAGGGGAGAAATAAGTAGCTGTCCGACTGACCTACATCTCTTTGTGTATGAGCCCTTGGGAGGCGCAGGTGGTCCAGCTGCCTCATCTTTTGTTTCCCTAAGGAAGCATCCTACACTGTGCTGGGCCCAGTGGGAAGGATCGTTTTGTGGGCTTCCTGTACGGGTCAGCCTCTCTGGGCAGAGCCTGTTTCTAGCCATTCTTGACAGTTTGAGTCACCCTCTCGAAGACTCCAACCTCAGTGTCCTTTGAGGTAGGTGACAGGGCCTAACTGAGGATGGTGGCATTATAGTGATCAGACCATGCTCCTTGAGGTTCCTGGCACCCGGGAACCTGACCTCACATCATCGACTCCTCTGGTTCCAATCCTTGCATATAGATAGATCAGTCTCTGACAGAATTAATCTAGTGAGTGAGTCATCTGAGATGATGATGGGAGGCCGGGTCAGGAAGCCGGCAGCTCAGAAGAGACACTGGAGGCCACACATTGACATTTCCACAGGGACCTTCAGGGCTCTGAAGCAAGTGGATGACTAACAGCCAAGTTTTAGGCTCCGGGCCAGCTGGTAGGTGTGCATGTGTGTGTGGTGGTCATATTCTTTGATATATTATGTGCAAAACATTGTTTCTTACTGGTAAGCAGGGTTTTCAGAGTTTCCTACATTGAGCTTACCTCATGGGGACTTAATGCTACACTGCCTCCGAGGGAGAAGCAGGCCTCATTCCAGACTTTTCCTCAGGTATTCATTCCACACTAGGCACCAAAATCCTACTGAGGAGCACAGGGCCCTCTCAGAGAGGCCTCATAGTCACCACAGCTTAGACAGTGGCAGGGTGGGAGCCAGAAGATGAAGGTGTGTCCATGACAGTGGGTGTCCTCGCCAAGACCAGGCCTCTCAGCTCTTCATGGGCCCTGCAGCGGCATCTGCCCAAGACAACTCTGCTGTCCTTCCTTTGCCAACAAGGGCACTATCAGCATTCAAAGCAAAACAAGACTTTGTACTCAAAAAAGTTAAGGGAACAGTGGATTAAACAAAACAAAACAGGAAGTTTTTTTTTTTGGTGGGGCTTCTCAAAGCTTTTAGGACAGCTGGGTGGAAAGGCACATATGGCATGTCTTCTCCAGAGGCTCTTCCAGGACCACATTCCATGGACGCCATCTGGGACTCGTTGACCTAAGCACCTCCTTTAAGGTCCCATTAGCAAGTCCCTGCCTTACCCTCCCCACAGGCCCTGCCCACAAGAAGGTTGGCCTTAGGCTGAGTTTCCTCAGAGGATTTTCTCTCTCAGGCACCAGACCCTTAAGCCATGGCTGCAGGGTTTTATCAGCAGGGGAACAGGAGTGGAGAGATGGACAGAGCACCGCTTCTCCTGACTCAGCTTGAAGCTTCACTCCATACCTGGAGCTGAACTCAAGGCCGCCGCCCTCACCCCACTGGGTCCCTGGAGAGACACTCTGACCTCACCAGGTTCTAAGTCAAAGCTAGGGCTATGGAAACCTCTCTACAACACAAACGAGGATCAGCTGGACGGCTCAGCAGGCCCTGCTGCCAGGCCTGGCATCTGAGTTTGAGCCTAGATCCTATAAACTGTTGTTACCTGACTTCAGCGTGCACATGCACAAATAAATAAATAAATGTTAAAAAAATCACATCAAACCGAAAGAACAAGTAACTGAGGTACCCCCTGCTTAAACTCTTGGTAGCCTCTGGTAGCCCCAAGTTCAAACCCAAAGTCTCACTTCTCAGTTTTGTTAGCCATCAGTTTCTGATTTGTGCTCCATGAAACTGAACTGTGTCAGGGACCAGATGTGCCCTGTCCACCCCTGCTCTGTTCATCTCCGGCTCTGTGCATCCAGTCCATGCCCTGAACCCCACCCTCCCTGGTCTCTCAATGGTGCTAGTCTTTCTTGGAGTGGTGCTCCTTCAGGCTCCTCTCTGTGAGAAGCCTTCACATCCCAGGAACACACCTAATTTATCCAGTGACCTTAGATGCATATTTCTCTCCAGTTAGACCCCAGACTCTTTCTCCATCAGGGCCCCAGAGCTCAGTCCCCACACACCTGCACTGATTGCTATGTGCCCAAGTTGTTCCACACAGGCAGGTTGCATAGTCCAGATTCTCTCCACATCTTCTTTTTCTGTGGAAGAGGTTTTTTTTTTGAGTTACCAGATACATGACATAAAACAAGGTCTAGCCTGCACTAAATGATATACATGTAGATCCTGCTACATCTGGAGCGGAGGAAGTCCCAGCATCACAAACATAAAATAATGGCTCTTGGATGACAAACTCCAGCAGTGGGTGGAAAGATGATCTTCCCAAAAGACAGAACATGAGAATGTAATCTCATTGGCCAACAGCTTGTTTACTGTGGGTGTAACTAAGTCAGGGTCCCTAGATGACATCATCTGGACTGGGAGGAGTTCCCATCAGGTGTGCTAAGAGAAATGCAGAAAGTGCCTCCGATACAACCTGAGAAAATCTCTGGGTGGACCTGATACCCTGCTTCAAACTTCTGACCTCCAGAACTGCAGGTGAATGCAGGTAAAATGCCTGTTGTTTTAAGGCACAGTTTTTGGTGATTTACCATGGCAACCACAGGGAAAGAATTCTCTCCCTCAGGGCTTCTCTCAGATCCAGCCTCCCCTAAGCTAAGAATTCAACTTTGGAAAGAACCACACACACACACACACACACACACACACACACACACACACACACACACACACATGCTGTGAATACCCTGTCTTTCTTTTGCATCAATTCTTAATGATCTTCTACCACCATAGAAGTTACAGAAGAATCTCTCAAGATGTCTCAGCCCTGTGGCACAGGTAGTGTCCTCTGGAGCAACACTCCTCTGTCACTGGCCTGCACAGCCTAAAGATAGCTTACATAGTCGTCTATTCCTGACAAAACCTCTCTAACTGTGCCCCAGTCAGCTGCTTTAACCAGCAGAGTAAACCTTGTCCCTTTGTCCTAGAGACCATGTCTTTATTGACTTCTCAGTCATCAGTGGCTGACTCAATCCTAAACCCAGAGCAGCCACTCAGCTCATGTTTGTATCTGGTCCTCAGCTAACAAATTCATGTCAAATGTCCCAATTCCCAAGTCAGCTGGCTTGGCTCAAATCTGCTCCAAGCCTTGGCAGGTGGGTGTGGGAGGTCTCTGACCGTGAAGCTGAGGCCTCCATAATTAGTGGTAAGTGATGATACTATCTCTCTGAGCGTCAGTTTCTTCAACAGATAAAAATCAAATCAAGCCAGGTGGGGTGGTGTACACCTTTAATCCCAGTGCTCAGGAGGCAGAGGCAGGTGGATCTTTGTGAGTTCAAGGCCAGCCTGGTCTACAAAGTGACTTCTAGGATAGCCAGGGTAACAAAGAGAAACCTTGTCTTGAAAAACAAAATAAGACAAAAACAAAACAAAACAAAACAAAAAACAAAAAAAACCAAAAAAACCAAAAAAAAAAAAAAACCCAAAAATTTGCACAGCACAACACAAAGGACAGAGCTGCATCTTGCCTGAAGTGATGCTTGCAATGCTTTTCAGAGCTCTGGCCTGTGACAATTGTCTTCTTGTGCCCACAGCTGCCAGTCTGGGTGCAAAGTTGGGGTGTCTCTACTCTGAGCTTTGTCTTCTAAAATCAGCAGAGCCTGAGTCTGCTCAAGCTCTTGGTCCATATGTAACCCTTTCTGGGATAGCGAATGTTTGCCGAGTTCTGTGAATTCCTGTTTATACTGAGACCCACTGAGATAAACAGGTCCTCAGCTGACCAGAATTTTCCATCCTAGTGTGTTCAGGGAAATCCCAGTTAAAATGCTCACCCTGGCCCCTGCCTCTGAATGGCCCAACATCCACTCTGTTATATGGGGGTACCTGCCACCCTTAGGTGGGGGCAGTTGTAATTTGAAGCTCTCAGTCCCAGCTGGGGCTATGGGGGAGCCCCACAGTACGTTGAGGTCACCCACCACCTCTCTGCGTGAGATTTTCCTTTAAGAAGTAGGGGTTGTTTCACTACAGACAAAATAAAACACCCACAAACGCTTGGAAACCACCAATTAGTTCGTATCTTCTGAGCATGAAAAGAAACCCAGGATAGGATAGGCGCCCTCACAGGGCTGTGGCTTCCACGGAGCCCCTCGAAAAGCTGTGGCTTCCTGAGGTCTGGGCTGTGGCTCCCACTTAACCCTCTACCTCCTGCCCTTCTGTTTATTCCAAAGAGCCTCCTTCTAGACTAGGAGAAAGGTACCACTCGAGTGTCTGGGGTTTAGTGGACAATGCTGGGGTCTCCCTGCTTTTAAATCATTTCCTCCTCCAGAGCAGGATTCTGTCCACACCCCACAACACCCTTCTTGTGTGCAGTGGGCTGTCTTCTGGGTCAGAGACCTGTGCACAGAGGCCTGGCATAACACATCACCAGCAGGCTGTTTCTTGAGAATGCACTTGGGCCCTTCAATGCGGAGTTGGGTTGTCCAGGGTGGGTGCACTGGACAGCTGCATGTATTTCTTTTTTCACACACAACAGCTTCCAGAATGCTGGACATGGGGGCTCTTGTGGTGTGGGGACTCAGAATTGAGCAATACCCAGGTGGTTCTCCAGAGGTCGGCTGCTCCGGGGAAATGACACACACAGACAAACTCTATGCCTTGTAGGGAGTCACTGGGGGACACTTCACTTAGAAACTAAGTCAGACCTGGAGAAAGGCTGGCTGAGGGTTGGGGAGTGTGTCCTGAGAACAGAGAGTCACCAAGACATCCAGGACATTAAATGAAACGATTCATCCACGGCTTAGCATCACAGAGGACACAGGAACTCAAAACATGAAGGATTCTTGTGGTTCCTTGTGTACAATGAAGACATCACAGGATCTCTGGAATCTTAAAGGTCATCTAAGCTGGTCGCCCTTAATCAGGGATGATTTTACCCCGGGAACACATGCATGGTCTGGGGACAGTTTTCATTCTGTCACTACTAGGAGGCTGCTAGGATGGATGGGGGAGGGGTGGATGCTGCCAGTGCATAGGACAACCCTACCTCAGAGGGTGTCACTCCCTTACTCTCCATATTCCCTCTCCCTTCCCACTGACCCTCATAATGGTGTTTCGGTGCCCTTGGTAACAGGGAGCTTACTACCCATTAGTTTTGCTTCTGTTCCTGGTTCCTGACCTATATGACTCCACTGTAGTTCAGAAGGCAGTTGGATTCCAGAAGGTCCTGCTCCATGCCCTGAGGAAGGATACAGAGACTAAGATTTGCAATGAAGCCTTAGTCCTTAGCTCTCTTGCAGATACAATGAAGTCTTCCCAAACCCTAAGGACCAGGTTCAAAAAGTTTCTAGACTTAAGGAAGTTCTTTCAGAGAAGTGTCAGAGAGAGGAAAGGTGTCTCTCTCCCCCTCTTCATCCCCCAGACATCCCTTTATCTGCAACATTTGTAATAAGCCCTGTGAGAATCCCGACAGTGGTGCTTCCAGAGTTTCTGAGCTCTGTGAAAGGCTCAGACTGCTGAACTCGAGGACAGGGGAGGGGGATCCTGGGTTATAGCTGGCTGGTAAAAAGCCAGGGAGAAACACTGGCATCTGAAGACTCGTGCTGGAAACAGCCTCCATCTGTGAGTGTTGAATGGCCTCAAGGCACTCAGCCATGTCCTTCATTTCAGAGGGGTTCAATCTCTTGCTGCTGGGCAGAGATTTCCACACCTGTGGTCACAGAAATGTTCAGAAAGGGAAACTGAGTCAGAGGTAGAGTGGCCTCAGGTGGCCCCTTGAGCAGCCTGTTACATCATGGTCCCTTGTCCACATTCATGTAACTCTGACCTCAGAAATGTCATAAACCAGCTTCATTCAGTCTTTTCTATGAAGCCTTTGCACATTTGAAGACATCTGTGGGAATCTTCCCTTCCATACTGAATACCCTTCATGGGACCCAGGAATTGCCTGTTGCGCTCTCTCTCTCTCTCTTTCTGTGTGTGTGTGTGTGTGTTGCTGTGAACCCAGGGCCTTGCCCATGCTAGGCAAGATCCTATCAGCTGACCCAGGACACATGACATGGATGTGGAGCTGGTCCCCTGCTCATGCAGCCAATGGGAGAGTGTGTTGGAGCCCCAGGAACCCCAACACCTTGGCTGCCTCCATTAACCTCAGTTTTCCTCCTACAGAATGGATACAGGACACCTGAGGCCTTCCTCGCTCACGAATGTGACCTGGAAGAGAGTAAAGGTGAGGTGAAGTCACAGTCTAAAACGGCACAAGAGACACCTTTATGCCATGATTAGCTCTAGAACCTGCGTTGCTGGCCAAGTGTTTTCATACAGAATAGCAAGAGTGACTCCCGTTCTAGAGAAGGTCGTACAGTCTACAGTGCAGGAATGAGTCCTGTTCACAAAGGGGAGGACAGTGATGACGGCCCGGGCCTCTGCCTCCAGATTCAGGGTCCAGAAACAGCAGGGAAACAGACTCAGGGGCCATGGGAGTAAGGAAGGCATTGTAGGGCCTCGGAGACAGGGCACAGTGGAAGGGCCGGGTGGGGGAGCTGTGGGCTCTGTGTTAGCGGAGTGTGGGCTACACCCAGGCCCCTGCCTCTCCTCTTTCACTTCCTCTTGATGCTGAGTGTTTTCTTCCTTTAAAGTCTCTGGAACCGCTCTCTCTGTCTTTTCTTGGAATTTGCCCAGGGGGTGACACCTGCACTTCTGTTTCGATTTCTCATCAGACACCAGTGTTTCCCCGGGGAGGCCCAGGAGCAAGCGGTTCAGGGCAAGGACAGCAGCCAACGTAGCAGGTAGGGAGGTGGGCAGGTGTCAGGGCCTGGAGTCCTGAGTCTCTCTGGATTGCTTGCCCCATGGTCCTGCCACGTGCTTGCTGGGTGTCCCAATGAAACTGTCCACACATCTGTCCTTCCTGATTTATGGATTTCTTCAAATCTGAATGTTAAACTTTTCCCTTCCTGTTTTTCAAGCAGGGTCTCAGGGTCTGCAGAGCTCAGGCTAGCCTCAAACTGGAGCCTCCTGGTTTTGTTGCCAAAGTGCTGGGATCAGAGGTGTGCAGCGCCATGCCCAGCTCTAACTTTTGCTTTTTTAAAATAGCGTTACAGTTAGGATGCCCACACCATTCAGCTCACAATTCAGTGGTTTCTAATGTATTCAGGTGTCTACCCATTACTACAGGCAATTATAGACCATTTTTGTGGTTGTAAAATCAACTATGCTCGCCATGGTGGCACAGATCTGTAATTTTAGTACTTGTGAAGCTAGAGGCCAGCCTGGGCTACTGTCCTAATAAGCAAAAAAACAGTCTGTGCCCTTTGGCTATCTCCACACCAGTGCAACCTATAATTTGCCTTTTGTCTGCCTGGAGTTCCCTACTTTGGAAGTTTCCATACAAATGGAATCACACACATGGTCTTTGGGGATCGATGTCTGTCATCTAAACTAGTGTTTTCAAAGATGGCCCCGCTGGAGCACAGCTTCCTTATTTTCTTGACTGACAATAGTTCACTGTAGGGGTAGAACATATTATATTCTCTGATGTTTTTCTGTCAGCTTAGTGACTGCACATGAATCTACTGATATTTTAATTATCATCTGTAGCCTCATAGACCTGAAGTCAGTGTCCTACTGGCCACTTGGGCCTCGACCTGATGGGATTTCCAGCCCTTAGGAGGCTGTGGTATGTAGGTTTAAATTAAGTCTTTATCATTGTATTTATCAAACAAACAAAAAAACCTGAGAAATCAGACGTGGGGGTAAAAACCTTCTAGATCAGAGAAGCCGAGAAGCTACCAGCTGGCCTTGCTTTTTGGGCAGAGATACCACAAAAGACATGTATGTTCCCTCATCCCAGAACTGAAAGGAAGCTCAAACTCTTGCCTTACCATCCTTCCTGAGCACCTTCTCTATCCAAATTGCTGACTCCTCTATGGCCAATTCCAGTCAGCTAGTTGCTGGCTTTGCCCCAGGAGTGTCAGGGTAAGATCAAAATATCTCACAATTTTCTTCCTCTAGTTAGGTAATCTCCACTTTTCTCTTCTTCATAGAGACAGACTCATGGCCTTGAACTCACAGTCCAGCCGAGAATTCCGTGGTGATAGTGTGTATCTAATAAAGCTTGCCTGAAGATCAGAGGACAGAGCCAGCCACAGAGTCAGCCAAAGAGGTCAGGGAGTGGTGACACACACCCGGGAGGCAGAGGAGCAGATGGATATCTACGAGTTCAAGGCCACACTGGGCTACAGGAGATTAAGCTAGTCTAAGAGAGAATCAGAACCAGGCAGTGGTGGACCGCACACACTTGGGATTACACACCTTTAAACCCAGCACTGGGAAGGTTGAAAGAGAAAACTGCTCAACGAGAATATCAGGTAAGAGGAGACAGGAGTCCAGCCTTTCCATTTCTGCCTTCATTTCGGTTTCCTTCCTTTTCGACTGAGGACTCAGAGGCTTTCGGTCTGAGGATTCCTAGAGACAGGATCTTTTTGGTTCAAGGATTCAGTAGTGGTGGGAAGTTTCCCTAATAGCTTCCTCTGCTTCTCTGATCTTTCAACATTTTATTATAATACCAATTAAGATTTGTGCAAGAAAGCCCTTGACATTCGGATCCTCCTCCATCTCCTGAATGTTGAGATTATAGCTACACACCACTGTGTCTGGCTCATTGGGTGCTAGGAATCAAACCTAGGGCTCCGTGTATGCTAAGCAGACACGCCCCATCCCCAGACTACAGGCATATTTTCGCTGTCCTGAAGAACACTGTTGTGAACATCACTTTACAGGAATTAGTATGGACCCAGTTTTCATTTTCTTCTGTATGTACTGAACTCCATTTTCAGCTGTTTGGGGAACAGCAGCCAGAGAACACAGCATCTGCACTACAGTAGCACCACAGCATCCAGCAGCAGCGGACATGGATCCTGGTGTATCTCTTCCTCATGGCTATCTCTGGTTACAACCTTACTTTTGGACTGATGAACCTGAAACCTTGTTTGCTGAGCAATGAGGCCTGGTGGTGGCCCCGGGCTGGGAGCTTTATGAAATTCTCAGCACAGATGTGAGATAGAGTAATAACCTCTGTCTAAGACAATGTAAAGTGCTTAGTACAGCTGCTGCCCTAAGACACTGCACGGCAAACAGTGGCACTAACAATTCCTCAGACTGCCAAGGCCTTGCCAAGTGATCCTTGGTGGTGTGGAGAGCCAGCCAGTATGCCATGAGGAGCCCAGAGTTGCTATTTGGGGATCTCATTTAGGAGCCCCATGGCCGCAGCCTGTGGGACTGCTCTTTCCACTATGGTTGGAGACTCAGCCCAGGGACGCCTCCTCTTTATGGTCTGAATTAGAAAGCAGTTGATGCTTTGTAGAAAAAGTTGAAGAAAACATTATTGTTGGAGGCCAGTCTCCTTACTGGCAGAGCAAACGGGCCTGGCCTGGCATTCCAGAGCACAAAAGCCTAAGCCGGCAAAATCGGAGCCTTCCTGTAGGAATCCTCCCCCCTCATCTGGTCCACTGGGCCTGGGAACCGCTGACTGCCAGGTAGGAGTCGGAGGCGATTCCTCTGGCTATGTGGGATCCTCCAGCCAATAGTCACTCTGTAGACGGAGCTCTGACTCAGCTCTTGGCCTGGCAAGGTCTTGGGTGTCTGGCAGTGCAGAGAGACTTAACTGCCAGACAGAGAAAGAGAGAAGCCCTGGAGGTGGGGTGAAGGGTGCAGTGGGGTGGGGGTGGGATAGACAAGATGGCAACAGGCTGGCTGGACACAGGTCAGAAGAGGAAAGGAAGGTGGTGCTACCGTTACTCTTTTATGGTTGTGGAAACTGAGGCTGGAAGAGGCCATGTAAGCAGATGCTTCTACAGTCACGTGGCCAGTGAGCCATGCACTGAGAGCTGGGCCCAGAAGGCTCTGACTCCCTGCCAGCGGTACTTAGTGAATGCCAGGATCTATACCACTGCTCTCCATGCTCCCCACAGACCTACGGTGGCCCTGGAGGGGCCAGAAGGTCCCAGGGAGGCCTCTCTTTAAACTGGCCATTGCCCTTGTCTGGCTTCTGCTTGGCCAGCAACAGTCAGAGCCCCATGACCGGGGCTGCCTTATCTCTAGCTTGTGACAGGGTGGCCGGCGATGTTCACAGAAGCCTGGCTTCAGATAGGCAGTGTGATTGCCAGACCCTGCAGGCTGCTGATAATGTCCTATGTAGCACGGGATTGAGCAGGCAGAGGGTCCCTCAGGCCCCTTCTTCTTCAGGACAGGCATCCGAGGGTCCATGACACTGAGCTAATGAGTCTCATTCCCAAGATCCCATTCAAGGTACCCCTTCCCTTCTCCACTTGGACATGAGTTGGCCCTGGGTCTAAACGGCCCTATTACAGCTGATAGGTATGGGCATCTCATATTTCCACCCTTTGCTGAGGGGCCTCTGGTCTCCACCCATGAGTTGCTGAGATAATACGTGTTACACGTAACAGCAGCTGGCTTGTAGCAGGGGCGCCACAGATGGCCACATTTACTTCCCAGCCCCTTTGTCTCCACGGGATGCTCCGCAGTCTGGAATTCCTCTTCTTTGTGGTCTTTCCAAACCCATCCTCTCTTTTAAGGCCAAGTCCAAATTCCACTTTCTCCACAGGGTCATCCTGGACCTCCCTGATCTCCCTGAGCACCCCCACACCCCCACTTCTCCTTTTTACAGCACTCAAAATAAACCTTATCAGAGAATGAATAAAAATCAGTTTGGAAGCTATCAAGTGATTTCAACTATCCTGCCCGCTGAGCTAGGGCGTGGTGTGCGCAGGCGCAGATGTGAGTACTTTGCCTTTTCCCAAATTATGCATAATTACTTCTAAAGGATGAACACAGCAAGCATTGGCGCATGCCTGAAGTTCCAGTCACTCAAGCAGCTACGTGGCCAGCATGGCAATAGAGGGAGATCCTGCCTCAAAAGTATCACTTTTAGCCAGGCATTTGGGAGGCAGAGGCAGGTGGATCTCTGAGTTGGTCTACAGAGCTAGTTTTAAGATAGGCAGGATTATGCAAAGAAAACCCCTTGTCTGTCTTGAAAAACAACAATATATGTATTTTATAATCGGGAAAGAATCCAATAGATGTGCTGTTGGGAGGGGTTGTCCCTGGCTCATGTATTGTGTGACATGCTTGGGTCTCATCCTTGAGCATGGATCCACTTCAACCTTTTGGGTATGACAATCACAACTTGTGCAGTTGGCTCCAGCCCTGAGGTAAACAAACTTTCTGAGGAGTGCGTCCATCCCCCACCCCCAAGCCCCATTTCAGCTTCTGAAGAGGCTTTCTGAGGGCCGCTCCAGGTCATCTCCTGTGGTACCTGCCTACCAGAGTCTCTCTTATTTCCTAAGTGATTGCTTCCTTTGCTAGATCACAAGAGTGGGAACAGGTCCTATGCCATCACCACGTGGCTCAGTGCTCGCCCACAGCTCAGCAGATGTTGGAGGAGCCTGGAGAAGAATGTCTGGTCCTATTTACAGTTACATGAATGATGATGATAGTCACTGGTTTCTGAGCACTGATCTTGAGCCTTTCTTTGCTTATCTTGTTAAGTGGATTATGTCACAGAGCACTGCCTGGCAATCCAGAGACCTGGGGGCTATTGGGTACATCCTTCTGAGCAGAAAGGGGACAGGAGAAGATGCCCATCCCTTCCTCGGAATCATGATCTGAGGCTTTCTACAAGTGGGTTGGCTGGGGACAGCTTGGACTGCGGCCTGGTGGGGCCAGTACATACTGGCAATGCAGACTTGGGCTATTGCCTTTTTCAGATCTATTTGGGAGGAGCTAGTCACCGGGCAGGTTAGCATTGCCCACATTCCCACTCATCCCTCCATCAACTGTCTGGCTCCTCTCCTGCTCACTCTAGCTGAGTCAACAGTCCACATCATCCCAGCCAGAGACCAGCTCCTGTGAAGGCTGTGCCCTGTCACATCATCCCAGCCAGAGACCAGCTCCTGTGAAGGCTGTGCCCTGTCACATCATCCCAGCCAGAGACCAGCTCCTGTGAAGGCTGTGCCCTGTCTTGAGAAGTTCTTAACTCTGCTCCAATTCCCACCGGCTCTTGGGTCCAGGAGATGTCAGTGTGTGGGCATCTTTCCCCAGCCCCCAGCAGTCAGCAAAAGAGACTGGCAGCATCCTCTGTGCCAACAAAACTGTGGATAGTGATTCTTGCCTGTGTGTCCCTATAATGAATCTAGAGGCTCCTTGGGGGTCAGGGAGCATCCATCTTGTTCCTACTATGTCCTAAGGTCATGTAAGGGACCACACAGGTGGGTCTCAGGGATTGTTCTCTGGTGACAAGAGAAGGGACACTTCCTGCAGCCCCCTTCCTCAGCCTCCAGCTCACCCATCAATCTCTTTGAATCTCCCAGAGGATGCAACATGGGCCTGAGAGGCTGTTTTTTTTTCTTCAACATCATGACTCACAATTGGGAATCAGACAGAACTCCGTTCCCTGCTATGGTCCTTAGCTGTGCAATGTTGAGGGAAGTTATGCAACCTCTCTGTGCAATGGTCCATTAGAGATGATAACAAGGGCTTCATCAGTGCTAAGGATGTGGGATTACACAAATGAAAGATCACAATGAATATGGCTGTAATTATTATTGCTGGTAATGAGTCAAAAGGTCCATCTTTCCAATTAACATCTTTGTCCTCTAGCAAAAAGAGCCAAGGTCTTGGTGATAGAATTGGAAAAAACCGGGAGGTGAGCCAGAGGCTGAGACTACAGCTCAAAGGACAGTGGGATCATGTGACCTGGAGAAAGTCACTCCCTCTCAACCACTAAGCAGATGACTAACAGCAGTAGCAATTGAATATCCTAATCTGTACCTGCCAGGCTGAGGGGGATTCAGAGACATGGAAGAAGATTGTTCCTTCACAAACAGTTGCTGAATCCCCACTGCGATCTGAAGTTTGGAGAGGGCCAAACCATGCAAGAGCAGCACAAACTCTGATCAGGCAGTCCCCCCACATCTGTAGGAGGCCAGCATGTAGGGCCGGGCACTGCTGCAGTCCAGCCTTGTGACCCTGGAGCTCCTTTGAGCTCAGGGCTTAAGTCTGTGGTTGAGATGAGCCTTAGAGTGGACGTGAAATGCACCTTCCTCCTGACTCTGGCGTGAGGATGAAATGAGATCATTCGTGTTCAGGGCTCAGCGCTAAGCCCGATATGTCTGAGGCATCACTGAAAGCTGCGACAGTTCATGCCTTGCCGTGACCTTGCTGCCTGGTGCCTAAAAATGCAAGCGTGACTCTGTCCTACAGAGAGACGGGCCATAGCCAGCAAGGGCCTGCCTTCTTCCTGTGTCTGAGCTATTCGGACCCACTAGAAACATTAGAAGATTTCACAAGAAATATCCCAAACTGTTAAAAATAAGGTGGTTTGTTGTTTATTTCTGATACTGGGCATCAAACCTAGAGCCTTGGGCATGCTAATTCCATGTTTGATTTACACTCCAAACCCCATTAGCTGGGGCTTTGAGCATGCTTACTTTGTGCTTGTGTATACACTATTTGAATAATTAGTTTTATTGTGGTAAGATATACATACAATTTTCTATTATAGTCAGTTGTGTATGTGTGTTTGTGTGTGTGTTCACATAGATGTACTGAAGGTTAAGGTTAGGTGTCTCCCTCAAACATTCTCCATATTTTAAAGAAGATTTGTTATTTATGTGTATAAACATCTTAGGATGTCTATTGCTATGAAGAAACACCATAACCACAGCAACTCTTATAAAGGAAAACACTCAATTGGGGCTGGCTTATAGTTCAGAGGTTTAGTCCATTACCGTCATGGTGCAACATGGCAGCGTGCAGGCAGACACGGTGCTGAAGAAGGAGCTGAGAGTCCTATGTCTTGATTTGCAGGCAACAGGAAGTGACCTGTCTACCGCACTAGGTATAGCTTGAGCATGAGACACCAAAGCCCACCCTTACAGAGACACACTTCCTCCAACAAGGCCACACTACCCTAGAGGCCAAGCATTCAAATACATGTCTACGGGGCTATTCCTATTCAAACCATGGCATTCCACTCCCTCATCCCATAGATTTGTAGCTATAACATAATGCTAAATGCATTTAGTCCAATTTCAAAAGTCCTCATAGTTGCCGAGGGTGGTGGCACATGCCTTTAATCCCAGCACTCTGGAGGCACATGCAGGCAGATCTCTGTGATTTCAAAGCCAGTCTGGTCTACAGAGTGGGTTCCAAGAAAGCCAGAGCCATTACACAGAGAAACCTTGTCTCAAAAAACAAAACAAAAGTCCCCATAGTTTATCATCATCTTAATAATAGTAAAGAGTCCAAAGCTCAAAGTCTCTTCTGAGATTCATGCAATATCTTTAATTCCCTGTAAAATTAAAAAAAAAAAACCCAGATCACATACTTCCAGCATATAATGACACAGGATATGCATTACCATTCCAAAAACAGAGGAAAATGAGCACAGTGAGAAAATACGGGGCCAAAGCTAGGCAATCAGCTAGGCAAGCTCCAAACTGTGCATCTCCATGTCTGATGTTAAAACACCTTTCAGATCTCCTTTCAGCTTTGTTGACTACAACACGCCTCTCTCTCTTGGGTTCTTGGGTTCTACCCCAGTTAGCAGCTCTCCTCAGCAGGTATCACACAGCTCTGGCATCCTCAACATCCTAGGGTCTCCAAGACAATCGGCTTTCACCTTTACAGCTTCAAGAAATGGTCTCTCTAGGCATCCATTCAGGGACATCACTGACACATGTCTGCCTCAGCAGATTTCCTTAGCCACAGAGGGAGATTTCATAACCCTTTTCTTTTCTCCTTGATTCTAAAGCCAGAACTATGTCTCCTAAGCTGCTACATTCTGCTGGAATATGGCTTCCTCATTCAATTACATTTTCATTTTTTTTTCCAGTGGTTTCCTTCACTGCCTAAGCTTGGCTGTCCTAGAACTTGCTCTGGAGACGAGGTTGACCTTGAACTTGGAGATATGCTTGCTTCTGTTTCCTGAGTGCTGGGATTAAAGGGGTGTACCACCATGCTTGGACCTAAGCTGTTCTTTAATTCTTTTTCACAAGTTAAGAGTTTAGCTGGATGAGATCTTACCCTGGGGTCACCACTCCCTTTATTCCATTTCTTAATGTGTTTATCTCCTTGAACACAGAATTTAGCTCCCTTTCACTTCCTGGTGCCCCTTTTTTTCCTCAATCTGTATATTTTGTACTTTTCCTGCTCAGCTTGCTCTTTTTCATTATAAACTTTCATAAAAGTGACCACTAATAACCACATGACATAGTCAATACTTGGCTGTTTTGAGATTTCCCCTGCCAAAAAAATTAATCCAAATCCCTTCACTTTAGCCTCACGCAGACTCTTCAGACAAGATCAAAAAGCAGCCACATTCTTTGTGAAAATATCACAACAGTCTCTAGGCAACACACTAAAATTCTTTTCCTCTGAAACCTCTTAGCCAGCCCCCAGTTCAAATCCCCCTCAGCACCACTGTCTTCCATATTCCTACCAGTATGGCCCACTAAGCAGTTCTTAAACAATCCACTGCTTTTCCAACTCAAACTTCCAAAGTCTAAATTCCCCCTAACAAAAGCATGGTCAGGCCTATCACAGCAATACCCCAGTCCCTGGTACCAACTTCTGTCTTAGTCGGAGTTTCTGTTGCTGTGAAGAACCACCCTGACTACAACTAGAAACCTTTGACTGGGGCTAGCTTATAGTTTCAGAGTTCAGTACGTTATTATCATAGTGGGACATGTAGACAGACTTGATGCTGCAGAAGGAGCTGGGAATTCTACATCAGGAGCCTGTACCACACTGGGTATAGCTTGAGCATAGGAGACCTCAAAGCCCACCCCCACAGTGACACACTTCCTCCATCAAGGCCACGCCCTCCAATAGTGTCATTCCTATGGGCCGAGCACTCAAAACACTTGAGTCTACAGAGGCCATACCTATTCAAACTACCACAACACGTGTGCCTACATGAGTTTCTATGTACCCTAGAGGGGCAGAAGTATTATACCCCTGGAACTGGAGTTACGGGCAGTCGTGGGCCAGCTGATACAGATGGATGCTCAGCATCAAACCTGGGTCTTCTACAAAGGTGCTACTAACTGCTGAGCCAGCTCTCTAACCAGCCTTACTTTCTGAGACAGGGACTGTCATGAACCTCCGGCTTATAGCTAGACTGGCTGGTCCACAGGCCTCGGGGACCCTCCTGTCTGTACCTCCAAGCTCTGGGACTTCAGGTGTGTTCCACCATGCCGAGTTTCTGTGTGAGTGCTTATGTTTGTGCTTTTACCAACTGAGGTGCCTCATCTTTGTGACAGTCATTTTTAAATGTACAGTTTGGAGGCATGATTACATCTGCATTCTGTAGCCATTGCCGCCAGCCATCTCCAGAACTTTCTCATCTTCTCCCTGTAATACCAAACCCTGAGAACTCCCCTCCCAGTTGCTGGGAACATTCATTCTTTCTGTTCTTTTTATTTGGGCTGCTTCACGTAAACAGGACCATACAGTGCGTGCCCTTTTGTATCTGTCTTATACTACTTAGATTCGTGCCCTCACGTTCATAAATGTAACCTGAGTCAGAATTTAGCGTGATTAATATTCACTACATCACTCTTGCAAAGGATAACTTGGGGGCAATCCGCTGACTGGCTCTGAAAATCTGCACAGTGAAGGGTGGAGGAGGCCGACAGCTCGCTGCAGTGCCTAGAATTTGTGGCATTGTGATGAGAGACAGCTGAGCAGCTGATACTGAGGCAGGGCCTCCTCAGACTTCCCACTAGAATTCTAGCCTCCCTGTGCCATGACCTGTGAGGACAAAGAAGAAAGTCAGCTGCAGGCTGTGACTCAGAGGCCACCAAAGCCAGGCAAGGCCCCCGCACTTGGTCCTCGTGGTCCCTGTCATTTAACCTGGGTAGTGACCAGTTGTCTGGGAGTCTGCTCCTTTCTCCAGCCTGGGTCCCCAGGCTCTGGAGATGACCCAGTTGGCCCAGTGAGTAAGGGCCCCTGACAATCCATCCTTTCATAAGCGTCCCTGCTGACTAACGCTCCTCAGCTGGGCTCATACTGGGCCCTTCCACTTCAAAACCAGGCCTTGCCCTGGAGCTGACCCCGGAGGTTTATCCCCCGGTGTTGCCTTCCTCCCCAGTTCCTCATGTTGACCTTGACCTCTATGGAGCTCTCTTCTCCCTGGGCTTTGCTGCCAAGCTTTGGGCTGTCCTTGTAACGGGCACTCCTTGCTAAGGGGCCCATGGGCCCCCCCTTTCCCAGTTGTTCATACTTATGACGTGATGGCCATCTATTCACACCTGATTCCTGGATGCTCCCAGGGGTGACTCAGTTGAGGGGACCTCAGGCACTAGGCCAATAGGGGAACTCTTTCTGAGTTACAGCCCAAGTTCCTGTGAGGCCTTTTGGAAAGACATGGGCTCTGGAATGAGAGCAGAGTTTGAATTCTACATGTTAGGAAGAAATATAGGATGGGCTTGGGGGTAATTCCTCTTTACCAGAATGGATATGAAGCACCTCTGGAGAGCAGCCATCCTGCCCTTGAGCAGAGACTATGGTCAAGCAAGGAGCTCAGAAGGGACCTGGGTGGACCCTGGGAAAGCCGTGCTGGTTGGGGAGGCTTGATCTGGAACTGAGTGGGACAGGTGCTCCCATGGAAAGAAGGCAGATGGGCACAGACAACATAAGACGTCTGATGTCTAGAAGATGACTTGGTCTGGGAGAGGCTCTTCTGGGGGGCGGGGCGAGGGGAGGTTAAGAAGCCAGTGACTGCCATGGCCGTTTGTTCTCACTATTTGATGACTATGGGAATTACTTGGCATGTGCTAGGGGTGTGGTGGGGGGCTGAAAAGCTTCAGCCTGGGAGGCCGAGGCTATGATCTGGTCCCAGCTGGCTCTTGCACTGGCTGTGTGGCTATGGCTGAGTCAGTCTCTGAGTGACTCGTCCCTTATCTACAAGGATGATCAGAAGCTGTAAGGCCCTTGGAGCCCCTTCCTAGCTCTGAGAGTCTGTAACTGCAGCCATCTTTAAAGATGAGAAGCAGCACTGCTGAGCTAAGAAAGACCTGGCAGATGGTTGGGCCACAAGTTTTTCTTTCCAGTGTCCCCCATCAGCAAAGCCTTGGGTGAAGGCTGGCATTTGTTCATTCTGATAGGCTACCACGGCAACATCTGTGGGTCTCATCAAACAGTTCCTTTGGGGATAGCCTATGTACCACAAAGACCTTCAAGTCCACAGGTTCCCCAGATACCTGCTAAGCGTTCTCTTCCCTCAGATCCCTACTGCCTCAGTGCCTCCTCGACTCCCCCGCACTGGGGATGCCCACACCATGCGTCCTCCAGATAGGCTTTGGGAAACTTGTTTCCTGTCAGTGAGATGATCAGCTGAGATGGCCAGGCAGAGACACATGCTCTGTGGGTTAAAGGGTGACAGCCAGCTTCAGCCAGCAGGTAGCTCTACAGGCTCAGCCTCCTGCTAGAGCAGCCCCTCCCCCACTCATCACAGTCCCTGTTTGTTGTCACCACAGATCAGGTCTTCTGTCTTCAAAAGCACACTGATGTACCTTTGGAACCTCTCTCTAGAGGAAAAGCTGAGAGAGAGAGAGAGAGAGAGAGAGAGAATACTTTTTTTTCCCTACTCCACCAAGGTCTGGACAAAGTCCTGTGTGGAGAAGGTTCTGGAAAGATGCATATGTGCTGCCTGGAGGCATTTGGGAGGTAGCCCGAAGTTACAATTCAGATAGGGTTGCAAGGCTAAATTGCAGTCTCACAGAGACAACAGCTCCATCTTTTAGGAGCCTGGGATGTGTTTTTAAATCGTGGCAGTCTAATCAGTGGCTTCTTGCCCATCACTGGCGTCCAGGGCTCCAAGCATCTGGACCCAAAACACGGATATGTGTGGGTGGGATGAGACGCTGTGCAGGCTGCCTGGAAGAATCAGCCTTTGTCTTCGTCTTTATATGCACCTGTCATTCTCAAGTCCTTGGAAAACACACGGTGACTTTTACCTTCCAAAGCTCTCTGGGCCTGGGGGGGTGGGGGTGCAGGCTAGAGCCCACGGAGCAGCATTCCAGTCATTCCAGCTTCCTGACAGCTCCTGGTACTGTGGCCACCGAGCCTTCAGTGTCCAAAAATTCCGGCTGACTCATCCGTGGGTGAACAAGGCCAATTCTAGGGGCGGGTAGAACCCTAGTGGGCTCTCTTTGTCGAGATCCCCAACTCAAAGGAAGAACAGGGCATGGGGTGACAGCCTGGATGTGAGTCATTTCTGTCTGAATGACATTCAGGTGTCATTTGAGACATCAGTACAAGGTAACAGGTGAGGCATGACTACGGAGTAGAAGAAGCCTTGGCTCTGACCTCAGATTCCTGGACCAGACTCCATCATTACCAGTGTTGTGGCCCCATTAACTCTGGGGTCTCAGACATCCTGTGGAGATGGTTGTGAGTCGAGGTTCCCAAGCAGTAGTAGTGGGAGATTAAGCAAGAGTATGCAAATGAGCACTTTCCCTGACACACTGGAGTTGCTTAGCAATGATGACCTGGATTGGGATGTCACCCCTTTGATGCAATGACGTGAGACCTGCTTCCGGGTGGGCAGGCGGGTGTGTAATCATAGCTCACTTGGTCCCATGGGGTGAAAGGCTGCCAAATTACATGGTGGTGGGAAGTCCCAGCCTGTCTTGGGATTCAGAATGGCATTTCTCTTTGAATTTCCCCATCAGACCAGACTAGGGCATATGAGCCTCCCGTGCATAGAGGGCTGTGACCACAGACAGAGGACAGGGATAAAGGGAAGGGCAGTGGCTTTTCTAGTGTTCACAACTCCAGATGGCTTTTCTAGTGTTCCTCCAGATGGCCGATAACCGGATCCCTGCCAAGGCCCTCTGCTTCTCCTCAGACATGTCCAACGCCAAAGTGTTTCTCAAAAGGGCCTTTCGTCAGTGCATCACATGGGTTCCAAAGCCCCCAGCTTAGCCCTGCCTTCCAGTTGTCTTCCCAGGGAATGTCTCAGGAGGTTTACTCCCAGCTCTGTCCCAGGACCATGGTGGGAGCCTGAGATGTGGAAACAGGAGGAGATGTGACATGATGTTGGGATTCTTTCCCTGTCTCCAGAAGACACTCAGGAGGCCAACCTAAGTGTAACAGGAAACTCACACTTGTCCTTTCTCAGCTGGCTGGCACTGTGGTAAAGACACACAATAACTGTGGGTTCAAATCCTCACCCCGGATCAGGGGCTTGTCCTGTCTCTCCTTCTCTTATATAAAGTGACCGTGACAATTGTCAACTCTAGAGGTGTCTTAAGCACTGAGATGGCAAGTGTGCAGTGTGATACCGTGCACTCACAGGATTACATTTCTATTTTGTCCTCATTGGTGAGGATTTCTTTAACTTTGCTGAACTTGTCACCTTCCAGAGAGAGAAACTGAGGCCGAGAGTCAGTTGGTGGGAAGAGAACTCAGACATTGTCTCCCATGCTCAGCCACTGGACCAGGTTAGCTCCAGAAGGAAGCCATGATAACTCAGGGAAGGAGTCTGGCCGTCTGCTTCAGCCCCTCAGGCGGCTCTCAGGGCTCCTGCCAAGAGCTGGTTTGGCGGCTGCTCTTTCTCTTGGTGCCCATCAAGCGTCAGTCAGATGTAACAGGCAGCGGTCGGTCCCAGGAGCTCTTTCAGGTTTTGCTTCTTTGGATCTCCTCCCCCAAAGCTTCTCTTTCCCCAGCTGGTGTCTGTAGCTTTGAACATGAAAACCTACAGTCCCAGACATTAGAAATTGATGGAACGGTTTCTTTCTCAGTCTCTGGAAATGTCTCCGTTAGCAAGACTTTGCAGAGGGAGAGAGCTCGGTGCTTGGATAGTATATATCGTGGGAAAAGCCACAGCACAAACTGCCCTAAGTGTTTTCCTGCTTCAATGCCATTCATTAGCTTCCAATCCTAGCCTGCCCAGCCTCCTGCAAACTGGGAGCCCGGGAAATTATGGTGCTATGTTATCTCCTGAACACTCCCGGTGTATGCTGCTTTGTTGACTGATCCCATCCTCCTGACTCCACGAGGCGGTGCCCTCACCTCTTTTTCTGCTTGAGAAACTGAGACTCAAATAGGTCATGTGACTCACCTGTGGTCACTGAGCTACTGTGCTTTTTCTGTAATGGGTGGCTGGGGCACTGCCCTGTGACCAGGGCCTGCTGACCTGTGCACAGTCTATGAGCTAGACTGTGAGCTTTAAAAGAAAAGTCCTGAGCTTTGTGTTGTCTTTAGAGAGAGGGTCAAATCCTTCACTTACTTACATAAAGATCACAGAAAGACTCGCCAACAGTGTACATCTAACATGACCAACACAAAACCAGAAAGGTGAATGTGCGTCCGTGAATGAGAGGATATGCTTTCAGAAGGAAATGTAAAAATTCATGTGTGAGAGTGTATGTGCCTAAGGACATGAGGGTGAATGTGTGCACAGTAACACGCGCGTGTGTGTGTGTGTGTGTGTGTGTGTGTGTGTGTAGGTACATACATATGGGCACGACAAAGTGTACATCTGGGTTACATAAACTTACGTGTGTGCTGGGTGGAGAAGGCGATGGACCGATGGATAATGAGAGCAGGGACACTCAGCTCAAGGGATTCATCTTCTGACTTTTGAGCTCTTCTGGGTGTAGAGCACCAGATATCTGTTTCTCAGCAACAGTCTGGGTCTTGTGTAGCCCAGGCTGACCCTTAGCTTTGGCTATGTAGCCAAGGATGACACTGAACTTCAAATCCTTCTGCCTCTATCTGCTACATGCTGGGATTATAGGCAAGTTCCACGTCCAGTCTATGCTAGAAATCAAATCTAGAACTTTGAGTATGACCGGCAGAGTGTTTTACTGTGTGGACCAGCTCATGCCCCAACCATTTTTTTTTCCCCCAAATCATGTAGCCCTGGCTGTCCTGGAACTATGTAGACCAGGCTGGCCTCGAAACTCTCAGAGATCCACCTGTCTCTGCCTCCTCAGTGTGAGTGTGTGTGTGGGATTAATGGTGTGTACCACCACACCCAGCCTCCATAGATCTTTTAAGACACATTTATCTTTACGTGAGATCAAGAGGCAGCAATCAGTCTCTCAGTTCCCTTCTTGCGTGCCTAGTCACTCACACTTGGACCCTGTGGTCTCATCAGGCCCAGCTTCCTCGGCCTGGGTGCCCTGAGCCCACAGCTGGCTCTGTACCTCAGGGAGTGGCCCAGCTCTATCCAGAGCAGATTAACTTCCCTGGGACCGGCTTTGTCTTGGCTCGTGAAGTAACAGCATGGGCTGAGAGCTGAAAGCAGAGGCCTCTCCCTCCCTCTCTGGGGCCTGGTTCTGCTGAAAACATTTGATTTAGGCTTCTCAATTTGCTTTCCCTGGCTGGGTATCCTGGTTGAGGGGAAACACCTAGGGCCTCAGCTATTTTGTCTGCTGCAATTTGGGAGAGGGATTTGATATCCGTGTGGAGGAGGTTCCAGCCTCAGCAGCGGGTTTGGGCTGTTTGTTTGTTGAGTAGAGGGTGGGTGGAGTAAGGCTCAGAACGCTGTAATTGGAAGCAGGAGAGTAGATGCAGACACTTGTGCAGATAACACTTCTCTGCTGAGGGTCCAGCTTGTGTGTCCACATGAGGGAGCCCGCCATTGTGTCTGTGCCCTGCCAAAGCAAGTGTGTGTTCATTTAAATCTGAAGTTTAAAAGGCCCTCCCGTGCTCCACCCCAAATCCTTCCCTCATCTGCATATTGCTTCTTAAGGATCATAAAGATCTTGTACTTCAACTCTGAAATCCTGGAGCACGTGCCCAGCCATCTGCCTAGACCTTTTCCGGGCCCACTAGCAGGCTTCCTGAAGGCTGGGACTGAAGCCTTTCAGGTATCTGTCACTGTCCTGTGCCCTGGCTCCCTGGCACATAACAGGGCCTTGTACGTATTTGTCAGATGGCTGAAGGATGAGCTAATTCACTGCTGTCCTGGGTACACAGCCTTGGTAGACAGCTATATTTCAAAGATCCTTTGAATCTTTGAGCCAAAAATATTTTGAGCCAAACTCAACTTCCCTCTGAATGCTATCCCTGGAACGATACTGATTAGGTGTACCAGGAAAGCCATGTGAGTATGTGAAGGTGGACATTATACACCTCCAAAGGCCCCCAGCCAAGCTGAAAATAGTTCTCATAACCATTTCTCACATCCTGAGGAAGATGGTCCTTCATGACGCGGTCCCTTTCATCACAGCATGAGCAGAGTTTTTCTATACTTACGGAAATGTGGTCCCCAAATTATAGATCTAGTTTGGCCAGACAGAGATAAGAACATTGGAAACTGAGATCGTGTGCATCTTTCACCCCATGCTTTGACATCCTAATTTCCATGTACAGAAAGACAGAAAATCGTGGGACATTGGGAAAAGGAAGGGACCCCCTCACTCAGGTTTAAGATTCTTATGAACTAAGGATCAAGAATCTCAATACAATTAGCAACATTTGCTTAAGGCCATTCTCCTTTCCCAGCTATAAACCTGCAATTTTCTAGGAATCTTAACAGAAACCTCATTTACAGTAAAAGGCATGTCCTAGATCCCTTGTGCAACCCTAGTGGCTTCTGGTTATATTTTATCAGATTATAATCCCACCCTATAATCTCACTTACCAAAGAGGAAAAAAAGTTTCTTAGCAACTGTTTGAGACATGCAGAGACCTGAAAAAAAACAAAACAAAACAGTATAAACGCCAAAGCTGCTGCTTGATGTGACTGTCCCATAAATCCTCACAGTCTGGACAAGTGCACATTAGCTGTTTTGTTTTTTGTTTTTTGTATAAACCCAACTGCCCCTTGTAGTTGGTCTTTCAAGAGGATGAAGGGATCCCTCAGGTGCCGAGGGCATCAGTATGAACTTGGACCTCTTTCCCAACAACAGCTCCCAGTGTCTGTGAACATGACCTTGTCTGTTAAGTGAGCTTTGCTAAATGGAGTCAAGGAGAGATGAGGCCATAAAAATCAAGGCCTGAGACCCTTCTGAGGGAGAGATTTGAAGATAGACACATGGGAAAAAACCATATGAAGACAGAGGCAGAGATTGGAGTGATGTGTCTACAAGAGTCTATCATGATTGCCAAAGATCCACTCCTGGAAGCCCAGAGGGAGGGAGGCATAGGGTAGGCCTGAGTCCAGAGCTTTCCGGAGGAATCAGCCTGCTGACATGTTGACTTCTGGCCTCCAGAACCAAGAGAGAACATACATTTGGTTAGACTTGCTCTGTGTGTGTGTGTGTGTTTGACATAGGCTCATGCTCTGTGCCCCCTGCTGGGTTTGAACCCACAACCCTTGATTTAGCCTGATGAGTGCTGGGATTACAGGTTCTGTGACCACACTTGACCTGTTTGTGTTGCTTTAGCCGGCCTTGTTTGTGGGACTTTGTTACGGCAGTCCTGGGACACTAATATTTTGGACTACTACCTGCCTTGACTTTTATATCAATATAAAACAGCATTCTTTGCAGTTACAGTTGCAGACTTGAAAAATTTCATGAGGACCCCAAAGCTACCAAGTAAATACAAAGGCTTAGAAAAATGACTGGATGTAAGATAAACATGCTGAAGCCATAACCACAGCCCTCTGATTACAGTAGCATCTGAAACCATGAGGATCCTAGCAATGAACTTGTGCAGAATCTTGATAAAGGCAGAGAGGAGGAGGGGAAACTGTAACCAGGATATAGAGTGTGAAAAAAAATTTCAATAAAAGGAGATTTTAAAAGAGATTTAAATAAAATGGGTATTGTGAAATAAGAAAATTAAATTTATAAATTTTCCTCATTTCCACACTTAATGATCAAGAGAAAATGAAAAGACAATTCTGGAAAGGTGGAGAGGTCAGTCCTACAAATCATCAGAACATATAAACTAAAGTACTAGAAATATGAAATAGCACCATATACTAACCAATGCCGGCCCAGTGTTTATTATCCCCCAGACCTGGAGTTGGGGAAAGGTTGAGAGCTGGGGCCAGTTCTGTGCTTTTGCAGACTGAAGTCAACCCCCTGCTGTGTGCTTAGACCACTTCTAGGAAGGCGAGCTCTACAATGCACAGCTAAAGTGCTCTGCCGCCTGCCATACTCCCTGAGTGATGTTACAGAATCAAATCACCAGGACAACTTTTTCATAGCCCAGTCATTTACATTTCTGGAACCATATTACTTTAGGGAGGTACCCCAAATTTACAGACTATATTCTGTTTTATTAAACATTTGTGGGACATCTCAGAATGTGCAAAGCTCTATGCTAGGCCCCAAATGTCCCTGAAGATTAGTGACATATTCATTTCTACAAAATGGATTTGCACCTGATACTTAGGAAGCCAGCCCATAGATTTTTGGAATAAAGCACACAGCTGAGCAGTCACGTGCCACTTAACCAACTCGGCTCTTCTTGCTTCATTATGTGAAAATGACTAGATGTGAGGCAAACACAATAAAATTTATTAAGATGAAGAAACAACTGAAATACTGTTGGTCCCGAAATCATTTTATAAGGATATTCTTTGTCGCATCATGAAGACAGAGGCCGCATCCTAGATGCTGGCATCTAGGGTGGAACCAAGGTGAGGAACAGGAAGATAGAACACTAGTGCCTGCTTATAACTTTCGGAAAGAAGGGCTGGAAAGAAGCCTCAGTGGTTAAAAGCACTGACTGCTCTTTCAGAGGATACAGGTTAAATTCCCAGCACCAACATGGTGGCACACGACTGCCTGTAACCCCAGTTTCAGGGGATCCAATGCTCTTATCTGGCCTCTTTAGGCAGTATCCATGACCCACACACATAACATAAATAAACTAAAAAGATATAGCACGGCAGCACAGGTGGAGCACATGTGGCTTTATTTTGTGAGCTGACAGAGGGTAGTGACGTAGTAGAATGAGCCTAACTCAGAGGTTATGGACAGGGACCCAGACACATACTATAACCCCCTGGAGGGCTTTAAAAGAGGAGGTGGGGCCAGCTGGGTTCAACCAGAATCTTAGAAGTAGGCCTTGAACACTCAGGCATTTGCTGTGTGGCTGACACTCCGCAGGTTACACGCTGGTGAAAATGGAGGACAGATCTTTGGCCTCTTCTTAATTGTATGTGGGCTGATATAAGAAAAAGGCACACTGGTACGTGTGTGTGTATACACATGCACATACCCATGAAATTCTTGTTCGGTTGTAATAATTTCAGTGTTTTGAAGAGAACCATGTAGCCCAGGCTGACTTCAGACTTACTACATAGTTTAAGGATGACTGGGATTTCAGGAGTGCGCCATTCCCTGTTTATGAGGGCCTGAGAATCAAAGCCAGGGGTTTGTGCACGGCAGAAACTATACCCCAGGCCTGCACTGTTGTGATTTGTTGGTGGCTCTTGGGAATATGCAGAGGACAGTATTCATGTCTTTAAGATGAACTGTCAGTTAGGTATTATGCAGAGTTCTTGGCTATTTTCTTTAAAGAAAACAAACAAAGCCCCCAAACATTACTTTTTTCTTTTTGGGTATGTTGGAAAATAAAAAATAAAAAAAAGACTCTGCAGAAACATACCAACTAAGCCAGGAAAACCCATACCAAATAAACCCTTTCCCATCATTCCCTGCTCTGTTGTTCCCCTGGCTTCCACCGACTAATGACAGACATACTTTTTAAAAATTTATTTTTATGTGTATGGTATTCTTCCTGCATTTGTCTGTGCATCACTTGCCTGCAGTGCTCACAGAGGCCAGAAGAGGGCGTTGGATCCCCTGGAACTGGAGTAGCCGACAGTTGGGAGCCTCCGTCTGGGTGCTGGGGACTGATTGAGGCCCTGTACAGGAGCAGCAAGGCTTCCCAGGGCTTTTTACTTCAGGGCTCTCTCTCCAGCTCCATCATAGATATATTTTGAACCTTTTTATCTTGTTCAGGGCTTTTCTCAGTCAGTTTCTTGGCAGGGGTTATTATACCGATGCCTTTTAAAGAGCTTGTCTGCATGGTATGGAGATAGGGAGCCATGAGATGTTTCTTTTCTAGAGACAATTGCTGTAATGGAGATATGGTCATGGTTCTACAGTAAGCTTTACCCTATTGTTTGGTACATTTTTACTTTAGAGGCCTCAGCCTGATGCTTTGAATGTGAGCTAGTCGTTAATGAAAGGAAAGGAAGGGGCATCTCCAGATTTGGGGATGGGGTGTGTGTGTTTCAGTTCAGATTAAAACGAAGAACTTTAGAGGTACCCTCTCCCAACTTCTTATTTTGTGACAGGATTTCACTATGTAGCTCTGGCTAGCCTAGAGCTAACCTCTGTCTCTAAGTGCTGGGCTAACAGGTGTGTGCCATGACACTCCGCTGAGAAAGTCCAGTTCCTGTCTGGAGATGAGACTGTGTCCTGTCCCTTACCCCATCACCAGGGGGAAGCCTGCCTACGGGCTTCGGTGCTAAGAAAAGCCTTACTCTGAAAGAAATTGAGCAAAAGAGCTAGACCGCAGATAACCAGACATCAGTCCTCCAAGCAGCTAAAGGGTGTGTGGGGGAAGAGTCCTCATTTACATAGAAAATAAACTTCCTGTCCTATTAAACAATGAGGCATTCAAAATCTGCCCGAGTAAAAGTCCCCTGATGCAATGAGAGGGTGAGCAATTTCATGTCAGGCTGTTGTTATGGGATTATACATGTCCTAGCTAGGGCTTGGGGTGAAAGTCGGAGCCAAAGACAATAGCTCTAAACCCCACATGCGCAGGAACCTCATTCCAGGGCAGCTTCCGTAGCAGAGCAATGCAGACTTTTTACAAACCAAGTGACTTCAAAGGTGGCCTGCATCACGTGGCTCCTCCTTGACTTTAGCCCAGATCACCACGGCCCCTTTGTTTCTTGGTTTATTTTATAAGATTCTCACACACATTCTAACGAAATTGTCTGAGCTCAGGAACCAACAGGAAAGCAGTTGTCACTGAGTACTTCCTTTGTCAATCAAGCCCCTGATCACTCACTGTCAGCCGATAGGCATGCTGGACAACTGGTCACCCGGGGACATGATGCCCTCCCACCCCAACACACCCAAGACTCTCGGTTGAATTCCCCAGGGAGGAGGCGGCCGGGGGGGACAGGGAATGGGGAAATTTTCTTACATCACTGGACGTGCTTGCTTTCACTCACAAAATCCTGAGTCATGACTGGAGCTGCGTTGCCTCGGGCTCTGGCTGAAATCAGAGGCTATAGATTTGGAAACCTGACTCCACGGGCTGAATCTTGTCCAATTCATAGGAAATGTGTATTAGTTCAGTGGCCCTCTTCAGGCTGAAGGGCCCTCTAATTGAGGGATTACGTGAGGAGAGTGCCTGTGCCCTGGCTTAGGAAGCCGATGCCACGCTAGTGAACAATATTTGACATTCGGTGAGTTTACAAAAAGGGCAGTCTCTCAATTTGTTTGAACCAAGATTAAGTGAAAGGAAAAGTTTTTCTTTCCCATCCCAAGACAAATGGGAAACACATGTTTTCCCTTTTTGACTTTGTAAGAACAAGGCTTCACACACTTCCCACCCCCTTCAGCTGTGAGTTTTCAAGGACTGCTGAACGGCTCTCTCTTCAGTGGCCAAAGCCAATACACTGTGATTCTTTATATTTCCAGACAGCAGGGCTCATGGCGAGGGCCTGAGTCCAGGTCACCCCTCGGGGTGTTACAGAGCCTGCAATTTTACAGACAGATAAGACGGTAAAACTCAAGTGCCAGGATCTGTGGAGTGGGGTCAATGGACAGACTTTGCTCAAATGATCCCACCAGAAACCATTCCTTTGCCTGTAAATATCCTTAAATGACTAGCTTAATTTCTGACTCTGGAAAGAATATTCATATATTCTGGGGGGTGTATTTTGTTTTTTGGGGGGGAGGGTTGATATCGACTCACTACGTGGGCCTGGTGGGCTTGGACCTTGCTATGCAGATCAGGCTGGCCTTGAACCCACAGAGGTCCACCTACCACTGTGTGCCCTGCCCCCAGGAATGGAATTAAAGGCTTGAGCCACGTGCCCAGATGAAGGTTGTATCTGGTTGAAAGCACCCTGAATATGGTCTTGGGACAGTGTACAAACCCAAAGGCTGGGAAGCCTCACTCAAGGAGCCGCCCTGGTCTTGACTCAATGTGACCTTGAAGGATTTACTTCTCTTTGGGAGCCTTTCTTATCTGAGAGATGACTGGACAGTTTGGCCTCGTGATGTAGCGGTTCAGATATGTGACAAGCCTCACTGTGGCTAGCGTGTACAGTACTTTGAGTTCTTTGGAATGAAAGGATCATTCATCTTGGAAGATAAGTTTAAAAAAGTGATAGCTCATAAATATTTTTTGGATTATCAAAAGAATAAAGAAAAATCAATTTTTAAAACCTTTTGCTTTCACTGAGTTGCTACTTGTTTGGCCTAACACCTAAATGCTGAACACAGAATGTAAAGACCCTCCATCTGACAGGATGGACTTCTCAACTTTCTCAGTGATTCCCACTTCAGGATTCCACCCAAACTGACCCGACTTCAACTCACATAATTTCAGTTAATTCAACCCCAGAATCCACTGGGACCTCTACAAGAATGCTGGTATTATCCTGATGTCACTAATGTGTGTGTTTGTGGTGGAGGAGGACACTGATTGGGGATTGGTGTTTCTAGATGTGGTAGCAGGAGAAACTTCTGGTCCTCAAAGCAGTCCAGATGTAGAAAAATATTTTGTGTATGAGCCTGTATGTATGAATGTGCACTGTGTGCATGACTAGTGCCCATGGAGGCCCAAGAGAGAATATCCAATACCCTGGAACTGTGGTTACAGGAGCTGTGAACCTCAATGTGGATGCTGGGAATGAAACCCTGGTCTTCTCCAAGCGTAACAAGTGCTCTTTAAAAAAAAAAATACAATAACAACAAGCTTAAAAATTGATTTACTTATTCTTATTTTGTATATGCATTGGTGTTTTGCCTGCATATATGTCTGTGTGAGGATGTCAGATCCCTCGGAACTGGAGTTACAGACAGTTGTGAGCTACCATGTGAGTGCTGGGAATTGAACCCAGGTCCCCTAAAAGAGCAGCCAGTGGCTAAAACTGCTGAGTCATCTCTCCAGCCAGAGCTTAACATTTTGTTATTACATATTTATTTACTATGTGTGCGCATATACTCACATACACATGTATGCGCTTGTCATGTGCTCCTATGGAGGCCAGAGGAAGGTGCACCGGAGTCAGGCCTTACCTCCACTGAGGGTGACTGAAGTCAGGTTTGGCTGCAAGCACCTTTTGATAAGTATTTTGCATTGTCAGTAGTGGGTTTTTCTGCCCACGCAGTAGGCAGAATAAGACCAGGTTTCATCTGAGTAAAGCACTGCCAGGTGATCTCTGGAGATGAGATCATATGGTAGGTTTATGGACTGGAGCTTAAATACCCTGTAGGCATGGTCTTGAGCCACTGTTTGGTGGGGGTTTGAGGGGCAGGGTTTGGAGAGGGAGGAGGGGCTACAGCAGAGCTTCCAGTGAAATGTCTTTACTTACTGCCTCATCTCACTGGCCTAACCTTTGGGCTTTTGAAAATCAGTCCTCACAACAGAACCTCACCCCTACACTGAGCAGAACCTGCTTCATCATAAATCCTGACTGTTCACAGCCCCCTCACCTACCTGAACTCAGTTTCATTCATCTTCCTGTGTGAAGAAGACAGTACCAGGGCATCCTTTAAGTAATCTCTCTCTCTCTCTCTCTCTCTCTCTCTCTCTCTCTCTCTCTCTCTCTCTCTCTCTCTCTCATTTCTTTCAAGACAAGGTTTCTCTGTGTAGCGCTGACTGCCTGGAACTTGCTTTGTAGACCAGGCTGGCCTCCAACTCAAAAAAATTCACTCGAGTGCTGGGATTAAAGGTTTGGCTAATAATCTCTTTTTCAGAGACTGTACAAAAGGGCCAATATACTCACCATCCGGCTTGGTGGGTGCTGCTTCCCACATGCTTCTGCTTGTTCATCTGGCCTCAGCTGAAATGCTATTTCCTCAGAGAGGCCTATCCACCTCATGAAAAGTGGTACCCACAATACCCTCTCCAGTTATGTCTTTCTAGACCCCTGCACAAGATTTCATGGCTTTTAAATTGTCTCCCTCAAACATTTTAAAATTCTATGTGTGCGTCTGTGTGAGGTGTGTGTATGTGAATGCGGGTGTCTGTGGGTGTCAGAGGAGGGCATCACAATCCCCAGAGCTGGAGCTACAGGTGGATGAGCTATAGGAAATGGGGGCTGGAACCAGACTTAAGTCCTCTGCAAGAGTGGTGCTTGCTCTTAACTGCTGAGCTGTGTCTCCCCCTGTGTGAGTATATGTCACTCTATTTGGTTTAATAAAGAAGCTAACTGGCCTATAGTTAGGCAGGATAAAGTTATACAAGAGAACCAGACTAAGGGAATTCTGGAAAGAAGGGGGAGGAGTCTCTCTGGATTTTGAGGAGACTTGGAGAAGCAGGAGATGAATTTGCCATATTGAGAAAAGATACCAAGTCATGTGGTAGATCATAGATATAAAATATGGGTTAATTTAAAAGGTAAGAGTTAGTTAGTAACAAACCCGACCTATTGGCTGAGCATTTATAATTATAAATTATAAGTCTCTGTGTGGTTATTTGGGAGCTGGCTGGAGAAAAAGAAAAGTCCATCTACAACCCCTCTTTCCCTTACCCTTTGGTTGTTTCTATCTCTCACTAAGCACAGGCTGTGTGAAGACAGGAACTCTGTCTCATGTCTGACACAGTGCCATACACATGCTATAGAAGTACTGGTTTGGAGAAAGACTAGTGAAAAGATGGATGTGATGGTGCATAACTTTAATGTCAGCACTCAGGAAGCAGAGGCAGGTGATTTCTGTGAGCTGGGGACCAGCCTGGTCTACACAGCAAGTTCCAGACCCTCTAGGGCTATGTAAGTGATGCTGTGTCCCAAAACAAAAACATCAAAACAGTGCTAGAGACATGATTTGTCTACTAAATAATCTTATTTGCTAAATGCCTCACATTGCTGGGGCATATGGTAATCATCCCAAAACTCTACCTCTGTTAATATTAGCTGTTGGGAAGATCGATTTCTTTAGCTGCTATTGAGAATCTGATCCTAACAGTATCTTACATTTACACCTATTAGATTTCAGATGCTTGTATTTATCATTCTGTATAAAAAATTACTTTTTAAAAAAAGATTATGTGTATGCATTTATCTGTGCATGGGTACCTGCATATGAGTGCAGGTGGCATGAAGGCCAGATGCTGTCACATTTCCTGGAGCTGGAGTTACAGACTGCTGTGAGCCACCAGACAGGGGACTAGGAATCAGACCCAGGTCCCCAGCAAGAGCAGTATACGCTCTTAAGTGCCTAGCCATTTTTCCAGTCCCTAAATGATTGTATCTTTTTTTTTCTCTCTAATTTTTTTCAACTCAGAGGTCATTTATCATTTTAACACATAAGTTCATAGAGGATGTGTTCCCAGCTCAGGCTGTTCCTGTTGGTTCTCAGCAAGTGGGAATCTTTAGCTGGAGCAGGCTGGCCTCAGTGGAACCATAGACCTTTTTCTCAGGTCCTTTCTTCTTATTGTTCTCCATTACATGCCTCAGAAAGCAATCTTGCTTTTTTTTTTTTTTTTTGGTGCTTGATATGCTCAGTATGCATGTTAGTCCTCTTGACAAAAAACCTTCCTTGTTTAAAGTGCCACCAGCATGCTGGGTAACTGTGGTGATATAAAAGAAAATGGACCCTGAAGGGAGCGGCACTATTAGGAGGTGTGGCCTTGTTCAAGTAGGTGTGGCCTTGTTGGAGGAAGTGTGTTACTGTCCTGGTAGAGTTTGAGGTCTCTTTTGCTCAAGCTCTGTTCAGTGTGACACTCAGGCCACTTCCTGTTGCCTGAAAGATATAGAACTCTCAGTTCCTTCTCTAGCACCATGTCTGTCTGCCCACCACTGTCTTCCACCATGGTGATAATGGACTGAAGCTCTGAAGTATAAGCCACCAGATTAACTGTTTTTCTTTATAAGAGTTGTGGTCATGTTGTCTTTTTACAGCAATAAAACTCTAAGACAGTAACACGGCGGACTTCCACATTCCCATGGAAACATTTCTGGGGTGTTTCTTTTGCACTATTTTTTGACATCTGCAAGGTTACTTTACTAAATTCATATATATGTGTAAGTGAGGGCACAGTAAAACCTGCAAAACAGACTACTCTATGGGTAGAAAGAAAGGTTTATTGGGGACCAGACTGCAAAGGCTATGGGGTGGGGAGGAGTAAAATGGCAGGAAAGCAAGAAAATTCTATATGACAATTGGCAGGGTGGGAGGCTCTTTGAGATGATACAGGCTGTTTTGGGGGGACAGATCAAGGTGGGGTTTCTGGAAGATTAAGGGAGGTTCCTGGGAAATTGATGCTCACTTTTAGACTTCTGTTTACTTGGTAACAATTCTTTGGTTTACTCAAAGCTCTTTAGTTTAAGATACTGTCACTAGCACTGCCATTTTGAGGGGCTGCTTTGAATCCAGCCTTTTTGATAGTCCTTTGGCTACTTCCTGTTGATGGGGGTGGGGCTTGAGAAGAGGCAGGGCTGGGACACTGTGTTTAAAGAGGGGTTCAAGCTGGCTGGCAGGCAATGGTGGGAGACCTAAGGAAATTCTGCTGGAAACATGTGGTTTACCGACTATGAGGTTATTTCTCCAATTCCCTCCTGAAGGAGCCTGAAGAGACAAGGAGCAGCCGTTACTTCTATGAGAAGGGACAGAAGCCAGTCGTCTGGGGAGACAGAGGAGCCAGGGGCCAAGGGATGTGGAAGGAAAGCCAGCTCAGGAGCCCAGGAGGCTGTAGTTGGTCATGTGGCTAGCTCATGTGGACCCTAAATCCTCCCTTTCACGCAGCTGCACTGGTTCACGGAGGGACAATGTTCTTCTCTGAGGAAGAGACAAATGTTTCCCTTTTTGTCTGTCAGTAAGTTGAGGGCTCACCGGTTTTGCAGGACCTCAGAGGCTAGAGGAGGTGAGGCCATTTTGGAGCAGTTGCAGGGCGGAGGTTGATCCCTGGGTGGTGTCTGTCAGCTGAGTGGAAATCTGCTGGGATAGACAGAGACTGGACATAAAGGGGGATCTTTATCTTGGGCACATACTTGAAATTTCCTCACTCTCTAAAGCTTATAAGAATTTTTAAAGGTTGACCAAGAGAGATAGAAGCTCTAGAGTTTTCAACAACTCAGTCTCATTGCACAGAAAGCAGTGGGGTGTGCAGACAGCCCGAGCAGACGCACACTTCTGAGCTGTGGTCAAATGAAGCCTAAGAAATTATCTACATAAACAAGTTTAAAATGCCCAAAGAAAATTGATTTTTTGAGCCTGTGATATGATAATTTTAATTGTTTTTAAAGTTTTAGTAGTCAGTATCTATAACTTACCCAAAATAGACTAATCACTTATGACAACTTTGTTGATTTAAACAAGAGTTTACTATTGATGTGTTAAATTTTGAACTTTGAAAACTAAATATCATATTATCATCTTTCAGTTTAATTTCTCACATACCTTTAATCATATCCTTGCTCCTTGCATAAATCTTTTTTCTTTTCATTCTGGAAATATCTAATCGTTTACCATGAGATAGAGATGTTTGAGTCTTGAGAGCGGTCACTGAATTAAAAGCAAGTCAAGTCCTTTCAAAATCACCATTGGAGCATCAAGTCTGAGTAAAAAGTCCTTTTTACAGCAGTGACAGCAGCATGCCAGTTTTGAGTTTGCTTTTCCTCTGAAACCAGCTTAGGAGTTTACCTATCTCAGTAGGAAGTCTGTTCGCTCTAGAAAAAGGCAAGGTCTGCCTGCCTTTTACACTTGGCACTAATATAGGCTGGCAGGTAATCCAGTTTGGGAGCTATTTTATTTAAGAGAGTCAGATAATTTAAACTTTCCTTTAAAGCTCTCAAATTTGTAACAACAGCGAGCAACATGTACATCTTCTGCACCCAAAGTTATTGTATAGCCAGAATATTTTTAAATTTGTTTTTATTTTATGTTCACTGGTGTTTTGCTCAAATGTATGTCTGTGTGGGATCCCTTGGAACTGGAATTACACAGTTATGAGGGTCCTGGGAATTGAACCCGGGTCCATCTAGAGGAAAAGTCAATGTTCTTAACCTCTGAGCCATGCCTCCAGCCCAAGCCAGAATGTGTTAAGGTGATTGCATTCTCCAGCTATGAGTGGACTGACCACTCAGCTCCAGCCTCAGGGAGCAGCTGGCCAGGCCTGCAGGCTGCAGTAGGTAGCATGCAGGGTTGCTAAACTGACTGAGCCAGCTTTGGGAGGACTCAGAGTCAGTGGGGATTAAGTTTAGAGGAGCCAAAGACCTGAGGAAGGAGTGACCTCTCAGCAGCCCTGTCAGAGGAAGCACTTCCCAAAGCCACAGTGCTACCAGGACCTGGTGGTCGAGGACACTCTATAACCTGGTCAGACTGTGGGCCAGCACAGCAGAGACGAACCTCCATCTGTGAACTGAGTGTAGCCAGGATGTGGCACAGGGGAAATGGAAAGTTGTGGATTTTCTATCTGGGGGTTTCAAGTGACTCTAGGCAGGACTGCGTGAGGGGAGTGGCCTTGAGAGGCAGGGTTGAGAGGAGGGCAGGAATCAGTGTGAGAGCAGCTGATGTGAAGGGGACAGGGTTGGCCTGTGGTAGGAGGTCCTTGAGCCAGTGTGTCAGCTTAGCGTTCTCCTGTGCCAACAGGGAGGCTGCTGCCAGATCCTAACTGTTGTCTTTAGCTCTTTGGAAAGACAAGCAACGGGGCAAAGGTGGGTCCCCTCATTTGTTCCAAAAGCTCAGGGCCATTCCCTGTTTTTCAGCTGTACACAGGATAAAGGGCTGGTCAAATTCTGAAGAGAGTCAGGGCAGGAACTGTAGAGCCTCTCAGAGGCAAGAGAGCAGTCACGGCAGGCTTAGTAGGACCCGGAGGTTCAGGTAGGGGAGGGACCCTTAGCTGCTTCCCAGAGGGGTGAACAAGAAGAGCGAGGCTGGAAATCCATGTTCAGAGGCACCTGCCAGGATATGGAAGGAGAGCCGTTTTCTTGGTGGCTGGAGGTGTAAGGGAGCACAGGTGCTGTCTGCGGTTGGGAGTTCATGTGTTCAGGGAGAGTAGAAAGCCCAGACAGAAAGCTGAGCTTTGGGAGACTGGGCATTCTTTGTTTCCTAGAAAGCTAAGAAACTTTGCAGTATGTTGCTGTGACAGCAAGGGGCTGTCATCAATATATTGGATTAAGTGGCCGGGAAAGAGGATGACACAAAGGAGGTCAAGGGAGAGAGCCTGGCTGAAAAGGTTGGGGTTATCTCAGAACCCTGAGAAAGGACAGTCCTAGTAGACTAGGCTGGCTGTTCTAGTGCTAGGGTCCTCCTAGGTGAGGCAAACAGGTCATGTAACTGGGTACAAGGGAATGGTGAAGAAAGCGCCCTTAAGGTCTAGACGGAGGGGGAGCCGCCCAAGGACACCTATGATTGGTGGTTTTTACTCTTTGGTTCCTTGGGCTCCGCCCAGCTCTGAAATGAACACACACAGAGACTCGCTATCACGTACGAATGCCCAGCCTTAGGCTGGCTTGTTTCTATCCAGTGTTTCTTAAACCAGTTCATCTACCTTTGGCTTTTACTTTTCTTTCTGAACATCTTTTCTTCTTTCTCTGTGGCTTGGGGTGCAGCTGGGTGGCTGGCCCTGGAGTCCTCTCTCCTCCTTTTCTTGCTCTTAAGATCTCTCTCTCCAGATTTCTCCTATTTATTGTCTCTGCCTGCCAGCCCCACCCATCCTTTCTCCTGACTTGCTATTGGCCGTTCAGCTCTTTATTAGACCAATCAGATGTTTACACAAGCACAGTAACAGCTTCACAGAGTGAAACAAATGCAACATAAAGGAATGCAATATATCTTTGCATCATTAAACAAATATTCCACAGCATAAAAAAGTAATACATCTTAAAATAATGTTCTCTATAAGATACCTTTATTAAGAAAGCACTGTCTGACAGGTTTTAGGGGCTGTCTGTTTTAAAGGGATATGGTATTGAGAGTGACAGGGTAGATAGGGTCCTGGAATAGGATCTTAATGGGGGGTGTTTGTGACCGGAAGACACAGAGGAGAGAGGTGCCCCATACTTTTGAGTCAATGAGGGATCTAGAAGATGATAGGTGAAACATTAGTGTGAGCTGGGGGACAAGAAGACTCTTCAGAGGCTGAAAAGACATGGAAAATTCTAGAAGGAGTTGGATAAAGAGAAAAGGAAATGTGTGATTTAGCCATAATATCCTCGCTCAACATGGGGCTGGGCAAGCAGGTATAATGAGGAAGGAGTGAGTAATTAGAGGCCCCAGGGGTAACAGAGTAGAGGACCTGTAGCCCTAGGCTGGGGGACTGGCCATTAACACCCATCACAGAGATCTGGGAAGGATAACTTTTACCAGAGTGAGCAGGAAGAATAGCCCTAGACTCTATTAAAAAACAACAACAGACTTCACCTAGGCTCCCCTATGGAAGCCAAGGGTTCCAGGGCATCACCAGCCCGGCTGCCCGGCCCAGAAGATTAGAAACATTTTCCTGTTGAGGAGGAACCTGAGCACTGGCCTACCGTGGCAAGGCAGAGAGAAAAGGTCAAGCCTGCAGCGTCCTGATGGTGGGCAAGGTGAAGCACAGCTCTTCTAGTAACCAGTGTTGCTAAACTTGAAGAAAGTTCCAGATGGAGTTTGTGAGGCGGCCCTAGGGATGCTGCAGGAAGCTGGTATTTCTGTCTAGCATGGGAAGTCTTCTTCACTGTTTCCTGTCTCTACCTTTCTTAGACCCCCTAAGCATCATATTCAACAGATCTCTGAGGGGTTTGAGGTCCTTATCTACTGTGTTAAATTTTCTCTCTTCCTCTCTCTTAACACCATGTCTCTACATAGCCCTGACTGACCTGGAACTCACTATGTAGACCAGGCTAGCCCTGAACTCTGTCTACCTCTGCCTCCTGAGTGCTGGTATTAAAAGCATGTGCCGCCTCTCAGCTTTAAAGATTCTTTTTAAAGCATACTCCAATAATTTTACAAATCCTGGGATAAAGAAAGTTTACAACTCAACCAAATCTTCAACATAGTAAACAGAGCAGGGGGCGGGGCGGGATTGAGAGCCAAACTCTGTGCTTACACTTAGCCATCAGAATGCTCTAGTGGAAATCCTTTACCTCTTAGCGGTTCTTAAGCACATAAGTCCTCTTCTGAGCTGTCCTGCTTTATTCTCATTTCACTCCTATCACAGAGCGAGGTGTCCCACCTGACCCAGGACAAAGGCTTTGGAGGAAACATAACAAACGTTTGGATGTGTGGTGGGCAGGGCAATTCCATCTCTGGAGCCTTTCTGTAGGGTAGAACAGCAGGTGACAATCAATATTCCAGTATTATCCATCCTTAAAAGACATCTGGATCTCTGACAGCCAGAATCAGTGATGGAGGGGTGAGGGCACCGAGCAGAGACGGCTTAGAGTAGAGAAAGCAGAGATAAAGGGGTTTTCAAATCACTTTCATGGTGTCGCATGCTGTGGGATTCTGGAAATCAGGTGTGTCATTTCCTGGTCACTGAGGCTGATTGCTTAGTCTGTACAGAGGTCGAGTCGTTTGTAGCAATACAGCGGGTTTAACAGAATCTCTGAGGAGGGAACGATCAGAGCAGGCAGGTGACAGGACTCAGAGGCTAATGAGAGACGTGGTGAATTCAGGCTCCAGGGGCAAGAGAGAGGAACAGAGCAAGCTTCAGGAGCGGGCAGACAGGGCAGGCGGGCAGGGGAGGGCCCACAGAGGGGGCAGTACAGCATTTCCAGGAGCAGAGCAAGGAGGAGATGGGAGAGACTTAGAAAAAGGATCATAAATAGGAAGGAATCCTGCTGGAGGGAGGATTCCAACAGGAAAGCAGCACTGTGTGTTGGGTAAGTGTTGTGGGACTGAGTCTCTATTCAAGGGCACCCCCAAGTGGACAGCGACTCAGGATCAGTGGAGAGGTGTCCCTTCCCCACATGACGGGCACCCAGGAAGTCATGGAGAAGCTGCCTAATGCCCCAACACAATGTAGCAAATTCCAGAGAGATGGACAGAGTGAAGCTCAGCAAACCAGAGACAAAGCAGGCTGTTCTGAGAGGCACCTCCCAGGAGACGCCAGTGGGTAGAGTAGGTGTAGGGAGACACGGCTGAGAAGATGGATTCTAAAATCTGGAGTTGAACATGGAGGGAAGCAGAAGCCGGTGGAGAGGTGAAAAATCTACACCCGGAGGGTCTAACGGGCAGTCTGAGTTGGGATCAGTTAGGAGGGGCTGGACTCTGAAAAGAGGGCCCATTGTCTGCTCCCACTGCTCTGCGCCAAATTAAACCAGCGTGCGGTCAGACAAGTGAACTGGACCACTCTATGGGTAGAAAGAAAGGCTGATGGGGACCAAACTGCCAAGACTATGGGGGGGGGCAGAGAAGAGTAAAATGGCAGAGAAGCCAGCAGATTTATATGACAATGGCAGTGTGTGTGTGTGTGTGTGTGTGTGTGGTCTTCGAGCTGATACAGGCAGTCCACTGACTGGGAATAGATGCTCTTCTTAGACGTAGTTGACTTTGGGGGGCAGATTAAGGGAATTCCTGCTTTTAGCCCCCCTCCCCCGATAAAATCCTTTGCCCAGTCAATGTCCTTCTGTTTAGGACACTGTCACCAGCACCATACCATTGTAACTGCCATTTTGTGGGGGGCTGCTTTGGACCTAACAATATGCAGTCACAGGAGTAATCCCATGTTTATGAATGGCTTAACACTTACTGAAAGGTGCTAAGTTTGTGGCAGCACAAACAGAAAGGAAGTAAAGTCTTCTGATACACCAGCAAATGCATTTATTTATCCCTTCCCAGTTCACATCATCTGAAACTCTGATGCATGTGTGCATGCTGTGTGGACTTCCTTATGTCACTGGCAAACAGCAGTGACTATGGAGAAAAGACATGGGCCAAGCAGAGCTCTGTTACTGCCCTGGCCTGTGTCTGTCCTGCCGTCAATCCATCACCAGTCTTCGGTGGGTGTTTACTTGTACCAGGAATGTGGCAGCCTTTGGCAGCTGCCCTGCTGAAATAAGAGCACACCAGAACTCACCCCAGCCTATTGCCTCTGCACAGAATCACAGAACCTTTACATAGAAAGGCCAGGGATGCAAGATGGGTTAGCATGCCAAGGACTTTCTGCCAAGACTTGATGACTTTGATTTTATCCCCAAGACCCTTCTACCAAATAGTAGAAGGGGAGAGCGGACTCCTGAAGATAGATTGTCCTCTGGCTTTCATATGTGATCTCTCTCTCTCTCTCTCTCTCTTTCTCTCTCTCTCTCTCTCACACACACACACACAAATAATTTGAAAATTTAGAAAACGCAAAGTTACAGTCAAACCTGAGAATCCTCTTGGCTGTCTAATGAAACAGAAATAACCTTATAAAAGCTAAAGAAATGATAGGTAGGAAGTTCTGACTTTTTTGTATCTATTTTATGTTTGTGAGTATTTTGCCTGTATGCACGGATGTGTGCTATGTATATGACTGGTGCTCAAGAAAGTCCCAAGAGGATGTTGGACTCCCTGGATCTGCAGTAACTAATGGTCTGAGCCACCATGTGGGTGCTGGAAACTGACAGCTGGGTTCTCTACAGTGTTCTTAAAGGCTCGACCATCTCACCACCTCTCCAGCCCTCAGAGTACTTGACTCTTAATGATTATGATCTTTCACAAATGTTTACAAACCTTAAAAACAAAACAAAACAAACTTGATTACTGTTACTGTCGTTGTTAGTGTGTGGACAAAGGTCAGAGGTCAACTTTGTGGCGTTGGTTTTCTACTTCCATTTCCCTGTGTGCTCCCCAGACTGAACTCGGATCAGCAGAGACTCGGGCCTTTCTGGCTGAGGCATCTTGCCAGGCCAGTGTTTGCAAACATCTAACTCAGATTTTGTCCTCACACTGTTCCATTCCTTCATTCTGAAAGCCCTGCCCCTCGGGTCCATTTGTCGCCCCTCCGTTCCCACAGCTCTGAAGCTGCATGCTCCTTCATTCCTACCCATGATCTAGATCCCTCTGCAGGGCTCGCTGCTTGGCCTGTGACAGGCCATCTGGATGGCGCAGCTCATCCTGTGCACCTGCAGCTTTGTCTGCACTGTTCCTGCCAACATAACCCCCCAACAACGTCCACGGAGCTGACTCTCAAAATCAGCCTCAATGCACTCTCACCAAAGCCATGTTCGGGTAATATAATCCTTCAGTGTGTGTTTGGAAACTGAAAAAATAAACCAAACAAAACATTGTTATGTGAAAAAGTAAAAATTGATGAAGTTCTAGGAAACCTTCGGTTGTTTTTGTTTGTTGTTTGTTTGTCTAAGGGAAGCCACTCTTTGATATCAATTCTAGGGAATAAAGACAGGTAAGGACAGATGATGAACCTAAACTTTATATAAACTTTACATTTTATATAAAGAATGTTCTAGCAGCAAAAGGAATAAACCAAAATTCGGAGCTATAAACAAAATGTTTTCAGAAGTGTCTGGTCATTTTACATAACTATACAGTCATCCCTTGATATGTTAGCTGCTTTTGAGTGGCTATAAGCAGTTATCTGGTAGAATCAATTCTGTGGAAAGATTTGTTTGGGCTTAAGGATTCCAAGGGTCCATAGCTGCTTGGCCCATGAACTTGGGAAGAATATTACAGGGACTACATGGGAGAGGAGGCAATTTACTGCATGGCAGACAGAAGCCGGAGAAAGGAACTTGCAGGAGGGAGGCAGGCAAGACACAGCCGAAGACATGCTCTCCACGCTGCCCCAGCTCCTCCTGCTCCTCCTCTTCTCCAGCCCGCCACCCCCTGCAGCACCTCTATCCATGGGACGATCCATTCACTCATCTCTCTGTGCAAACTCCTTCCCAGGTGCACCCAGAGGCATACTTTATAAATGCTCTATGTATTCATCAGTCCAGTTGATAATCAAAGATTAACCAACATATTTGGTGTACATGGGGAATTAATGAAGCCTCAATTTTCCCTCAGGTGCTCAGATATTAAAGTCAACATGATTAACTCTCTTGCATAAAACAGTACAGTATTTGTCTAAAACACACGTACATTCTTCTGTATAATTTAAATCACCTCTAGATTATCATATCTCATGCAATACAAAGAGCTGAACAGTAAAGTTTGGGGAATAATGAAGTCAATAAAAAAAGCAGCTATGGGAATCTATCAAATTCTGTGATCTGGAGTTGCTTGAATTCGTGGATACAGAGGGCTGACTCTTTAAATTTATGAATGACTTCAGGCAGGGCTTCTCTGTCATCTACCTTTGTAGACTTAGAAACAGTGTAATTTACATATAAACTGTTAGTGCAGTGAAGGCCATCAAGAGAGAGGCCGTGTGGCATCACATTAGCCCGGGAAAAGGGAGAGTTAACTATAGAGCCCAAGTCTCCCAAGAGCAACTAAAAGCTGTGTGGGGGAGGGGAGAGCCCAGCACAGCAGGAAGGTGCCCACTCTTACAGCTGCCTCACTCAGGGAATTTCAGACAGAAACCTTTTTTTTCCTATCAAAATGCTGATGACTCCGGTTGCAGAAACGGCTCATTATAAAAGCCCTCTCTGCTGCTTGCTTTCTGAACTTTAATAAATCCTGGATTAGCATGAAAACCACCCAGGCACTGACTCCCCACATTTCCCCGACGAGCTGTCTGGAGTTGGCTTCTTCTTCTTGAGTAACTTCCCCAGACTGGAAAGCTGCCCAGTGCCTGAAATTCAGGACTTCCCACTAAACTAGAGCAGGGCAGAAACATCCCCCACGCCAGACCTGCAAACCCAGACTGGCCTTTCTTCCTTGTTTCTTCTTGCTTTCTCACAGCTATTCACGAGGTTTTTGTTTATGTTTTGCTGGGTACTGAACCTGAGACCTTGTCCATACCAGAGAAGTTCTCTACTGCTGAGTGACCTCGCATCACCTATGCTGTTGTACTTGTTAATAAAAATGGAATTCGAGTTTCTATCCAGTCCTTTGAAGTACAACACATGGGAGTCTAAGCTGCTTAGCTCTGCTCTCTTTCGGCTTCTGCCACTAGACAGGAGGCAGCCTCTGATCCATTACCTCTTTCAGCCTCCCGCTGGCTTCAAACGTGTCCCCAGATCTCTAGGACCTTGCGATGAACAGTTGCTCTCTCTGGAGGGCCACATTAATGTTTCCAGTTCTAACTAATGTTTCCAGTTTTGCTGGCTGGCACATCATGTGAGCTCACATGTAAGTATATATATGTAAGAGTTCAGTTTCCACAGTGTCATTCCAGCCTCCATCTGCCTTTCTCCATTTTCTTCTGCTCTTCCTGCTCTCTGGCTGAGCTTCTAAGAGCCAAGGTCCTAAGCATTACTACATTTGCCCATCAGCCCCTTAGTAGTTGGCTCATGCCTGTAATCAGGAAGCTGAGTCAGAAGAATAGAAGAGTTTGAGGCTAGCCTAGATTAGTGTGTCTTTCTACCTACAAAACACTAAATGAAATATGCTTCAAGTGTATTTTTTAGTTTTTTCTTAATTGTAATCATATATATATATAATAACTTACCATTTAATCAGGTTCAGTGGTGGTAACTCTCTCCACAACACTGCGCAGCCACCATCATTATGCATTTCTAGAGAGCTTCGTGCTGCAAAACTGAACCTTTTATTCAGTAAGCACCCATTCTCCACTTCCCATCTCCTAGCTCCCAGCAATGACACGTCTACCTTCTTTGAACTTCTGCTTTTGACACATCATAGGAGCGGGATAATACAGTTAATGTCCTGTCATGACTGGCGAACCTTGCTAAGCACAGTGCCTTCAAGCTTCGTCAATATTGTAGTATGTATTAGAACTTTATTCCATTTTAAAGGTGAATAATATTCCAGTGTCTGGATATTTCACCCTCTATTTATCCATTCAATGCAGATGGCTTTCTCTGTGGTTAATAAAGTTTGTGTTTTGATAGTGAGTGGTGGGAGGGAGTCAGTAGAATGTGCCTATTACGCAGAGAAAGAATAGTTTGTATGCATGGAGAGAAACAGAAGAAAGAAGTACTGAGCTGGGGCAGTTTCTGGAGGCTGGCCTGTTTCTGCTGACCCTGACGAGATGGCTTCCACTACATCAGACAGAAGGAGGGAACGTGCATCAGAACCCACTGTGGTGCCTGGAAGGACTGCAGATTCTTTGGCACTGTCCCTGGAAGTGAGATCTGAGTAGCTACATCTCTCTCTCTTTTTTTTTTTTTTGCTGGTTTCCAAGACAGGATTTCTCTGTGTAGCCCTGGACTGTCTGGAACTCACTCCACATACCAGCCTGTCCTCAAATTCACAGAAATCCACTTGCCTCTGGCTCCCGAGTGCTAGGATCCAAGGCATTCACCACCACCGTCTGGCTAAATAACTAAGTTTTAAAATTTATTCTTTAATTTAAAAAATATTTTTTCATTTCATAAATTTAGTTTGTTAATTCTCTTGCTTTGATTTAAAATAAGTTGTTCTTATTTCATTTTAATCTGTGGCAAACGGCTTCCAAAGAACTTTGGGGTTTTCTTCCTGCCAAGCAGTTGACAGCACATTTCTTCTAATAGAGATGTTTTTCAACAGCCTTGATTCTTGAAAAAAAAATTATTTGAAAGTGTTCACCATGTAGATGAAGTGCTTATATGTGTGTTTACCATGCAGGTGCAGTGTGTATGTGTGTGTGTTCACCATGCAGGTGCAGTGCTTGCCAATACTAGAAGAGGGCATTAGAACCCATGGAACTGGAGTTACAAGTGATTGTGAGTCATTCATGGTGCTGGAGATTCTTCAAAAATAGCAAATGCTCTCAATCACTGAGCCATTTCCCCAGTCTTCATAGTACTTTTTTTGTAAATGAACATTTAGTATGACCAGCAGATATGCACATTTTAGTCATATGTCAAAACTATGTCTAATCTCAGTACTTCTAGTTCTTGATTGAAAAATATGATTTTTAGACTTTGGATAGTGAAAGCTAGCATCAAATTCTTAGTCTTATTAAAAATTTAAAGAAATGATTCATTTTTATTTTATGTACATTGGTGGTTTTCTTGCATATATGTCTGTGTGAAGGTGCTGGATCCTCTAGAACTGGAGTGAGAGAGGGCTGTGAGCTGCCATGTGGGTGCTGGGAATAGAACTCGGGTCCTCTGAAAGAGCAGTCTCTTTAACCACTGAACCATCTCTCCAGCCCCCAACTTTAAAAAAATTTTAAAGCACTTTTATTGACTTGTTTATGTGTTTATTTATTGTGTGTTGCATACATGTGCCACAGTTCATGTACCAAGATCGGAGGAGAACTCTCAGGAGTTGGCTCTCTCCTTCCACCAAGTGGGTCCTGGAGACGGAATTAGGTCCTTAGGTGTGGTGGCACCTTTGCCTGCTGGGTCACCTCGTCCCTTCAGCTTTTCAGACAGAACCTCTGAGAACCTCTTCTCCCAGACCCTAATATCTCCACATAATAATGAGAATGAGTCACTGTCAAATGTAATTCTTACCTCTTCCCTGGCCTCTGTGGACACTGCCCATCTGAGACTATTGGACACAACTATCATTTCCTCTAAGGTCTGTCTGGATCAGTGACTGGCCTTGGAGTCATGTGTTACCATCCTTCTTAGTTAGCATTAATCACCTAAAACAACAACAACAAAATCCCAAAACATCAAAAGTAATTATCTTGACCAGGTTGGTCTGAGATGTCTTAATTGTCTTACTAAATGTAAGAGGGCCCAGCCCCTGTGAGAGGTGCCATTTCCTAGGCAGGTGGTCCTGGCCTGATAAGGAAGTCAGAGGTGGTGGGGGGGGGCAAGCAAGCCAACAAGCAAAACTCTCCTGTGGTTTCTGCTTCAGGTTCCTGTCCCACCCTCCCTTACCCTCCCTCAGTGATAGATTATGACCTCCCAGGTGCTCTATCACAGAGAGTCACTACCAAAGAGCCTGGCAGGTAATTGATCAGGCACTTGCTGCCAAGCATGACTACCTGAGCTGGATACTCACGACTACACGGTGGAAGGAGACAATTGATCCCACAAGTTATTCTGTGATCTCCACGCACATGCTATGGCACGTGTAAGTGCCACCCTATAAGTAAATAAAATATAATGAAAACTTTAAAAAGCATAAATTCTATGTGGGGAAACAACCCCTCTCCAGAAACCTTGAGATTGGAAAACACTAGTCTCTATTCAAAAACCAGTTCCACACACGGACTCTCAGAGATACCCTACATGGTTATAACAATGGTCTACCTCTTTCTTCTTTTTCCTTTTAAGCTAATTCATGAGGGTTTCTGTTGCTTTTAGTTTAGACTTACAATTAATATACTCAGAAATGTGAGTGCAATCCAGGTCACAGAAGTATTTTAAGAGTCAACTGGGGTGCCTATAATCTGCCACAGAGGGACTAGAATGTTAATCACGTGACACCGCTGTCATTATCAGAGTCTTCCCTTTCCCTCTTTGTATTAAAAATATTGTATTTCTTGTTTATGCTTACTCTTCCAATTATTCTTTTATATGGAGCAAAGAATGATGTCTGGGTTTTGAAATGCAAAGAGCATGGGGATTTTGAAATGCAAATATTTTCAAGAGTAACATACTTAAAAAATAATTGAGCACTGTCTCTTTTCCAGGAAAGCTGCCAGGGATTCATTCACTCCTTCTTCCTCGATTGCCCTGAGGCAGGAGGTAGGGCAAGGGCGCTCCTGCCTCTTCCCAGGGAGCTTACAGTTCAGGGCAAGAGGCGGGACCAGCCAGGCAGAACCATGTTCTGAGTACAAGATGAAGAGAAGGGTGGGCACAAAGGAGGGGAATTCTGACCCACATCAGAAAGACTTCCAGAAGGAAATAATGATCAAACTGAGGTCTACAAAGAATACTGAAGTTGTAAAGGCCACCAAGAGCGACATAGGAAAAGGTTACAGCCTGCTCAAAGCACAGGAGGTGGAAGGGGTGCATGGGATATGCCATGAGATGGACATGGAGGCCAGAGCATACAGTCCTTCAGCAATGCTACCCTGCCCTGGGAACTGCAGCACATTTTAGGCTGAGAACAGACTTGCACAGATTTATACTCTAGAAAGGTCCTATCCATCCCCTAGCTGAAAGATGTGTTAATGCCCATGTTTGGAGGCCAGGAGACTAGCTCATAGACTGTGGAGGGATCTGGGCAAAAGGGTACAGTACCCTGAAGTTTGCTTTAAGAAAGAGGGTATTGTGGAGAGATGGCTCCATGATTAAGAGCATTTGCTTCTCTTGTAGAGTAGCTGGTTTCAGTTCCCAGGAGGAATATGGTGGTTCATAACCATCCTTAACTCCAGTTCTAGGGGTCCTGCACCCTCTTCTGACCTGTGTGGGCACCAGGCATGCATACAGTACACATACATACTGCGGGCAGAACACTCATACACATAAAATAATTAAAAATTAAAAATAGATTTGGAGGGCAGGAGGTAATTACTTGGTGTATATAGCATTCCAAATTATTTCACTTTCTCCCAATTTCTGTCTATTCACAGATAATTTTTGTAGGATTAATGGCTTGCTCATGCTTAAACAGCTACTAGTGACCATAGTGCTCTGGGGTGCTAGAATAGTACGATACTGTCTGTTTGCAGTCTCTCAGCAGAACTGGCCTCCATCAAACATTGTAAGTGGCTTTCCAGGTTAGCAGGAGTGGAGTGGCCTTTGGAAGTCCTGGAGGAATGGAGGGCAGGGTATGAGGACACAAGGATTGCAGATGACAGCGGGCATCAGGGCAGAGCCTCTCGGGAGAGGCTAGAGGCCAAACACTGGCTGCTAGAACCTTGGGCTACACTTGAATAAGGCTACAGTGGAGTGGGATAGGTGTGGAGGAGACCCAACGAGGGAGGAAAGCCGAGCCATAGGACACACAGTGCACACTTAAGCCCTGCCCCCTCCACAAACTGTGACTGGGGCAGCTGGCTCAGGCTCTCCAGGCTATGGAGTGAGCCTTAGAGTTTCATGTCACTTAACAACAGGGAGGCAATCCGAGAAATGTGTGGTTAGGCAATTTCATCATTGTGCAAACACAGAGTGTTCTTGCTCTAAGTTGGAAAGCATGTCAGATGATACGATCTCATGGGACCACCACTGTACATGCAATGTGTCCTTGGACGAAATGTTATATGCAGTACATGCATGTATTAAATGAGCATTGTTATAATCTTTCCTGCAGAAACACTGTCAGTGACATTCACTGCTCCCCAGTACATTGGCTCTTGCCTTGGAGGAGCATCTTTGGAGTCGGAGACTGATAGAGTTGTGAACTTCGACACCAGGAGACTGAGGTGGAAGGGAAGACAAAGACAGAACCAAGTAGGTTTGTTTTCAAAACACTGCACGCAAGGAGATTTGGCTTTAGCTTTAGGGCTAGAGATAAATTTCATCTTACCCATTTATCGGCCTGGTCCCGAATTTAAATCTCAAATAGTTCCTCTTGCATCACTCCCAGGGCACCTTGGACCAGGGACTGGGAAGTGGTCAGTGTTTTAAAGGGACAAATAATAGGACAAGGGAGGATGCACAGCTTCCATTAGTAAGTGTTAGTTTCCAAGAAGAAAATGACTTGATAATTAATATGCATCAATTTTCCAGTAGCACAATTCAAGTGTGAACATTAGGCAGGAAGTTAGAAAGAACAACTCAGTGGATGCAAATTTGGAAGGTACTTGCTGTGGAAACTTATGTGCATATGGGAGGAAATTCCCAGAGAAGCACTTTGAGTGCTTGCTGGCCTCCCCATGAGTCCACCTGAGAATGGGTAATCAGTGCAGGGATACAGTCTTCATTCGGTTCTTTTCCATCAAGGATGGAAGGACATCACTGACTTTTCCCCTGAGAGTTGTTTGTTTGGTTTTCCCTTTTGTCTCTTTTTAAATTAGAGTTAGAAATTCAATCAATGGAATCAGGTGTAGTAGCATGTGTCTGTAATCCCAGCACATAAGAAGCTGAGGCAGGAGGACTGTTGGAGGCAAAAGTCAATTTCCTTTTGCTGTTTTTGAGGGTAGGGCAGCACTCACCTGTGGCTCTAGACAGGATGACATATAGTTTAGCTAAAAGCTATAATCTGGGTAGCAATGGCCCAACTGTCTCTGCCTTAGAGCCTTCTTTTTAATGCAATAGTAATACACAGTAATAGTTTTGTGTTCTAGGAAAATGGACTCCGCCCCCAGTGGTCATCATCATCAGCACTGCAATCAATACCAATAAAAGAAAGAAAACAGTACACACAGGTACAATCTGCGGCCATGGTGCTGTACCAAGGACTTTGAGTTTCCTGTTGACTAGCCTACATTTTCCTCCACACGTACCTTTCCCTTATCTCACAAATAAGAAGCTGAACCATAAGAAGTGTTCAGGAGGCAAAAAGTCACAATGTTTCTAGGTTACATTACTTTCAAGTTGCTTAAAAGTTATATTTAGTTTACTTTAAAGGTAGCGCTGTCATCTTGGGAAATAAGGCATCTGCTCATCAGCATCCCCCACCAATCTTGAGTGCTTCTAAATTTCATCGGGCAAATATCTAACAAATAGATCAAGAAAACAGTTTGCCTGGGTCTGGGAAGGTTGCTTGATGGATAAGGTTCTTGCCATGCAGGCACAGATTATCTGAGTTCAGATCCCCAGCACCTATGCAAAAGCTGGGCATGGCAGAGCAGATGGGGGAGTAGTGGAGACAGGCAGATGCCAGGGGCTTGTTGGCCAGTCAATGTAACTGAAACTGGAGTTCAGGTTTAATGAGAGATCTGGGTAAAAACAAGAGCAGTAAGAGGAAGACTCCAGCATCAACCTTGGCCTCCATGATGGACATGCATAGGTGTAAAATCAACCTCTTTCTGTGAGAGTATATTTACAAGGTATAATTAACTAAAAAAACCCAGAAAATTTATACAGATATGGTTCACTAAATAATATTTATTTACACACATATCATGAGTGCACAGAAAGTACACTAAGGTGGATGGTGGGGACTATGGTTCATTTCTTTGTTTTTCAATGCTTTTCTTATTTTTCCAAACTTTCTTCTCTAAGCGTGTGTTATTCTCATGCAGAACATGGTGATTTAAAGACATATTTGGAGCCAGACTGCAGGTTCAAATCCTCACTGTACCATTTCCTGTGGTGACTTTAATTACTCAACTTTTCTGTATCTTTGTTTCCATTCTGGAAAGTGGGAATAAAGGATTATAACTTATCTCAAAGGGTGTTATAATTGAAGAGTTAATATGTATAACATCTACCACATGGTAAGCACTGTATTAAGTAAGATTTTTTTTTTTAGCTTAGTCAAATTGTGATTAATTTCTCTGGCATGCTCACTATACATTTTCTATGACATTCATATTTTGTGATGTGTTACTAACTTATACCTATGTTTGTCTTCAACAAATAGAGTGAAGGTGATGTGTGACCTTTGGTGGGTGGTTAAGCTCTCAGTTGTTTTTCAGGCTATGACAAAGAACAGAGATTTCCCAAGGATATACTATAACCCCATCATTTGGTCCTAGGTGAATTACGGAAAGCCTAATTCTCTCCCAAACCACAGGTTTACTGTCACCATTTGATTAGTGACGTCTACAGACGTAGAAACACCCTTGACCTTTGAAGTGTGCCCCTTGCAGAAGTTGCTCAGTAATACTTGCTTCCCTTCCACACGTAGACTTGGGAGGAGCAGAGGAAACTCAGAACCAGCTTGTGTGGGATGGTCGGGTAACTGTGAAATTGTTAATGACTGATAGCACAGATGAAGGATGCAGTGACAGAGCCGGCCCAGCGTGAAGGGATCAGTAAACTAAGTTCATGGAAAAGTAAATCCATTAAAAAATTCTAATGTGTGAAAAATGAGGAAACACATGTTTTCTGTGTCTTGTAGTCTACAGAACCAAATGGCTGACATACATTTTCACTTTTCAGTAAAATATAAAGTTGTTAAGGACAGAAAGAACTGAAAAAAAAAACTCACAAAAGATGAGGCTCTTCCATCTGGGAGGAAGACCAGGATATCACTGAAATCATATAAAATCAATACTAATGAAGTTTCCTTCCAGCCAATGAAAAAGGAATATAGAAAAGGAAACTCCAAGTCTTTTGTTTACCCAGCTGTCTGTACAAAGTGAATTATTCATGATTCAATGTGAATAATAAACCTATGCAAATATTTGTTGTATTCTCAATTTGGGGAGCAGCAGGAAATGAAGTCACTATAAAATGATTTAGTTAACTCTTGCTCTTAAAATAAATTGAGAAAATGGATGCTGATAGTTATATACATATATCCCTCTGGAGGCTTCTGTCCTGTTGGACGTAACAATTTAAAGCTCTTTTAGTATCATGACCTTTATGGTTTCCTTAGAAACTAGTTACAAAAGATTTTCATTTTTTCTTAGCTGTAGAGGGTTAAAAAGCTCACAGCAGAAGTGCTGTAAGGGGAAACCTTAACGGACAAGTTTCCAAGTACTTGCTGCTTACTGTAAATTCTTACCTGTAAATTTCAGTTACAAGTTTTTGATAAAGGGAATATTACAATAATACTGATACCTGACAGCTCTGAGTTGTTCGTCTTTTCACTACAGAACTGGCTGAACAGTTTCCATTAAAAAGTGCTAGACTAACAATTTAGAGCAGTGCTCTCAGCCTTCTTAATGCGGGGACACTTTAATACAGCTAGCTCCTCATGCTGGGCTGACCCTCAACAACAAACATATCTCATTGCTTCTTCATAACTAATTTTGTTACTACTATAAACCAGAATGTAAATATCTGATATGCAGAATATTTGATATATGACCCTGTGAAAAAGCAGTTTGCCCCCGCAAAGGTTAAGCTGATTTAAAGCTAGAATTGTGTTAGTGCTTATGTTGCCTGTGCACCCAAGTAACTGCTGGATATTGAAGGGAGTGTTATCATCTTGCTACCTCAGTAACTCTCCACATTTGCCATCACCATAGGCTTCCCCACCACTCCACCCCTTTTTTTAAATATATTTCATTTTATATCTGAGAAAAAGCTTCATTATATATTCCATACTGGCCTTGAACTCACAATGCTGGGGTTATAGATGTTGGCTTCCCACAATCTTGTAAGGAGTGGAGGTAAATTAAAGCATGTGGACAACTGTTCTGTGTGTTATACGGATGAGTGAATTGTATTAATAAAAACAGCAGCCCCTTGAGCCTCAGGAGGCCTGAAGGCTGTGTTTCAGTAAAGCAGAGAGAGGTTGAGAGGGGTCACTTTTGCACAGCAGTCATCCCAGAGGAGGAGAAAAGTGATGACTGTCCCTGGCTCTTGTGACTCAGGCTCTGTCTAGACTCGTGAGTGGGTAGTCAGGCTCGCCCCAGAAGCTCGATAGCCCTTCTCTAAGCCACTCTAGAGCCCAGACAGAGGGTCAGACTGAGAGGCCAGATCTCGAGTAGACTCTCAGGCAGGACTCCTTGCTTCCACTGCCTGGATGGTAAAAATCTATGGGTGGAAATCAGGGAAACCTCACTTTTGGAGCAAAGAAACAGGAACAAAGAGATCAGTTCTCTCAAGATTGCAATGTTACCGGTGCACTATAATATTAGTTTCTTTCATTCTACACTGACTGGAAGGAACTTTTCTTATGGTATTAATGTATTTCAAAATTAACTGCCAATTGAATAAACAGTAAACTTCAAATTACTTTGAAAAATCAGATTTATATTTAATTAACCTAATTTGTGAGTGAAAATTGGTCCCACTTTTCACATTTAATCATGCTGGTTTTTGTTTGTTTGTTTGTTCTGCAGGTTCTATATAAAAAAAAAAATTGAGACACTGTGGCCCTATGTGCTCCTCCTGTCTGATCAGAAATGCAGTCTGTAGATGAGGCTATTCTTAAACTTGTAGCGTTCTTCTGCCTCTGCTTCCCAAATGCTGGGCTTACAGTCATGACTTATCATGCCCCTCTGATAGGACTCATTATAACAAATCAGCATTTCCTTAATAGGAACCTGTCTCCATTATAGTTTAGTTCAGAGGATTCCTTCTGATACTGTTTATAGCTGAGGAGACATGCTCATATGTTGGGAGATTTCTTAACATGTAATACAATTCATTTCTTTAATAGGCTATTTAGAGAAGGCCCATTATTGGACATCACTATGAATTAAACATCTTTGTCCAAGAGGAAGGCTCTTTGGAGACAACAGTGAAACTGATAAATCTTTGTTGAGGGATGTGACCAGAGGACTTAACCACATTCCTTGTGGTTTCAGAATGACATGGAACCCATAGATAGGCAGATACTTGTCATTCTTAGTAATGACCTGACCACATCAGTTCTTTAACATAAAGTGGTGGTTCTAGATGTTATAATTTCTTAGAATTTCTTTAGTGTGCAATACCAAAGGCCAATGAAGTGAAACTCTGTCCACTGACAAGCACCTCTGTAGGAAGACGGTTGCTTTCAGCACACTTGACGGTTATAAACAAGTTCTTCTGATATTCACCTAAGATCCTTCCACCCCAAACATATCTTCTCAAAGTGCAATGAGGTCTTTATGTTGGAGCCCAAATGTCTTCTTGATGAAAGGTTGCGCTGGTTTCATGGTTATGGCCTTGATAGCTACTAGCTACAGCACTCTGATCTCTTCATGTCTTCGCTGTCTCAACTAGTTCCTGTGAGTAGTGAATGAATTAGCATGTTGAACGATGCTGTGATCATTCCTGCTCACAAGACCTCCCGAAGTCAGCAGCTCCTGCACTCTGACAAAGCAGAGGGGACAGTGTGTAGCTTGCTAAGGGACACGAGTATTTTTTTTTAACGTGGTGGCATTGTGTCTTGCCTTGTGTCTTGACAGTTATCCTAGTGTAAGTGAAAAGCATCTTCAAATGATCCTTTCCCTGGTCACCCCTTTAATACACGAGTCCAGGTCCTCAGCACTCATATGTGTATCAGCGCTATTAATCTCTGGCTGATTTCTCTGTCTCTGAGTGCTGTCTATTCTAATTTCTCCTTGCATGTTCTCACTCATCCGCACATTTGAAGCCACTTCAATAATTGTGCCTAGATCAGTACATGATGCTGTTTGTTTAAAAAGAAATGAGTGTGCGTAAGCAAGCATGTTTGCTTGTCTGTGCTTAAAATAGCTCTGAAAGCTATGTGAGAAAGCAGTCATGCTTGTGACCTTGGGGAAGGAAGCTAGATGGTTAGAGGGCAGGAAAGCAAAGTATATATCCTTTTGAATTTTAGGTCATGTGACTGTATTATCTAATCACCAAAAATAAAATGTAGAAAATAGTAAGAACTCTGTCAAGTTCATCAACTTATTAAACCAATATTTACTGTGTGTCTATTACTTGCAGATATTAGCAGGGTGATTGTGCTTCACTGTGTGCCAGAAAGTCCTACTGTTTGTTGCATTAAAACTTGCTCAGAGGAGATTCAAAGAGTTTGTTAATACTACCCAAGGCTGTCATCTGACTAGCAAAAAAACTAAGTACAGTTATTTATGTTACAAAAAATGTTCCTTAATATACTGAAAAGTTTAAAAAATGCTTAGACTAAGCCAGAGTGTCAGACAATCCACTAACATTTTGAGCAGTTATATGACAGTTATAAGACAATCTGCATGCCATCCAGTCTTTGCTTTCCCTATAGTATGCGGACTTACTTAGCTCTCTTAATAATTGAAAAATATACTACCTCATTCTCAATTTAGAAGGGAAATGGAAACACAGGAGGGCAGACAGATAATTTACTTCAATAACTTGGGCTACTAGAGGATGCCTAATCAGGCTCTGAACTCTTGAATCCTGGTTTTAAACTTTATTGTCTTTTGGGAACAGGATCATTCCTCTGTTTCCAAGTATCTCTGCTGAAATCCTACCATTAATACAAAGTGTCAAAGAACTTTGCAGCTGGAGATTTCATTACTGAGTTGCTTCTCCTCTCATGCAAAGGAACAACTTCCTATAAACTGGGTTGAACATTTCTTTTTTTTTTTTTTTTTTTAAACTTTATTTATTTATTAGCCTTGGTGTTTGCCTGGAACTAGAACTACAGACAGTTGTTAGCTGCCATGTGGGTGCTGGGAATCGAACCCGGGTCCTCTGGAAGAGCAGACGGTGCTCTTAACCGCTGAGCCATCTCTCCAGCCCCGGGTTGAACATTTCTAATGATGGGAGCATGTTCCTGCCAGAAGTAGTGAGCTCTGGCAATGCTAACTGCAAATAAACCAGGAAAGTGCTACATGCCTTCCATGTGCCACACACTCTGCTCAAGTACGGAGGAGAAGCCCTCACTTACGGAGGCCAGGCCTAGCCACTCTTCTACTTCCTCTACCTGCTCTGTGTCTGCTTTTGGGGGGTGAGAAGTGGAGATCCACAGTTCTTAAAGACCAGAGAAGACAGCTACTAAGAGGTTAAAGTAGCAATTTGAGGGCTTCAGGAGATAGTTTAATGACAAAATATTTGCTATACAAGTACAAGGACCTGAGTTTGTATTTCCAGCATGAATGTAAAAAGCCAAGTGTGGTGGTCCTTGTCTGTAATCCCAGTGTGAGGGAGGGGGCCAGGCTGATTCCTGGAGCGTGTTAGTCAGCCAGCTTAACAGAATCTGCAAGCTCTAGGTATGTTAAAGACCCTGTCTCAAAACACATACACACACACACACACACACACACACACACACACACACACACGGAGCTATGGAGTCCTGGCTGTGTGCCTGCTTACTCGGTAGTTTGCTCAATATTCTTGTTTTATCAAGAGGTAAAATAACTTTTCTACAAAATAGTAATCAATTTGAATTCATCATTCTAGGCCTGTGATTTTTCTTTTTCCTTATTTCCTTTACTCTTCCTCCCTCTCTGTCTCCTTCCTGTGTGTGTGTGTTTGAGATGGAGATGGAGTCTTGCTGTATAGCTCAGACTGGCCTTACACTCACAGTCCTCCAGCCTCAGACTCCTAAGTGCTAGGACTACAGGTACTACAGGTACAGACCACCAGGACCCAGAGTACTAGGGCTACAGGTACGGACCACCAGGCCCAGAAAGCTCCAGCTCTTTCCTTACTGTCTGAATACAATGAAGAGGGGACAGTCTGTCTTGGAGCCGGTTAGTATCTATTCTAATAGAACCAGGCTTTTACACACACACACACACACACACATATGATATGCAGTTTTCAATATCCATAGAAAACAAGGGTATTGCTGAGACCATTATTGTTTGGTTGTTTAAAAAAAAATGGCTTTAAGAGATTGTTACGAGTGGTGAACAACCAGATAACAACCTTTCAAAGCCATTTTTTAAACACTAGATTTCTGTCCTCAAGTATCTGAGGTCCCCAAAGAATGCTTCTGTACTTCAGTGCCTTCCAGATGTTTCTGGCTGTTTCAATTGACTTTCCTCTTTCCTTGGAGAGAGGCACTTGTATGGTTGGCTGAACACCAGGAACCAGCTAAGACCAATCTAGAATACTGAATGAGACTTCACTGGAGGTTCAAGGATATCATACTGGAATTGTAACAGAAAAATCCTGACCCTGAATAAGTCAGCCTATTTTCTAAACTGCAGGCCAAGGTTTCCCAGGGTTACCTTTAGAGTAGGTCTTCTATGCAATTTCCAGTTGGATATCACTTTGTACACAGTGAGCCAGGGATACCTGCAAGACATCAGTGGTCTTGTGGACACACGTCTTTAATCCCAACACTTAGGGGCCAGAGGTAGGCAGATTTCTAAGTTCTAGGCCAGCCTGGTCTACACAGCCAGTTTTAGGACAGCCAGGGCTATGTAGAGAGACCCTGTCTCAAACAACAACAAAAAAACAAAAATAAACCAAAACAAACAAACAAAAAAACAAGCCCCCAAACTAAAAAAAACAAAAAAGAGTAAATATGAGCATCTTTGAGCATCTCACCCTGTCTGCAGAGACCCACCCGTCCATCAGGAGGGTATTGTATAAGAAGTTTGCTCTTCAGCTCATCCAAGTCTCACTATCTGGATAGAAACTTAACCTTATCAGGCAAAACAAAAAATAAGTTTTCAACAACCAAACAATAATGGTCTCAGCAATACTCTTGTTTTCTATGGATATTGAAAACTGCATATCATATCTCAGCAAGGACCTCAATACACAAATCACAGTTAAAATATTATCACAGAAACAAACTAGTACTTTCCAAAGAGGATCGGCTTAGATATTCACTCACATGAGCAGAATCTAGACTATTACTTGGGGTTTCCTTCTAAGTGACATTCATTATAACTGAGCATTGTTTTACTCTAAGAATTTGTGGAAGCTGCCGAAGATCTCATACTATTGGTTTTGAAACCATAAATAACAATTCTGAGTTACCCTCAAAATGAGCTCTAATGTTACTAGAATTTTAAAAACCACAGAGGTTTGAACTTATCTCAGTGCAACTTTGACATTGCTACCATTTCCAGCCTCTTCCTGGCAGATATGAGCTGGAGAGTCAAAGAATCTAGACACCAGAGGGACCTGCAGCAGGGGAAACAAAGGTGTGGTTTTGGTGCCTGGCTTCAAAGGCTGGAGGCAATGCTGAGCCCAACCTATTTCTTTTTAGCTAGACTAATTTCTGTAAAGAGAGAAAACCACTCAGCCAAAGTCAAACTTCCCCACATGATTTTTAATTTAACTCTGCCCCAGTTTCCAAGCTATCATCTTCTAATCTTTGTAACTGTGCTGAGGGAGCAGACACAGTCAGGGTGAGTGAAGGGCCAGTCTAGGACAATGCAGGTGTCCTGCCCTGGACCTAGGCTTTCTCGATAGTTCCTCTCTCTCCCTCCCCTCTCTTTCTTTCTCCCTTTCCTTCTCCGCCTCCTCATTTTCCCTTCTAGTTTTTTTTTTTTTGTTTGATAGTTGTATTTATTCACGTTTGATATCTAGCAACAGAAATAAAAGACTAAGTAATTTCTTTCCTTAAGTACATCTTTCAGTGAATGGAAGTGAGTGTCTGGGTCCTTGAAGACTAGCACTTAGGAGCCAGCTACGCAGTGTAGTCAGCTAGTCCGCCCTTCACACTGCTCAGATCTTCTTGATAACAGACCCCTCACCAAGGCAGGTGTCCAGCAGCTTCTCTGCCTCCAGCACCAGAAACACGCTGGGCCCAATGGCAGTAATGAGCTGGATAGTTGAGGATAGGGGCATTATACGTCAGATCACTACAGGCATTTTTTATTTAAAAGCTGTTTTTTTTACATACCCACCACTCTTCCCCCCTCCCTCTTCCCAGTCATTCTCCAGAGTCTCCCACATCCACCCACTCCCCAAGGGGAGGTCAAGACAGTAAGAAAGTTTTTAAACTTTAAGGATCACTGCAGATTTTAGGCTAAGTTTCTGAGAAATGTAAATATAGATAGGGAGCTAAATTCCCCCTTTAAACAAAATGGTTCCTTCTGAAATCCAGATGTGGTGCAGTTCCTGTGTTTCACAGCTTGCAGTGTTACAGGTCACCATCTTCTGAGACAGCCCACTACAAAATAATGTGGAGCACAAAAGATCTTACTCTTAGCCAAACTAACCTCTTGATGCGTTTACCAATTTGGTCTTAGATCTGCCCTCTGGAGAGACACAAAATAAACTTAATCCCTTTATTAGACAGTATATCTCCTTATGTGATTCTCTTTAAAAATTATGGTGACTCAGGCTACACTTCTATCAAGGAAAATAATGAACCCAAACACCTTTCCCCTGTTTAGTGGCAGAGCAGGATTACATAAATCTACTTTATATGCTTAGCAGGGAGAATCCAGCCCCCTTTTCACCATAGTCCCTGCTGCTCTACCCTGGTTTAAGGCTTTAGCTGATACTCAGCCCTAAGTCTTCAGAAACAAATCAGAGTCCAGCAAAGGACAGCGCTAGACAGGCTGGCTACTCTGACTCTCCTCTGTCATGTGACATACAGACTTCTGCAGACTAAGGTACATTTGGCCCAGAGATTCTCTTTTGTCAATAGATAGCTATTGGGTCTCAACTTCTGTGATAGAATCCTGAGACTTTACCACAGGACAGTTTGGTTAGGTTCAGTTAAACCAGACTGTGTGATGAGCACTGCAGGTGCTGAGATGAGAGCCTTGCTACATTGGAGAAGCACCCATTAAGTAAGAAGACTACCAAGTTGAAATACGGTGAGTAAAAAACACCTTGCAGGCCTGGCTCAGGGCTCATGGATAAGGACACTTGCTGCCAAGGCTGATGACCTGAATTCAGTGCCCAGGAAGGAGAGAACCAAATCTAACAAGCTGTCCTTTTTATACATCCATACACCATGGCATATGAAACAAACACACACATGGAAAGCACACACATTTAATATTTATCTATCCCATCCATTTAAGTTCAATTATTAAATCCATGTTACATAAATCATAAAACAATTCTTGAAGTCATTTATTATTCATATCACATTAATCATTAAGCCTATCAAAATTCTTCCAGTATAGGGAGGGACAAATAGAATTACCTGCAAGTTACAGACTGATAAACTCAAGTATTTTTTTGAAAAATATTCAACATAGGTCTTACAATAGAGCCAGGTTTCTGAACTGTGGCATGTCAAGCTGCTGGGAACTGGCCAACAGAACAGGGCCTGGGGCCAGAGCTGAGGAATTTTACAGGGAGGATGTCTTGGTCCACAAGTGCTGATCAACCTTGTGATTGAAATCAACATATAAATCACACCTGGCTAAGCACCTCCACGCACATCCTATGCTATTCTGTATGACTTTTAATAAAGCTACAGAAGGATTCCAACACACAGGTTACAGCAAGTCAGAATATATCACAGTAGTCTAGGTACCTGGAGAGTTCAATTATATAAAACAAAACACTTTTCTTTAAGAACATCAGCTTATTTCTTTTCAAAATAACTGTTGTAGTTCTTTTGCAAGTACAAAGTGTGTCTCATCTCTAACTTGGCTGTGAGGTAATGCCATCCCACAGTAGCCTTGGTGATCTTGTTTCCTTCTGGCAAAGTGAACTCATGTCCCGCTCACCAGTCTGGCAGCTTAGTAAACTGAGTAAAGTTGAGCAAAAACTTTTTAGAAAGTTTTGATGAGAAGAACTTACTTCCCTCTTACAACATTTCATACATATTTTTGCAAAACAGATGTAGTAAATGCACTGAAGTTTCAATTTCTGTTAGGGATGAAGACTTTCACTGGCTCACTGACCTTCCTCTTCTTCCTGGAGCTTTCAAAACTTGACTCAATGTGCACAAAATTCATTCTTTGAATCTGTGAGAATTACCAGAGAGATATAATTTAGCAGAGATGTGACATCTACACAAGACATGTAGAAGACAGGAAGACCAAGATGCTTAACGGATCCAAACCTGCTCTCCTGTGGGCTTGTTTGGCATGGCACATAACCCTGCAGCCAGTATCAGAATCTGGCATTCCAAGTTTCAGGAGCTGAGTCCCCTGGAGGCAGTCAGTTTTTGAAACAGTTTTTTGGCTCTCTCTAGTGAATTCAGCACATCCAACTCTTGAGGGAAGGCTTGTTGATCAAGGTGTGGGGCCAACAAGGAGCAAGTAAGGGTCAAGAGAGATCTAGGGCACTGATTGCTTAGAGGCAGACATAATGGAAGTCCCTATTTCAGCCAGCAAAGACAGGCTTGTCTTTTCTGCAACTGTTTAGACCAACAGCTTGAAAAGGACAGTGGCCCCTTATGCTGAAGTATATATTATCGATCACAGGGAAACTGATTAGCAAATTGTTACAAACATCATCCCCACAGGCCTTAACTTTGGTGAATATTGTGGGACTTATTTTTGCTCAAGTGAATGAATAATTGGAAATATATATGTTCTGTCAGACAATCCCTGATGCCTGGAGTTCTAAGAAATGTATAACGGCCACTGTAAATTATATAGCTGCTAGAAAGAAATAACATTTTCTCACAGATCTTCTGGTCTTTTGGAAGGAAAATGGATTGCACCATATTTTAAAGCCAGACTCCTCAGAATATCTAGAAGAGACTCCAACATTATCCCTCTTTCCTTTTGTGGTAGGTGCATGTTATTATTGATATGGTGTAACTACAAAATAGTGAGAATGTCAGTAAGTAAGTAAGAGTCATTTAGAGAAAGAAACTGGGTCTGAAAATGGGGAACACGCATTCATTCATTCATTCATTCATTTATCCTTGAATTTCTGATCTCAGAAACCACAAACTCCCTTTAACTTAATTAAAACACTGACTAACAAAACAGTGAAAGTTTGGGAAAATTAGAGCTGCTTATCAAATGACTGGTTTATTCATATGTAAATTTGAAATGACTTGTTCTAAAAGAAAATAAATAGCAACATTAAAACACAAAACAAAAAGTGAACTTTTTTAATCTATGAGATAAATTTGTTACAGTTTGGTGGTATGAAAAACATTTGATAAAGTTAAGCTTGTCTGGAAATGTTGCTGAGACATGGTACTCCACCACTATCAGTCCTGGGACTATATGGAAAGATAGAACAGATGGGTGAACAACTCCAATGACAACTTTGTCTGATGCTTTAACCAAGATTTAGTCTTTTTCTTTCTTCTATTGTCAAATAAACTAGAGTCTTATTTTAAACTGTTTATTTTAAAATAAACAATTTTATTTTGTTGAGCTAATTAAAATACCTTCAATAATGTATAGTTTTATGGCAACAAGTGAAGCCTGGGGATTCTCAATAGTTATAGAAAACTTGGTATGCTCAAAGGCAAGCATGTTATCAGTCAAGAGGCACTTCCACACAGATAAATAATCTGTATGAATCGTATAAGCTAACACATTCACTCACATAAAGTATATTCTAATTAGTTATGTCTGTACCACTGATGCCAAAAGCCAACTGGCAAGCCATTAGGTAGACCAGACATAATATCTCTAAACAATATTAGATGTGAATCAAATGATTTCTAATGCTTATATGTGTGTGTAATAAAAAGATTTTTTTATGTGTATGATTGTTTGCCTATATGCATGTGTGTATGCCACATGTATGTCTGGTGCATAAGGAGACTGGAGTAACAGACATCTGTGAACCACAATGTGGCTGCTGGGAACCAAATCCTATTCTCTACAAAAGCAGCAGGTATTCTTATCCACTGAGACATCTCCCTAGAGAGCCATATATATAGAGGGAAGAAACAGTCTCAAAATTTTTTTTTTAACAATTGTTGATTCGCCCATGACCATCTTGTCATTCTCAGTCTAACATCATTAAATCCTATTGATTTTATCTCAATAGTGCTCAAATCCATCTGTGTGGTCAACAAAACCAAATCCAGTGGCATTTCTGTCTCATATATATATATATATATATATTTTGGTCTTATTGGCCTTTTGCTTGTATATTATGGTTTTCGATTTTGTGTTTCTGTGGTTTTGTATGTATATGTTTCTTTCTTGTTTTTTTTGGGGGGGAGGAGTTGTTTTTGTTTGCTTGTTTTCTACAGAGAAAGAAAGAACCTGGAGTTGGGTGGGTGAGGTAGCGGGGAGGATGAAGGAAGAAAAAAGTGTAATCAGAATATATTGCATAAAAAATTAAACCCTTCTGTGTTTTTTTACTATATCAATTTTAGTGCAGACCAATATCATTTCCTCCTATTTACAGTTACTGTATATCCAACCTACTCTAGTCTTCAGTATTAATACTGTTGTATATACCAAATCTGACTCGTCATTCTGTATCACTATTCACCCCATAACAAGTTTCCACTCATTAGATAAAGCTTAATGTTTTCCAATCTTGGACCTTCTCTACAGCATTATCTTGTCCTTACATTTTTATGCTCTTGCAGATCTTCAAATATACCCCTTGATTGCCCTCTGGCTGCCTCATTTAGTGCTCAGTCCTACTATTTCCTCTTCCTTTCATCTGACACATGGCAGCCTCACAGTTACTACTGCCTGCTGGCCTTCCTTGCTATCCCTACAGCTGGATTGTTTTTCTGCTTTGTAGTATCTTCCATAAGGAATTATCAGCCCTTACCAGCTTCCTCCCAGTTATAAAACGCCATGTGGTAAGAAAAAATATTTTTATCATCTTGCATTCTTAGTTTCTAGCCTTGAGCAGGAGCCCTGACTTATTGCCTGAATGTAATGAATGCATGCAGCACTGCAATTGACCAACTGAGTATGTGTGCACATTTGTGTTTTCTTCAGGTACACAGGTGTGTATATGGGCCATCCACTTTTTTTTTTAAGGTAGAGTCTCTTCTGGCCTGAAGCTTGTTGATTAGGCTAGGCTGGCTGGCCAGCAAGTCCTAGGGATCTGCCCATCTCTGCCTCCTGAGCCCTGGGATTACAAGCACACATATACTATGTGTTTTCTTTTAACTTAACAAGTATGTTCTGGGAATTAGATTAAGATTCCTGTGCTTTCATAACAAAGTTTATACTGAATGAAATATCTTCCAGACCTTGAAACTGATTATTTAGCCCAGCACTAGGATAATATATCTAGTAATATATAAAAAAATCAAGTCAGTTTTTTGGGATTGAGTTTTGTGAAAAGAGGCATCAAGCACATGATCACAATATAATACAAGGCTATACTGTACAAACAGACATCCATTCTTTCAGCAATTACTATGTATGACACAAATCTAAGTGAACAAAAGAGATAAAAATCCCTGTCCTGTGGATTGTGCAATTTGGCTACACTACAGTCTTGACTGTTTGCTTGGCAGTAATGGTTCTTTACAACCACTATTTCCTCTCTCAGGAAAATGCTCACAGTGCTACTTACTTTGACAGGCAGGTGAGAGCTTACTGGACCCTGAGTATCTCCTAATTAGTTATGACTTCTCAGATCACATCAGGATACAACCTTGTGCTTTGACTTTAGACCCGGCCCTTTCTGATTCTAGTCCTTTGCATGGAATACTTCTACCAAAAATACTCATTTTTCTATATCTTCATTTGTAGAGTCTGACTCTAATAAAAAATTATTTCACCAAAGAAATTTTGCCCATCCCTGTGATATTATAATAGACACATATTTAGTTTCTACAGTTTTTAGTCCCTAATTCCTATCTCAAGGCATATCATAGAAACTCAAATCTTCTGTCTTTCTCTGACCTACTTTTTCTGATAGTAGGTGATAGATAAATAATAGCAGATACTATTCTTCTTTCAGACAGTGACCTGACTTATAACTGGAAGCTGCACAGAGAGATCAGGAAAACTGAACAAGGAGACAGGCTGTGATAGCCTCCTTCATATAGTCTGTTAGCATTACAATCCCAAAGGAAAAATGAACCTTTGAAAGTTTGGCCTACACAGAGCATGGAAGCTCTCTGCTCTTTCTCCTATATTCCAGCCTACGCACCTTCTAATACCTTTCATAAACATAGTGTTTTCCCCTGAATTCTAAGAGACATTCAAATGAATTATTTAAACTTTAGGGGGTTGTGAGAATCATAAATTGTGCCAATGGGTCAGGCACACAGGATAAGAAATATCTGTAGCTTTCAATTGGCATCTGGAATGTGTGTGTCTAGGGGCACAGATGCGGGGGCCGGGGCTAGGGACCACTTTATGCAGATAGTGTCAGAATAGAATTGAGTTAGAGGACACCAAATTGGTGTCTCCTACTGTAGGAATGCTAATTTGCTTTTTGGTAAAGAGAGATCACAAGATCACAGCAGTCTTCTGTGTTGAAGCTGGGAGATGACTTGGTGGGAAAGTGCTTGCTGTTTAAGCATGAGGTCCTGAGTTCAGGTCCCTCAGCATTCACGTAAAAGCTGGGTACAGTAGTAAAATCTATAACCCCAGTTCTGGATGAGAATCAAAGACAAGTGGATTGCTGGAGCTCATTAGTCTGCCCATCTAGTGAATTCTTGGCCCTAGAGTAAATGAGAAGATACCAGAAATGGACTTTTAGCATGTATGTGCACACACAAAGGGGCACACATATAAACACATGCACATCAATAATGTACACATGCACACAGAGGATGGGGAAGAAGTCTTTTGTGTTGATTGAGGTGTGAGAGCAAAAGAAAAATACAATCTCTAGAATTCCAGATTAGGAACATGCAGTTTTCGTCACATTTGTATCAGCAACATCTATGAAGTGCCCTGCATGTAGAGGCTTAAGAATGAATGAATTTTCAAACAGCACTATGTTTGTAAGGTAGACATGTAGTAGAGGCATCAAGTGGGTGCAAGATGTTGGGTCTGCATATAGTTGTGATCAGCTGACTACTTGAGTGGTGGTGGAGATGTACAGAAGTCAAACATGAGAGAAATATTTAGAAGTTAGAGTCAGAAGTCTGGCCAACTGCATATAATGGTAAAAGATATTAGGAACATCAGTAATAACTCCTGGTTTCTAGTTTACATTATGTGTAAATGAAGGTACTGTTTTCTTAGCTAGAGAACAATGGGGACTTTGAGCCTGGTGAGTGTAGATAGGGTACCTGCAAAATTTCTACTGGAACATATGAACAGATGTAAGCAGACATTTGAGTACCAGGAGAAAACTCTGGGTTAGAGATGTAAATCTGAGAGTCAGATGCCTGAATAATTAAGGTCTTGGGTGTGGAAGTGTTTGCTTATTAGGAGAGCAGAGCGTGAGAAGGGAAAGGGGCCAGGACACAGCCTTAAGGAATTCTAACATTTAGAGATTACCAGGTAAGAGGAGCCAACAAACAAGACTGAAGAAGAAAAAAAGACAGATAAGATACAAGCAGACTGTTATATCAAAAATCCAGGGGAAAACAGTGTTAAGAAAGGAAAAAGGAGAAAGGAAAAAGGTGGTGGCAGCAGTATCCAGTGTTGCTGATAGGTAAAGGATAATCAGGACTGACTTAGCCACCTAGAGACTACTGGGGACACTAAACTGGCAAGAGTACAAGTCACTGAAAAGTTAATAAATATAAAAAGACTTTTAAAAAAGTACACAAATCTTTATGAAAGTCAAGTGTCCAGGGAATATAAAGGCCATAGGAAAGATACCAATTTGTGTCTTAAAGAATAGGCAGCAGTTTGCCAGACTGAAGGTGGTAGAGACAAAGGAAAGGTCACTTGTGACAGAGTTCAGATTTAAAGTTGCTGAGTTGTAAAAGAACAAGGAAATAAAAAAAAAGACAAGAAAAGTATATGGGACAGTGAGAAATGTCCCTCTATTAGAGCAGCTCTCAGGGTTAGGTTTTATATATCCTCCAAGTATTACTCAATATGATGTTAGTATAAATTAACTTATCAAATAATCTCCAGGTGTCAGCCAGCTGGAAGCCAGGTCTCTCAAGCTTTGGAAAGAAAATGATATATTTCCATATAGCAAGAGTGAGCAGTTGAGGCCACAGTAATTATCTTGCATCAGGAGGTAGACCTGCATGGGGAACTAAGGGATGGGCTGCCCAAGGCATCCAGGAAATACACTGAGTACTTTACATGCCTTGGATGAGAGTGCAATGAATTTTGTTTACTCCAAACTTATTTTTCAGGTCAGATTTGGCAAAATGCTTTTTATGTAAGTGTGATTTCTTTGGTGTGAATTTATAACCAAGCCTTAACTCTGGATTCTCTGTCATTTGCCAAGTCAAGAAATTCTATGGTCCAGAGTCTGTGCCCCATAAGGAAGTTGCAACATTGATATTAGTTTGATTCTTCTCCCATTTATCTTTTTTGGCATCATGAAAGGATTAACAGAAATTTAAAATAAATGATATTAGCATAAATGTAGGTCATGTTAACATTATAATGAATGAACAGTAACAAGGTAAATGCTTAGAGAGAACTTACCTCCAACTTCAGGGGAGTTATGAAAATGTCAATGTGCTACTGGACCTTATGAAAGGTTTATTCATTTGTTAATTTCTTTATATTCTATTATAAGAAGGGTTCTGAAGCATGTATAGTTTTGTTTAGGAGGTTAGTATGTATTCTTCATAGGATTAAAACTAGATAATTCCATTTACCTCAAGAAACTATTATATCAATTACCTTTTCATGTTTCTTAAGGTAAAAGTCTTCAACAAAGTCAGGTGTGGTGTTGTACACCTTCAATTAACCTGAGAGAGGCAGGTATCTGTGAGTTCAAAGCCAGGACCTACATAACTAGTTCCAGGACAGCTAGGGTTACATAGTGAGCCTCTGTCTAAATAAGTAAAGCTTATAATTACTAAAGTTGACAAATGTCTTTTGAGCAGACCTTTCTGTTGCAGACACTGCAGTATTATGGAGCCAAAGGTGATCAAATGTACTCTATGTCTTTAAAGAGATCCTGGGAGGGAAAATAGACAGAATGGATGAGATGATAGCCATGTTTAAAGCTCAGTAAGAGTTCCAAAAAAGATGTTAACTGTTTTTCTTCTGGAGACATATGAAGGCTTCAAGGAGGTGAAGCTTAAACTAAGTATTTCAAGCAAACAGACACTCACCAGACAAATGGTATAGGAAAAAAACCGTTGCAGAGATGTTCTGTACAGAAGGAGCACAGCACCTGAAGGGCTGGGGCAATGGCCTGAGAACATCATTCTCTAAAGTGTGGATTCTGTCCTGAAATGGAGTGTAGTCAAAGGGTTCCCAAAGTTCATTAATCTCTGACAGATGCCAGGGTCAGCGGTGTGAAGGGTGATAGGGGAGGCTGAGCTGAGAAGCAATGACACAACTTGAGAGGGGAAGTGATCTGAGCAAGAGCAGAAGTTACTGGGGAATACTGACAGGTTAGAAGGCCAAGGTGAGAATGACACCTAACTCAAACCCTACTTTGATCCACCTGTTCTCTAGAACCAGTGCAAGAACAGAGAAGCAAAGAATGAGAAAGGACAAAGCAGCTGGTGTCTGGTAATGCTATTGACCAAGACAAGAGGCAGAGGAAGCTAAGGGCCTGGGGGCTGGAAGCAGGGTGACTAGGATGCATTTTCAAGATTCTGAGTGAGAGATGAGACATCCAAAAGAAAGATACCCATGAAAGTGAAATAAGTGGTAGAGGAGCACAGACTGAAGGAAATCCTGGACAAAGGAAGAGATACTGCTTTCTGACATCTGAAAGGAAAAAGATAAAGTGGATTTACAGATTTTCCCCTCCTCTTCTTCCTTTCAACATGTAGCCTTGAGGAGAACTGGCCTCTTCTAGAGCTGGCCTCTAACTCACGGAGATATGCCTTCTCTGCAAACCATGCAGCTACTTTTTGATTGATCCTGGAGTTATTTTATGACAAATCTGCTATTATGCTGAAAATAGACTAAGGAAAATGTATTTAAAATACCCAACTTAATGATGTTCTCCAAGATTGACTAAATATATTAAGACACAAACCAAGTCTTAACAAATACAGAAAAACTGAAACAACATTTTGCATCTTATTTGATTACCATGGATATCAACAATAATAGAAAGAGCAGAGTATACAAGTCAGAGAAACTGACTGACACACTACTGAGTGAGTACTGGATCAAGACAGAAATCAAGAAGGAAATTTAAATTTTTTATATTTATTCTTTTTCTTTTAAAATATTTATTTATTTATTATGTATACAGTGTACAGAAGAGGGTACCAGATCTCAACATAGATGGTTGTGAGCCACCATGTGGTTGCTGGGAATCCAACTCAGGTCCTCTGGAAGAATAGTCAGTGCTCTTAATCTCTGAGCCATCTCTTCAGCCCCGGAAATTTAAAACTTTTAAGAACTGAGTGCAGATTAACAAACTTCTAGCCAAATTAACCAAAGGCACAGAAAGGCAATCCAAATCAGTACAGTTAGAGATGTAAAGGCAGATAATATAGCAACAAAGAAATTCTAATATACTTTAAAAATTTATATCTCACCAAACTGTAAAACAAAAAAATGAACAGATTTCTTGATAAAGTTAGATCAAAATAAAATAAACAATTAAACATACCTATAATCCCTAGTGAAATACAAGTAATTAATGTCTCAAATCCCAGGGCCAGATGGATTCTGTGCAGAATACTACCAAACATCAAAGAAAAACTAATGACAATCTTCCTCAAATTATTCTGCAAATTAGAAACAAAAGGACCATTTAAAAATTTTTTATTAAGCCACTATTATCCTCATACTAAAACCATGAAAAGACCCAGTCAAAAATAAAATTATAAACCAATATCCCTTATGAACACAGTTGCAAAAATTCTCAATAACAGTTGCAAAATAAAGAACACATTAAAAAGATCATCCAGCATGATAAAGTATGCTTCATCCTAGAAATGCAAGGATGATTCCACCTAAGGTAAATTAATAAATATAATCATTACATAAAAAGACTGAAGGACAAAACTACAGATCATTTTATTAAATGCAGAAAAGGCCTTTGACAAAATCCAACATCCCTTCATGATAAAAGTCCTGAAGAGGGAACATACCTCAATAAAATAAAGGCAATTTACAGCAAGCCCACAGCCAATATCAGCTTACACAGAGAGACAACCAAACCACTTTTTGACTACAATCAGGAACAAAACAAAGATGTCCACTTCCTTCATAACTATTTAATACAGTAGTTGGAGTTTTAGGTAGAGCAATAAGTCAACTAAAGGAGATCAAGGGGATACAAACCAGAAAGGAAGAAGTAAAGGTATTCTTATTTGCAGATATAATTTTTATACTTAAAAGATCCTAAAGAAAGACCAACCACAAAACTTCTACAACTGATAAACATTTTTAGCATAAGTAGAGTAAAAAAATAGTTTAAAAATGCCTTCTTACATACAAATGACTAATAGACTGAGAATGAAATCAGGGAAACAGTATCTTCCACAATAGCCTCAAAAATTATATTGGGATAACTATATAACAAAGCATATGAAAAACTTGTATGATAAGAACTTTAAAATACTGAAGAAAAAAAACTAAAAAAGGCAACAGAAGAAAGACCTCCCATGTTCATGAATCAATAGAATTAATATCGTAAAAATGATCATCCTACCAAAATTAATCAATATATCTAATACAATTCCCATAAAAATCCCAATACAATTTTTTACAGAAATTTAAAAATAACCAAATTTATATGGAAACACACACAGAGACGGGGGTAGGGGGTGGGGAACAAAAGAAGACAGGCACCCAGGATAGCTAAAACAATCTTAAATAAACAAAGACCTGCTAGAAGTATCACCATCCCAGATTTCAAGTTCACTAGAAAGATATGGTAATAAAAACAGCATAGTATTGGCATAAGAACAGACAATGATCAGTGGAATAGATTTTAAATCCGAGCCATAATTCTACAACTTATGGGTACACACACTAAAGAAAAGACTGCACCTTCAGGAAAATGGTGTAGGTCAAACTGGATAGCTGTATGTAGAAAAGATAAAAACAGATCTATACCTACCACTTCACACAAAACTTCAAATGGATAAAAGACCCCAATTTAAGATCAGCTATTCTGAATCTGATAGAAAAGAAAATGGAGAATAGGTCTGAATTCATCAGCACAGGAAGGGCTTTCTCAACAGGACACAAATACGGGTATTAAGACCAACAAATAATCAATGGGATCTCATGAAACAAAAATGCTTCTGTAGAGCAAAGGGCACCATCACCCAAAGCATCAGCCTACAAAATGAGAAAAAAATCTTTACTAATTATACATCTGACATGGGGCTAGTATCTCTAGAATGTACAAGGAACTTAAAAAAAAAAGCCAACAACAAATAACCCAATTAAAAATGAGGTATAGTTAGTTCTAAACAGAGAGTTCCCAGCAGCTAAAACACAAATTGCTGAAAAACACTATTAAAAAGTTTAACATCGGGGCTGGAGAGATGGCTCAGTGGTTAAGAGCACCGTCTGCTCTTCCAGAGGACCCGGGTTCGATTCCCAGCACCCACATGGCAGCTAACAACTGTCTGTAGTTCCAGTTCCAGGCAAACACCAAGGCAAATAAGTAAATAAATAATAAAGTTAAAAAAAAAAAAAGTTTAACATCATTAGTCATCAGGGAAATGAAAGTTAAAACTAATTTGGGATGTCATCTTTCCCCAGTTGAATGACCAATATTAAAAGACCAATCAGCAGCAATTGATGGTAAGAGTGTGGAGAAAGGGGAACACTCGTACTGGTACGGTCACTATGGAAATCAGCATAGAAGCTTATCAAAAAGTTGAAATTAATCTACCAGAAGATCAAGCTATACTACTCTTAAGCATATTCCCAAAGGACTCTTCATCTTACTGCAGTGACACCTGCTTTCTTATTTGTTGTTTATTCATAATAGCTGGAATTGGGAACAGCCTGTAGATCCATCAACTGATGAACGAATAATGAAAATATAGTACATTGACACAATGAGGTATTATTCAACTGGTAAGAAAAATGAAAATTTCAGGTAAGTGAATGGGGCTAGAAATACTGCTCCTGAGTAAAGTAAGGCAGACTCCCCAAACAAACTGTCTCCTATTTTCTGTCCCAGGTGTAGGTTAGCTTGTAAGCTCTGAATCTGTGTGTTTCAGTTAGAATGATCACAGAGGTTAGGTAGCTAGTAAGAGCCCAGACGAGAGGAGGGAATCTTTCAAGGAAGAAAAACAGAACATAGTGTTATAAAGAAATAAAGGGCAGGCAGTGGTGGAGCATGCCTTTAATCCCAGCACTTGGGAGGCAGAGACGAGAGGATCTCAGAGTGCAAGGCCAGCCTGGTCCACAGAACAAGTTCCAGCACAGACAGGGCTACACAGAGAAACCCTGTCTGGAAAGACCAATAAACAAACAAACAAACAAATCTGTGTCCTCTTTCTTCTTTTGTTCAACCCATCAAGTCCAGTGTGTGCTGTCCATATACTCTTGGCCAATCTATCAGGAGTCACACCCTTTAAGAAAACCGGCTCATCCTCTCCCAGAAGATATCTATTGTCAATAGTTTAGAGGTAACACTTTGTTTACACCTCTTTCAGTGCTGGCATTTTGTCTAGCTTGAACTTGTTCAAGACTTGTGCATGCTGTCACAACCTATTTGGGTTTACATGTGCAACTGTTCTGTCATATCTGGAAAACATCCCTGTATTTACCCACAGCTTCTGACTGACTCTTTCAGCCTCTTCTGCTGCTGTGAAGAGACATCATGACCAAGGTAACTCTTATTTTTTTTTTTTAAATAATACTTAGGTGGCAGCATCTTTTTTTTTTAAACTTTATTTATTTATCTATTTGCCTTGGTGTTTGCCTGGAACTGGAACTACAGACAGTTGTTAGCTGCCATGTGGGTGCTGGGAATCGAACCCGGGTCCTCTGGAAGAGCAGATGGTGTTCTTAACCGCTGAGCCATCTCTCCAGCCCCACTCTTATTTTTTTTTTTAAGGAGCACTTAATTGGAAGCACTCTGACAGTTCAGAGGCTTAGTCCATTATTATCATGGCAGAGAACATGGTAGCACACAGGCATACATAGTGCTGGAGGGAGGGAGCTGAGAATTCTATATCCTGATCTGAAGGCAGCAGGGAGAGAGACTGGGCCTGGCATGAGCTTTTGAAACCTCAAAGCCCACCCCCAGAGACATACTTCCTAGTCCTCCTAGTTCTACCAGAGTTCCAGTTCCTGGTAATGACATGAGCCTGTGGAGGCTGTTCAAACTCAAACCAGCACACATGGGTCCACTCCATCTTCCGCAATGACCCGAGTGTTGGGAGAAGGGGATGTGATGGAATGTCTCATCAGTGCTGAGCATTCCAGTCTCTCATTCTCTGCACCTTGATTAGTGGGTGGGTTTCTTTTGTCATCTACTTTGAGAAGTTTCTTTGTAGAGGGTTGAAATATGCATAAATCTGTGTGTATAAAAATAAATTCTCAGAAGGTGGTTTAATTCTATTTCTATTTAGCAGAATAATGGTGGTAGGTTCTCCCTTAGGGCCTGTGACTTGTCAAGCTACAAGATCTTAGCTTCTATAATGGTGCCAGGTATGGATTTCATCTTGTAGAATGAGCCTTAAATACAAGCAGAGAGTGCTATTTCCATGACATTCAGGTCATTTATTGTACCAGTGGGTATGTCTCACTAGGCCACAACAGCTGAGTAAGCCTGATGTTCGATTTTCTCCTCCAGTAGCACATTTAGTAGCTTCCAGCACTATGAAAGCTAGCCAAAAAATGAATGAAGATTCAGGTCAGTACCAGCTTCATTTCTCCATGATCTATGACACAAGTACATGGTGTCTTCTGCAACAGGGCTTTACGATCAAGTCCTGGAAGGTAACCAAGAGCACTGGCAAGAACCTGCAATGTTTGGAAGTCTATGGACCCTTGCTGGTTAACAACTACAAAAGTAGAATACTCTTAACAACTCTTTATAAAAAGAGGAAACTTACTTCTGGCACTGGGCTTTTTGTTAGCCTCAGGTGTCCAGTAAGGGCATTATGACCCTGTCATAGAGTGACTATTTTAACTCTTTTTATATGTGTGTATGTATGTATTTTGAGAAGCATCTACAATAGTAGATTTCCTTATGATTTTTTTCAAGCCGTTAGTGTTAATCTTTACCCATATCCCTTCCTGTACCCTGCCCTCCCAACCCCATCATCTTTAGCCTTCCCTGTTCCATTGTTACCCTTTAGATCACTGTAGTCTGTCTCTCCGCCCCTAGAAACTACTGCTCAGCTACATTCTGTCCCCTCTCATGTCTCCTCACTAGTTCCCTGACCTCTGGGTATCCCAGTGAACACACACATTTGAAGACTCAAAGCGAGCATCCACAAATGGGACAAGTCATTCAATGTTGCTCTTTCTGGGTCTGGGTTACCGGAATGAATGCTGATTCAGCTCTATTACTTGTGAATTTTGTAATTTCATTTTTAACAGCCAAATAATATCCCTTGTGTAAAATCCCAGCACCTAGAAGGCAGAATGGACACAAAGTCCCACCTCTAACCAGAAGCTACTTGCTACTGATACCTGTTGACCAAGGGAAAGGTAGTTTTCTTTAATGGCACCACTGTATCTTGCCACATTCCATGGTGGGGTTTTGGTTTTTGGTTTTTTTTTTTTTTTGGTGTGTGCTTTTAAAGAATGAGAACATGAAGTTGGGTGGAAGATCTCAGAGGAGTTGGGGAAGTGAAAATAATATAATCAAAATATATTGTGTAAGTTTAAGTACAAATTTAAAAATTCCATTGTAAATGTTCCACATTTTATCCATGCATTTGTTTTAACTCTTTTTATATATGTGCAGTATTAGGAAGCATCTACAGTAGGGGTTTTCATTATGCTTTGTTTCAAAAGTCTCTAGTGTTAGTTACCTTTCCTTATATTCCCTCTTATTTCCATTTCCTGGTTACTGTGAATACAGCAGCAATGGGCATGGATGACCTAGTATCTCTATAGCAGGATATGGAGTAGACCCAACAGTGGTATAGCCGAATCATGGAGTCGGTCTATTTCTAACTTTTTGAGGAACCTCCACACCAATTTCCATAGAGGCTGTAATAGGTTGCACACCTACCAGCAGGGAATAAGTGTTCTCTTTTGTTCACATCCTTTTTCCTTGTGCTGGTTTTTTTTCCAACTTGACACAAATGAAGAGTCACCTATGAAAAGGGAACTTCAACTCTGAGATTATCTCCTTCAGACTGGGCTCTGTGCATGTCTGTGGGGGCATCTTCTTAACTGCTAATTGAAGTAGGGATGCCTAGCCTTCTATGGGCAGTACCACCTTTAGGAAGATGAGTTTTATATATATATGTATATATATATATATTAGCTGTGGGCACAGTGGTTAAAGAGCACTGCCCGCTCTTTCAGAGAATCTGGATTGGATTCCCAGTATCCACATGGCTCACAACTACCTATAACTCCAGTTTCAGGGGATTTGATGCCCTCTTTTGAGCTCCCTGGGTACTGCACACACATGATATACAGACATACATGTAGACCAAAACATTCACACACTAAATAAAAATAAATAAATCTAAAAAGGAAAAAATAGTTATGTAAGCCAGAGGAAGCAAGCTACAGCATTTCTCCATGATATCTGATTCAGTTCCTGCTTTGGCCATGGCTTCATTTGATGATGAATTGTAACCCACAAGCTGAAATAAGTCTTTTCCTCTCCAAGTTGCATTTGGTTATGGTGTTTACCACAGCAACAGAAAGAAAACTAGAACTAGATCTCTTTTGAAGATGTGGAGACTGAAGATCAGAGGAATGACAGGACATATGCAGTTCTCACATTTAGTAGATATAATCCAGATCTCTTGATATCAAATTCATTGTTCTTTATAAATTATGTCTTCAACCCAAAAGGAGGGAAACAAATGCAGGAAATTTTAGGAGAGGACATCAGAACTCTCTGTAGGGCTCCTGGGCTTTCACTTGGAATTAGTCCTTTCTTGAGCACAGTCTACTGTGACCTAAACACAGCTGAAATGGAATTACTGCTCTTCTTTTGAACCCAATTTCTCCTTATGACTCTTACATTTCTGTTCATCATCATTTCCCTATCATCAAAAGTGGCGTACACAGCATTCTTGTAATGAGTAAATGGAATGGCACAAATAGAGCACCTAAAAAAACCATGTGCAAGTCATCCGTGCCTGACAGTTGCAATCACTCTCGTTGTGTCAAGACTCTCCAGGCTAAAAATTGGGTCCCAAGAGGTGTCTCTGTCCTAAATCTTAAAACATGTGAATGTCCCCCTACATGGGGAAGCACAGAGATGCTGACATGATACACAGGATTAACAACCAGGAGATGGGGAAGTCAGCCTTAATTAGATAGGTGGCTTAGGTGATCATGTGCGTACTTAAAGAGAGGGAACATGGAGGGCTATGAACACAGAAGCACTGTGAGCACAGGCAGACTGTGGCACTGACACAAGTCAAAGAAGGCCAGCAGTGGTAGTTCTGTGCAAAGCTGCTTTGTAGAGGCCACCCAAGTATAATACATGCAGAGCTTCCTAGGGATCACAGTGATAGCAGAGATATAGATACTGATAAATAAAGCTTTCTTAGGGTATCACAATTATTGCTAAAAATAACTGTCCCCCAAAATAATGATTATATTAACATAATCCTGACCAAAATTCCAATAATATGCATGTTGGAACTTCTAATAGCTATATAGAAGAGAAAATTACTGCAAAAACATTTAAGGAGAAAAATAATAAAGAGAAAGAGTTAAATTTCCAGATACAAAAAAAAACACAAAATGAGAATTAGCATCATAACAATGTTACAAGAGAAGATTTATGAATGACACAGGATGCTAACTGTAAACCATCTATTATACCTGCGAATGTGACATTACAGTTTTAGAAAGCAGAGCAGACTGTTCAAGTGGTGTCCATACAGTGGGAAAGTCTTCCTACTAGAAAAAAATTCAGCTAGCCTAAGGAGTCAAATATATTGAAAAAGCAAGTTAAAAAAAATTATTAAGCTGGGCAGTTGTGACCCATGCCTTTAATCCCAGTACTTTCAAGGCAGAAGCAGGAGGATCTCTGTGAGTTCAAGGCCAGCCTGGTCTACAGAGTGAATTACAAGACGACCAGGGCTACACAAAGAAATCTTGTCTTGAAAAATACAAAACAAAACACAAAAACCCCCATAATTATTAAAAACATAGAACATTTTGATTATAACTTTAGCACTGAGGTTTTTTCTCCTTTCTTCTTCTCCCTCTCCCTCCCTCCCTCCCTCCTCTCCACTTTCCCCCCTCCTCTCTCTTATAAGACAAGGTCTTTCTGTATCCACATGGCTGTTCTGGAATGTGCTCTATAGGCCAGGCTGGCCCCAAACTCACAGAGATCTCCCTGCCTCTGTATCCCCAGTACTGGGATTAAAGGTCTGCACCACCAGGCCTGGTGGAGGGAGCTTCTTAAGCAATATATCAAACAATGGAAAATGGTCATATTCATGGGCTGTAAGACTATTATCAATGTCAATATTACTGACTCAAAGCAACATCTTTCAAAATCCCAATAATGAGACTGCTCATTACTGAGTGAGAAGACTCAACAGGTAAACCTGATGACTTTGGTCCAATCCTCGGAACTAACAAGGTGGAAGGAAAAAAACAATTGCCAAAACTGTCCTCTAACTTCTACGTCTGTGTCATGGCCTCCTCCCCAATCACTGAATAAAAGGAACCCCAGTATCTCTTACATAAATAAAACAAAGGTTATTCTAAAACTTATAATGGGTACAATGGCCTAGCTCAGTAGTGGAGCATTTGTCTACCATCTGTTATGTGCATACCAGTGTTTATAGTATAACTCACATTAGCCAAAGTGGAAGCACTCTACACATCTATCCTAGTCAGAGTTTCTACTACTGTGATGAAACACCATGCCCGAAGCAAAAAAGCAATCTGAGAAAGAAAGAATTTATTCAGCTTATACTTGCAAATCACTGTTCATCACTGAAGGAAGTCAGTACAGGAACTCCAACAGGGTAGAAACCTGAAGGCAAGAGCTGATGATTGCAGAGATCCTAGAGGAGTGCTTACTGGCTCACTGGCTCCTGATGGAATGTTCAGCTTTTTTTTTTTAATTTATTTTTATTTCATGCACATTGGTGTTTTGCCTGCATGTCTGTGTGATCCTCTGGACTTGTGATGTGGGTGCTGGGAACTGAACCTAGGTCAGTCATCTGAAAAAGCAGCCAGTGCTCTTAATGACTGAACCATCTCTCCAGTCACTCTGCCTGCTTTCTTATAAAAGCCAGACCACCAGCCCAGGGAAGGCACCACCCACAATGGGCTATCCCTTCCCTCATCAATAACTAATTAAGAAAGTGCCTTACAGGGCCACTGGAGAGATCTCTCAGTGGTTAAGAGCTCTCTCTGCTCTTTCAAAGGATCACACGTCCACATGGCAACTTCTGTCTCTGACTCCAAGACCTGACCCCCTCACACAGACATACATGCAGGCAAAACACCAATGCACAAAAATTAAAAATTATTTAAAAAGGAAGTGCCGGGGCTGGAGAGATGGCTCAGCGGTTAAGAGCACGGTCTGCTCTTCCAGAGGACCCGGGTTCAATTCCCAGCACCCACATGGCAGCTAACAGCTGTCTGTAGTTCCAGTTCCAGGCAAACACCAAGGCAAATAAATAAAATAAAGTTTAAAAAAAAAAAAAAAAGGAAGTGCCTTACAGATGAATTTTATGGAGGCATTTTCTCAATTGAGATTCTCTCCTTTCAGATAACTCAAGCTGATACATATATATGAACTTTTAGAACATTGTGCTACATAAGTCAGTCACAAACGAATAAGTATTGCTTGGTTCTACTTGTGTAAGTTCTTTAGGATAGTACAACTAACTAGTAGAGACTGGCAGTACAAGGATGGTCTCCAGGGGCTAGGGGATGATACTGAAGATAGGGAAACTACTATGTGAGGGAAATGGAGTTTTGGTAAACAAAGACATCAAAGATGGGTGGTGAGTCATGGTTACATGATAATGTGAATATACTTCATGCTACTTAACCACACACATAAAAATGGTTAAAATAGCATTGAGTCTGACAGCACAGGCCTGTAATCCCAGATACTGGGAAGACTAAGGCCTAAGGTCACAAGTTCAAAGCCTGCCTGGGCAACAGAGTAAACTTGGGGCTAGTCTGGGTAACTTAGTCAAACTGTCTTGGAAATGTTAGGAAAGGCTAGAGATGTAACATAGTGGCTCAGCGCCTTCCTAGCATACTTGAATCCCTTGGCTTAATCTCTAGTAATGGGGGTAAGTTATATTTGCAATTTAACAAATTGGCCATTTAACTATCCTCAACCAAACCAAACAACAACAAATGCTCATGATGTGTTTTTAAAGACAGAACCATAGGGAAAATACATTTCTTTTAGTAGTGGAGTTTGAATAGGACAGTGTGTATCAGCTATAGAAACTTCATGAAGGGCCAGTTTTATAAAATAACTATACCTACACAGTCAAGTTCAAAGACATCCCAAAGCAATGTTCTTATAAAAACATAATTTTTAAATTAAAATATTTTACTTAATATATCATTTTATTTTAATTATCTTTGGGTGTGTGGTGTGGATATAGGTTTGCCATAGTGTGTAAGGGATGCAGAGGGGCAGCTTTGTGGAGTCAGTTCTCTTCCACCCTTACATGTGTTACAGGACCAAATTCAGGTTGTCAGGCTTGTGCAGTAAGTATCTTTGCCCACTGAACAATCTTGTCAATCTTGAAAAGTAAAATTTAAATATGTCCTCAATAGTAGAAATTTAAGAAATACCATGTTGTAGTTAAAAGGAATGAAATTCATCTAAATATGCTATCAGGAAAAAAATCTTATTTCAGAAAAAGACATTACTGTCCAATTTTATGTTCAAAAATTAAATGCATCACCTTGGCATATTTTATATGTGTCTACACACAGATTACCACTCAATAGAAATAGGATGCAAGATGTAATTAAAAGCCACATATATAATTTCAGATTTCTGTACACACACAAAACATGAATACTCAGACACAGAGTGTTTTAAAGTTAGAGTTTAGTGCCTTGCACATGATAAATATGTACTCTACCACTGATCTACATTCACAGTCCAATAATATTTTATTTAATTCAACATACTAAAACACTACTATTCTAACAAGTGACCAAAATAAAAATTGAGATATCTTAATTCTTTCTTTATAGTACATTTTCAAAATCTGGCATATATTTTTTTAATAAAACATCCCAATTAAAAACTAGCCACATGGGGGCTGGAGAGATGGCTCAGCAGTTAAGAGCACCCTCTGCTCTTCCAGAGGACCCGGGTTCGATTCTCAGCACCCACATGGCAGCTAACAACTGTCTGTAGTTCCAGTTCCAGGCAAACACCAAGGCAAATAAATAAATAAATAATAAAGTTTTTTTTTTAAAAAAAAAAAACAAAAAAAACTAGCCACATTTGTGTATGGATGCATGTATGAATGTGTGCATGTGTGTGGGAAGGTGTGTGCACATGTGTTTGGAGTCTTGAGGTTGAATTTGGGTGCTCTCTCTAATGATCTTCTCTATACTATTTTTTGAGACAGCATCTCTCATTAACATTGGAGCTCACTAATGCAGCAAGACTATCTGGAAAATTTTTACATGGGTACTGAGGATCTGAACTTAGACCCTAATGTTTGCACAGCAAGTACCTTCCTGAGTGAACTACTCTCCAGACCCATTAGCTGTATTTCAAGTGATAACTAGTGGTGTGTGTGTGTGTGTGTGTGTGTGTGTGTGTGTGTGTGTGTGAAATAAAAGGAAATGTAAGGACTATCTATGACAGTTTTGGGATTATCTATAAGAATATATTCAAGCCCAGGGCTAGAACAACAGCTTAGTAGTTGAAAGCACTAGCTGGGCTGTTCTTCCAGAGGCCCCAGGTTTGTGGGGATCATAACTATCTCCAGTCTGGGGGAATCTGATCCTTTCTTCTGGCTTCCATAGGCACTGTCCCCCCAAGTGCTGAAGATGCTTGGCTATTTGGTTTACTTTTAAAAGTCATAATTTATTCTAAAAGATTACTATATGCTTTTCAAAAAATGCCTTTAATTTCAGTACTTGGAGGCAGAGGCAGGTAAGATGGATCTCTATGCAGTCAAGGCTAACGTGATCTACAGAGAGAGTTCCATGACTGTCAGAAGTACACAGAGAAATCCTGTCTTGAAAAACAAAACAAAGTCAGTTTCCTAATTTTCAATACTGAAATAATTATTTTTACAATTTGGTGGTAAAGATGAACACACAAAGCATATAAGCTCACCCATATACATATTTAAGTAACTATTTTTAAAAGTTGGTGATAGGATCGCGACACAAATAGAAGAAAGCTTCAGGCAATGAGTGGTATGATGATGTTATTAGATGTCTCACATCTGACATACATTTGCTGACTCTCTTAACAAGAGAGGAGGGCTGGGTAGGGTGCTGGCACACACCTTTGACCCCAGCACTCAGGAGACAAAGGCAGCCAGATCTACACAGTAAGTTCCAGGACAGCCAGGGCTACATACCAAGACCCCATCTCAAGAGAAAGAGAAGTAGGTACCTAAACAATGTTCTTTTTAAAAATATAAATTATATGTATTGATTGGTGGTGGTAGGGGGCATATCCAAGTACTCTTGTGGAGGTCAGTGGACCACATGCAAGAGCAGATTCTCTCCTTCTACTAAGTGAGTCTCAGGGTCGAATTTAGAGCGTCAGCCTTGGTGGTAAGCACCTTTACCTGACAAGCCATCTCACTAGTCCTAAATTTAATTTAAAAAATTATTTTTATTTTATGTGTGTGCCTGCCTGCCTGTATGTCCACTAGTACCCATGGAGGTCAGAATCTGAATCTCCTGTAACTAAAATTACAGATAGTTGTGAGCCACCATGTTGGTTCTGGATTCTGAACATGGGTCCTCTGCAACAGCACTCAGTGCTCTTAACAGCTGAGCCATATCTTTAGAGCCCACATTTAACATTCACATCAAAGTTTCTGACACAAAGCAAAAGTCAGTCAAGATAGCTAACCCCAGGATTCAAGCTCTCAGAAAGCCATGGCAGGAGGATCCTGGGTTTTGTGGTCTCCTTCTTTAATCTCAGAACTCAGGAGGCAGAGGTAGGCAAATCTCTGTGACTTTCAGGCTAGCTCCAGGCTAGCTGTGGCTACACAGTGAGATCCTGTCTAAAAACAAAACAAACAAAAACCACATACACCCAAAATTGAAAAAAAAAAACCTCTGAAAATTTTTTTTTAAAAAGAAGCTCCTAATACAAATGAAAACAACTAAGCCCTTTTCTTTATCAAATGTATTAATACATTTAACTCACTTCCTATATAACCAATAGATTTTCTGTCATTAATTTAGTTGGGGTTGATCTAATTTCCTGTTACATTTTGTATTATTCTAGTTCAATGACTATACATTTATGTAGTATGTAACACAAAAGCTAATTAGGAAAAGTCTAATTGGGCTGTATCCTGGAATCACCTAATTCCCCTGGTAAGAGATCAACACATCTTGAAATTTTCATTTTCTTGAATTTTTGCAAAGTACCTGTTCTCGTTTTAAAGTCATTTGCACAACTAAAAACTGAAATTGCTATAAAATCAATGTCATTCTTTCCAAAATGTTAATGTAAAACTATATCAGACCTCATTACAGTGAGAATACACAAGGTTGAGGGTCAGGTCAACAGAGCCACTCTAGGTCCCTGAGATGGGGAGGTTCATTTCCACTGCCTCTAGTTACTGTCCATCTAGCAACCAGCCGGTTCCTCTTAACTAAAGGAGATGAAAGGAAAGGAAACAGAGGGTCAGAAAGGCAGAAGATTCCAATTTCTTAGCTAAGTGCTGAGGTGGTAAGCAGAGCACAGTGGCAGCATGGGGGCAGGAATTGACACTAGAGCATTTCAGAATAGTGATAAATGAGACACAGAAGCCACAAACACAACTAACATCTAACACAAATAAAATGAAGAAAGGGTGAAAAAATCAGTACAAGCAATGTTTTTTGGAATGCAGAAGGGCAAGGAATAGAAGGAAAGACTGGAGCTGGCTGAGCATGTCTGACAAGCTTCTCCTCAGAGTGCTCAAGTTTTCCCTGACTCATGAAAACTGAGCTGAGACTATGCCAGAGCAGTGTGAAAAGATTGGGAAGTCTTTTGGAAAAAACGTAGAAGGGGGAGTCTAAGAAAATTCCAAACATACAAATGTAGAAAGAATAATAAAAGACCCATTGCAGTTAAAACTGACCTTCAGATGCATTTCAGAATTTGCAAAAGTTTTACTGTCAAGTTAAAATTAGGGCTGCAAGATCTTGTTCAACTCAAGAGACGCCCAGTTATGTTTCTGTATTTTAGGTATCCATCAAAGTGAGCAGGCTGAACCATCACAGTGTGTATGGAATCCTGCTGGAGCAAACGTAAGAGTTATTTTGCTTTTGCTGCTGCTTGAACTTTTGAGAATCAAACCCAGGACCTTACACATGGCAGACAAGCACTCTACCACAGAGCCACATTAATGGCCCTGAACATCAGTTTTTAACAAACACCTTCTAATCCCATCACTAAGTTTTTATTTGGCATACAAAGAAAATCTCTTTGGCTAGCATTTCCTACAACAAAAAACACTGTTTGCAATGTTTTGAAAAGTTCTTTAAAACTTAAGGCTGTTAAATATTCACTTCAATGCAGCAATGCTTCAGAACACAGCTACATTATACACCTAAAGTATGACATATGTTTTCCAGCCTATAAAGATTTTCCATGATGTGGCTGGGCTGCTCAGTTTCCAGCTAACCACAATTTAGATGTAGGGCCATTTCACATCTAGCAAAGCTGAAGACCTGAGTGGAACAGCATTGTTGCAGGGCATGTGACATTTTGACTCTGAGGTTTTCGGGATTTACTGATTCAGACTGGAAACTTTCTACCTTGTTTTAGAAGAGCTTTTCTCATTTTTACCTAGTATCTCTCAATCCACTGCTATGACCAAATTCAACTAATTACCAACATTGACCAAACTGGCAAAGAATATGACATTAGGCAATATAACAGAATTTTAAAACAGGACGAAAATGGATTTTTTTTTGTCACTATAGTTTACAATTCTGAGTTCTAACATTCCTGCTCAGAAGCCATCTATCCAAGTGACATGAAGAAATACTTGGCCTTAGACTTGGCTGTGCTCCTTTCTCTTCTCCATGCCTCCCACTAATTGCACTGAAACTGACCTTCTGAGTTTTCACTTTCTGATATAGAGCTGATTCTTGGCAATTTTTAAAATTTACTCAAATTTTTGTGAAAATTTACCCTTGGGATTTCCACTAAGGTAATGAAAGTTAACTATAATCCCCCCCTTTGGAGGGGCTATAGCTCAGGAGATTTTGCTATCAGCACCTCTTTTTAAAATGTGCTGTGCTGTATATGTGGAAGCCAGAGGACAACTTACAGGGGTCAGTTCTATTCTTCCACCAAGTGGGTTCCAGGGAATGGATTAACTTGGTAGCATGCCTTCACCTGCCAAACCATCTCGATGGCCCTCAGTTTTGATTGCTTTTGTTTGTTTGGTTGGTTGGTTTTTGTTTTTGAAGACAGAAACTCACTTTGTTGACTAGGGTGTATAGCCAGAAGTTTTCCTGTATCTCACAACTGCTTAGTCCCAAATAAACAAACACATGGAGGTTTATATTAATTACAAACTGTTTGTTATTACTAGCTAGCTCTTGCATCTAAATTGAGCCATTTCTATTAAACTATAGCCTCATGGCCAGGGGCTTACTGGTACTTTCACATCTTGCTTCTTGGGTGGCTGGATCTAGTCTCTCTTGACTCAGTGTTTCTTCCTCTGTATCTCTGCTTGGGCTACCCACCTCGCTCTGTCCTTGCCTTGCCATAGGTCATAGAAGCTTCTTTAACCAATGGTAGCAACATGTATTCACAACATACAGAAAAACTATCCCACAACATTTCACTTTTTTTCTGTCTAATCAAAAAAAAAAAAAGGTTTTAATTTTAATGTAGTAAAATTACATATAACAAAACAGTTATCAAGGAAGAATTACAGGTATAATATCTAGTCTATTTGTATTTAGCAAATTAAAGAAATACTCTATCATCTATCTTATTTTCGTGAGTCTAAAGTTTTATATCTAATTTATCCATAATGAAGAAAAACAATTATAACCACCTTGTCTTTAACTCCATCAAAGACCCCAGAAGGATATAATATTATTTGGGTAAATAGGAAGTGCATTGTAAGCAGCTTCCAAAATTCTAAAAATGACACAGACATCTAGCTGCCCAGAGAGTCATCCAAAGTTCCTCTACAACACTGGCACATCTATCTTCAGCCTACAGGCCTAGAGTCTCTGGCATACCTTTCCGTGAAGCTGGAAATTTGAAGAACTGTTCTTACTACTTGGGCAAAGTTTGTCAGTTGTTTTTCCCTGTGTCATGCAAAATGTCTGACAGTATCTTCTGCAAAGCAGGAACCTGAAGAACCATCTTGCCTTGATTTGGCCAAATTTAGTGGCTATTTTTTTTATGGGTCCTGCATGTCCTTTATGTAGCATACTGTCAAGCAGTTGAGGAAAGGGCACTTCTTTTGTTCAGTGGCTAACTTTTGTTACAAAGAAAGTAAACTTCATATGGAGTTTCTTCAATGCCCATCACCTTCTCTATAAAGTAGATCAATGCTGCCAGGAACAGACATGTCTCATTGTCCAGAAAAGTCTAAGTTCTTAAAACATTTTAAATGCCATTTTCTGTAGGTTTTGAAATGTTTAAAGATTAGCTATCTAATTGAATATATATCTTTATATACTTAAAAATTTAACTATAAGTTTGGTTATCATAGATGAGTATTAATCTGTATTTTAAATGATACATTATAATTTTAAATAAGCTGCAAACATAACACCTTAAATAAGAATAGAAATATACACACATTATAACAAAATTGACCTTAAATGTCTATCAATAAATCTAGCTCCATATTAAAGTATTTTGAGATTAACAGTTTTTGGATGAAGTAGAATCAATAATCTGTGCCTTTTTTAATCAGAAAAATAGAAATAGCCATTTTCAAGAAATCTAAAGACTTTGAACATCTAGACATCTAAAGCAAAAGGGAAGGCCATCCAGAAAACGTTTACAAGCAAAGAAAAATTGGGCCTATTGGTATAATATACTCTAAGGAGTAAAAATCTCACTACCTAACATCAATATTTTTTTACTTCTATGAAAAGCTGTGGTTCTGACTCAAATATGCCTTTGGAATTAGAGTGTGGTTCTCTCCTTCTCTAAATTCAAACATGTTAAAAAATTAGAGTTTCTGTCTCATATCAGAAGAGCCACTTGGTGTGAGACAGGAAAAAACCAAAAATCTAGGGACTGTTGGTATCAAAATTCTATTTCTCCCCATACTTATTCTTGACTCTTTGGGACCTTTCTTTAGGTATAGGGCTATCCTAAAAATTTAAACTTTCCATTTTGATATTAATAATGTTTAGGATTTCTCAGTGAACAAAAAGTTTTTTCCTAACGGTGATCTCTGAAGTCTCCAAAGATGGGGCCTACAACAATGACCCTACCTGATTGATCCTGACAGTATATGCTTGTCTCAAAAATTAAGCCAAGTACTGGTGGGAGAAATTCATCTTGACTACGGGGCTAGGCAGGACCGAGAAATTTCCAGCTACAAGAGTGCTTCAAATTCATAATTTGAAGAGTGCTGTCTCTGCCTTCTGAATTCAGGGGTGAAAGGCATGCACCACTCCCACACAAATCTAGGTGAGTATTTTCACACATGCAAGACTTTAAAAAATTCTCATGAAATATTACATATTTAAAATAAGATCTTATGTTTGCAAATGTTGGACATAAAGGTTAGTATACATTGAACATTCAATACAGATTAGCTACATATAGTTCAACATTATCTGATCAGCTTTATTTGGGGGTATGAGAAGTATATGGGAACTCAGAGTGGCAAGTGAAAGTCCATATCCTATTACAGCCTCCCACTTCAAATCCCAGCTACAAACTCCTACTCTTCCTATAGATAACAATAATGGAGGTAAACTGCACATGCTTGAACACGCTAAACCCACAATAAAGAAATTCTAAGAGGAGAACTGAAACTCTCCCTGAATACCAGACAGCATACAAACTGAGACAATCTTTTAAATCCCACCAAGAAGCAAGGAACATTGTGAAAAGCTAGTCCTCTGGCCCTTTTCATGGTATAGGATATTGAGAATCAGGGAGCTGGGTTCCATAACTGACTTGCAAGTTTCCATACAGAAAAACAAAAAAGGAAAGAGACTCATATTTGCCATGTAGCAAACAGGGATGCTTTGAGGATTAATGACATAATGTCTGTAAAGAGGCTGGAGTTCCTTGGAAAACAGACTCTACATAAATATAAAGTTATAATATTTAGGCTTAGTCCACAATGTGAGACCTGGTTTCTTTGGCTCATGATGTCATCAGCAGTTTTGTAGAATGTGCTCAAATACCCACCAAGCAACCTTTTAAGGTCCTCGTAAGTGGAGTGCCCAGCTAATATGAGCCACCTGGTTGAAGAAAAATCACAGTCAATTTTCCATCTTTATGGCTCCAAAAGGATACATGTGGGGAATGCTGATTCCATAGAGGAGAAAGGTGTAGCCAAGACGGCACTTCACGGGATCTAGGGCAGGGTTCTCAGCCTTCCCAATGCTGTGGTCCTTTAACCCTCATGCTGTGGGGACCCCTCCAACCATAAAATTATCTTTGTTGCTACTTCCTAGTTACAATTTTGATACTTTTTATAAATTGTAATGTAAGTATTTGTGTTTTCAAATGGTCTTGTGTCATCCCTGTAAAAATGTCATTTGACCCCAAAGGGATTGATACCTACAGGTTGAGAACCACTGATTTGGGGTTTCCAAGGAATGCAGTAAAAGTTTGGGTATGTTGTGGTTCAAAGCGTATCATTATCCTAACGTAGAATAAAGACTAATTTGTGATTCACACAAGGAAAACTTGGAATAAGAATAGGAATGAGGGGGCTGGAGAGATGGCTCAGTGGTTAAGAGCACCGTCTGCTCTTCCAGAGGACCCGGGTTCGATTCCCAGCACCCACATGGCAGCTAACAACTGTCTGTAGTTCCAGTTCCAGGCAAGCACCAAGGCAAATAAATAAATAAATAAATAAATTTAAAAAAAAAAGAATAAGAATAAGAGAGCTTCTTGAAATGGTTGGCTTTTATATTGAAACTATCTGGAGCCACACGTAAGGATATTAGCTTCCTGGAGTTTAATGTCTTTGACTGAAAGATACCGACTCTGCTTCATTGACTTTTATGGAAAGGTTATTAGGGCTATCTTGCAGATACTTTAATTTTAATGTTCCAAGGGACAATCAATTCAACATAGACATTGCTTTGAAAAATCTTGTGGTATAACTTAATAACAGTAATGCTATTATGTAAATATTTGTATTTCTCTGTCTTGACAGATAAATTGTATTCCAAAAGCTTCAAGCATTAGAAGACATCTTCTTCAAGATTTAAGGTTCATAAACATAACTAATCATTAACTGCTCAGTAGTAATTATGAGACTGTTGTAATTCCACAACATTTGAACAGAAAATGAAAAATATAAAAGAGTCCTTTATTTGGCTATTTTGTTTCTACATTTATTTCAGTTAGCTGTTCTTTCAGTGGTTTGAATTTTCACTGACTAGTATGGTATTTCAAACAGACTAATGTTGGTAAATACAGAAAAAAATTAAGGCAAAGAGAACAGAAATGGTATAGCCCTCTCAACATATTAAAGATATAATTTCTAAATAAAACACTGACCTTAATTCGTCTTTTTCCCAGTCTTTATCAGCTCAGTCCTGAAGTTGATGGGAGGTGTGTTAGGCAATTGCATGAAAAAAAGAATTGAACCTAATCAAGATATAGAGGATTCACATGGAAGACAGGATTGGTGTGAAAAGTCAGGGCTTTATAGTGTAAGGAGGGTGTCAGAACATGATTAGGATTAGGATTTCTTTATAGATTTCATCTATATAAAGAAAAGACTTGGGGTACAGTATCAAAGATCAAGCAGGGTGAGGAGGCAATCTAAGTGGACAGTCAAAAGTCCTGAGGTGCGAGAGGGTAAAATAGTTGTCTGAGTGTGAATGAAAAAAAATGAGGATAGGAATTTGGTTACATTCCAGGGCACTAACTAAATATGTTATGAATGATAGGAACCCAAGTCCTCACTGATGGAAAAATTACAAATATGTGAAGTGAGAAAACCAGAAGGATCTTTATAGAAGTGGATTGGCAGAATGAAACCATGGACTTCCATATAGATACATAAATACAGATGTGGGTGTCTATTTGTGTTCATGAATTTGCACTATCTATCTCTGTCCACTGGGAAAGCCCACATCTTAGTTACTAAAAGAGACAACTACAAGCTCAGGGGTTTCAGAGAAGTGGCTGATTCCAGGACTGGAACAGGGAAGCTATAAATCTGGGACAGTGTGCTAGGCTAGAATGGAAGCAAGTACTGAAATATTAGGGGGACACTTAAAGCTTTCCTGGTAGGATAATCAATCACTGGCAAAATCTTAGAGCATCAAAATAGACAGCAATGGATAAAATTAAGACTCATGAATTCAAACTGACATAAATAAATAACTGAGAAGTTTGATGTACAGAGTATTAGGGTGCTTCCTTCCCTATACTGATTAGTTGCAAAGAGTTAAGACTTTGTTATAGAGAAGACTGGAAGATACTGCCTTAATCAAATTATGAAGTAAACACATTAAACTATGGGACAAAATCATTTGCCACTTGAAGGAAGTAGTGATTATTCAACACCACTTCTGGATACTTAAAAAGACACATACCCTGAATCTAATCCTGAGGAAACACTAACCAAATGTATACTAAATGAACAGTTAAGCCTGTTCTATTAAAGCTTGCCAGTACCAGGACCATCAAGGAAAAACTGAAGACCTGTTCCAAACTAAAGGATGGTTAAAAAATTTAACAATTAAATAAACCACATGAATATGACCTGAATCCTTTTGCAATAAAGAACATTATTAGGATAATTGGAAAAACTTGGATAGAGTATAAGGACCAAATATCAGTAATTTATAGAAGTTCATTTCTAGCTTTGGTGATTGCGTTGTGGCAATGTAGGAGAATGGTCCTATTTCTAGCAATTGCTTCAGTTTTCAGGAGTGATAAAGCAAATTGTTCAAGAAAAATAAAAACAAAAACTTGATTTGTGCTGAACTTGCAGTTTCTCCGTAAAACTGACATTATTTAAAAATAAAAGTAAACAAGAATGTTAATTTTTTAAAAGAATATTTTTGGAAAAGGGCTTGCTTTTTTATTGCTACATACATATTTTTGACAAATATTTTGGAAAATAAAGATACTTATTCTTTTCTAACCTACCTATTGACCACTATGTGATAAGTACATGTATAAATGAGGTGTCAAAAGGCACAATGCCAGCAGGGCAGTGGTGGCACATGCCTTCAATCCCAGCACTTGGGAGGCAGAGGTAGATGGATCTTCGTGAGTTCAAGGACAGCCTAATATACAGAGTAAATTCCAGGTCAGCCAAGGCTACACAAAGAAATCTGTCTGAAAAAACAAAAACAAAAACAAACAAAAAAGCACAATGCCAGACAAACTAGAGACAAAAATATGAGAACAAGGGGCTGGAGAGATGGTTCAGCGGTTAAGAGCGCCGTCTGCTCTTCCAGAGGACCGGGGTTCGATTCCCAGCACCCACATGGCAGCTAACAACTGTCTGTAGTTCCATTTCCAGGCAAACACCAAGGCAAATAAATAAATAAAGTTTAAAAAAAATATGAGAACAAATTAGGATGTAAAGTCATAATCTGGACTGGAGTCTATCAGAAATAGCTTTTAAGATCATAGATATCCTTAAAAGACAATTCTGGATGTTTTACACCATGCAAGGGCAAAAATGAAGGCAGAAAGATCACTGTAGAGGTGTTATTTACTACTTGCCTGAGTGGTAGAAGTAAAAATTGGTTTGATTTAAAATATATCTTGAATGGACAGCTCAGTGGATTTCCTGTTGAGCTAGATGTGGCTTATGAGTGAGAAGGACCAAGGATGCTTCCCTGGGTTTTGACAAAGGCAACTGGATAAAAGATGGCATTATTTATCAAAAGTAAATGACTGAAAAAGTATGATGGTTAGCTTTAATTGTCAACCTGATAGAACTTACAATCACCTGGGAAGACAGTCTTAGGGATCGGCAACACTGAGCTGGGCAGTGTGCATGTTAACTGATGTGGACAGAGCCAATCAACTGTGGGAAGCATTATTTCCTAGGCAAGGGTTCCTGAATTCTATTAAAAATAGAGAAATCCAATTGAACACCAAGCAAGGGAACATATATACATTTTCTCTCTGCTTGGGACTGAGTGTGATGCTGTTTCAAGCTCCTGCTGCTTCCCCACAACGAGACTGTGACCTGTAATCAGTTTCTCCCCTCAGCTGTTTTCTATCAGGGTATTTTATCACAGCAACAGAAACAAAGTGAATAATGATAGGAAAATTAAAAGAATTGTGAATGGAGCTGTGGAGATGAAACTCCAATTAAAATGAGTTTAAAACAACAGAAAGCAGAGAAGTAGATACAAGAAGAACTTAGGCAATTATCATGCAAGATGGAAATAGTTTGTATGTGTGGCAGAAAGGGCATTTTGGACAAGATAAAATACATTTGTTAAAACAGGGAAGCGTAAATGGACTTGACTATTTTCTCCTGGCAGTAAGAAACCAACCTAACTCCAGGAAGAAGAACATGTTGGGCAATAGTGAGAAAGAAAACAGGTAGGGTGGATCCAGATTAGGAGCAGCCTGAAAGCTGGGTAGAGGTGTTCAGACTTGATGTAGTAGGAAATGGGAGTCATGAGATCTTGCTGATTAGGGAAGTGATATGATGAAAGTTATAGTTAAGTTAAAGCAGATTAGATGATGGTGTTATAAGGTGGAGAGGAAGCTGTAGAGGGTCTGGACGCAAAAGTAACAATTCACCTGGGAGCAGATGAATGTCTGGACTCATGTTTTTGTCAGTAAGATTACACTGGAAATGGAAGGCTTGGGGGGAAATCTGAGACACTGAGATAAAGGTGATACTGAGAGGCAGGAAAACTGGGTAGAGACATGTGATCTGTGTGTAGAAAGGGATGGGCATACAGAATTTGACGTGATAGTGGGACATAAAGGAAGAAATGCTGAATCACAGTTTAAAGATGCAGAAATGGATTTGGGTCAAAGTGACCCATTTCAATATGGCAAATCAGGCACTCCCTGAGATGTCCTCAATTAGAGGTGTGTGAGGAACAGGTGCAAAAGAGAGAAATGGATAGAATGTCAGATAAAAGAAAAGAAAATGAGAAGACTATAATATCAGAAATAAGAAGGAATGTTTCAAAAAGAACATAATCAGCATCATACAGTAGACCAGATGAATAGAATAGAACAAAGATTATGAGATGTTTAATTTGAAGAGAATGTTTACAAAAGTGAGGGTGCAGGAAAAACCTGCTTTCTGCATGAAAGAACTGTTAAGGATGTGGCATTTTAGGAGAAATTTGTAAAGAAAAGAAAAAAATCAGAACAACAACTAGAATATGGGTAATCAGGACCGCCTGAAGGATACCTTTCTGTTCTCCCTACTGAATGTTAGACCAACATCTTCAAATTTCCCTTACTTTATTCTTCTTTGAGAATTTCAAGTCTAATTTTTGAACAATTTCAGGTTTATGATATAAAAGCAAGTGGACCTTTCTGTTGTTTTTAAGTCAACAGAAAATTATTTTTACTAATTTATTTCTCAAAATTGAGTTTAGAATTGTTCTGACAAGCTCTCAAAAGATTCTGTAGGAGAGAGAAATTTTTTTAGATCAGAGGGGTTTTTTTTAAGATAATGTAGGTTATGATATTTATGACATTCAGTGGCCTTCTACCAAGCTGAGGTACTTATTTCCAAATAGAACACAATAGATTAATATTTTCTTCTTCAGGCCATTCAGAATTATTCTCTAAATATATTTGTAGTATTTTTTAAAGTATTTGAAGTATTTTTCATGTTAAAATTTTATACCATCTTCAGCAATTCTCAAATCCTATACAAAACTTATTTATATATTTATTTATTCATTTTTCAGGTTAAAATACATAAAAATATTCCACTAGGTCCTCTAACTATTTCTTGAAGTATTTTTGAAATGTATATACTGTTTTCTGGACAGAAATGGTAAACTGACATTTCCTTTACAAACCTTGCTAGAGACAGGCAGGGGTGGCACACTCCCAGCACTGTGAAGGCAGATATCTGAGTTCCAGGCCAGCCTGGTCTACAGAGTTGGTTCCAGGACAGCCAGGGCAACACAGAGAAACCCCAACCACTGAACAGCTTGGGATCTGAAACACCTTGAACCAGTACGTTGGAGCCCATTCCCTCCAGAGGAACACCTGACTCAGTCTTGATGTTGGGGTGAAGAAAACGGATCTGCCAGGAGTGGATGTTGAACTAAGCCACCTTGGGACTTTGGGACCTCCTGCCCTTGCTGAGGAGGAGATAACGTGATGGGGAGAAGAGAGTGATTGGGATGGGTGGGAGGGGGAAGGGAGTTTGAACAAGGGGATACGTGGATAAAAAATAAGACTCTATTCATAATAAAAAAAGAAAAACAAAACAAAATAAACTTCACTAGAATTAGAGTGATAAATTCAGAAGGCAAAAACTTAAAAGGACAGAAAGCATAAGAAAACAGCTGGACTATAGAGAAGGTTCCACAGGTAAGAGCACTGGCTGCCCTTCCAGAGGTCCTGAGTTTTGTTCCCAGAACCTACTTCAAGTGCCTGTAATTCCAGCTCCCCAATGCTCTCTTCCATTCTTCATGGGCACCCACATAGGCAACACACACACACACCCCACTTTACCTTTGTGTGTATTTGGTTAATTGTCTTACTTTTGCCAACACTGACGATGAAAAACAAAGACTTTAAAATACAGATGTTAGGAATTTTCCCAAAGACCTAGACAAATCATTGTATAATGAAGGCCACAGCAAACTTCAGAGCTTTACAGTCCCTGAGCAGTTAAATGAGAGCATATGGGACTACCAGCCTCCAAAGATCTTAAGGGAGTTAGTAGATGAGATGAAGAGCAGAAGATACAAACATGGACATGTAGAGAGAAGAGAGAAACGGAATCAAAACATTTTTTAAAAAGTGCTCCTAACCTCTGAACCATCTCTCCAGCCCAGAATAAAAACTCTTAAACTGAACACAAAGGTATATGCTGTAATCCTCGGAGTTGGGAGACCAAATCTGAGGCCAGCCTGGGCTATACACCTAGACCCTGCTTCAAAAAATAAAACAAAATAATGCAAAAGTCTAAAGGCACATACACACACCTGAAAAAATCCAAATCTATATAGAGGTAATTAATATTTTCAAAGATATGAGACAAATATATATATAACCACAAACAAGAGCAAAATGCCATCAGAAAGCTATACATAGAGAAAAACAACAACAAAGGCCTTGTGAATGAAAATATAATCACACAAAGAATCAATAGATAATTAGGACTGTGTTGAAGGCTTCATGTCCCTAGAACAAGACAAAAGTACAAGCATAGAAAATTGATCACTTTTTAAACAAACAGAGTACCTGTACAAAAGGTCTGATATGTATATGGGGCTCTATAAAGAAGGAACAGGAAATAAATATTATGGGATATATTTTCCTTAAGGAAATAAATCAAGAAAGTTTCTCAGAACTGAGAGAGGGCCTGACTTACCAGACTGAAATGGGTGACTATGTATCCAGAACAAATAATATATGAAAATAGGAAAGCTGCTATGAAATTTAAAACCTTACAGAACAAAGCTTCTTGATACGAACAATCAGAAAATGAACAAAGACTTAGAATCAAAAAGGTCTGAAACTTCTCAAAAAGCAACAATAGAAGACAGAGGGACAATGCTCCCAAAATTTAACATGATAAATATCACGCTAAACTTTTATTTCAATCAAATTCTCAATCAAATACAGGGTAAAATAATGATATTTTTAGGACATGTGGTAATAAGAAAATATGCCCCACCAAAATGTGGGACAAAACCAAGAACAGGAATCAAGATACCCAACCAAGACTGGCAAAGAATTCCCTAGAAGGTGGTAAAGGATGGTTTTAAGGTGAGAATGGTACCAGGCAGAAAACCCTACATGTTGGTCGAAGATGAAACTGATATGTGTGACTAAGAGAGAATTTGATCAGTATTGTGACCAAAACTTTATATGATGAAGGAGTTTTTATATGTATACTGTCTAACACAGGAGCTGTTAGAAGGAAGAGTTTGTCAGATGTGCAAATACAAATATCAATAGACTGAAGCCATTATTGTATTGCTCTAGCAAAATTTGTTGAACCAATCCTTCCCTGAGGGACACTGAGGTTATTCATAATTTAAAACAATTATAAATAAAACTTTAATCATAACACTATGAATAAGGGGTTAAGGTCATTTGTTGCTCTTCCAGAGGACCCAGGTTCAGTTCCTGGTACTCATATCAGTTGGCTTACAACTGTCTGTTACTCCAGCTCCAGAAGGTCAGATCACCTCTTCCTGCCTCTTCAGGCACCACACAGACGTATATGCTCTTAACACACACATCAACAATAAATAAGTTTTTTTAATAAAAAATGTTATGACTCATTCCTTTTTAACATTCAACTGTGGGCAGGTGGATCTTTGTGAGTTCCAGGCTAATCTGGTGTACACAAAGAGTTCAGACCAGTCAGACCTACACAGTGACACCCTGTCTCAAAACAAATTCAGTGGCCATGAAGAAAAAAACGCATTTATTTTATGTGTATATCTTTTTCTGTTTTGATAAATGATAATCATAGCTACAATGAAGATATAGAACATTCAACATCCTACAAATATTCCCTTGTCTTACTCTCTTTAACTCGCCCAGATAAATATATGTGTGTGTGTGTGTGTGTGTGTGTGTGTGTGTGTGTGTGTAGGTATGTATGTATATGTCTTTTAAACAGGGTCTCACTATATAGCCCTGGCTCATCCTAGAACTCATTATGAGGACCAGGCTGGCCTTGAACTCAAGAGAGCTGCCTGCCTCTGCCTCCTGAGTGCTGGAATTAAAGGGGTGCACCACTTGGCTAGTCAGTTTACTTCTTTTAAATTATACAAATATGTTCTTTTGTTTGACTTTATTCAAACTTATAACATACTTATATTGCCTGTATCAGCTGTTTCCTTTTATTGGAATAATTCACTTTCCAAAGACATCAAAATTTGCTTATTCTCTGATGTCATAATGACATTTGGGTTGATTCCAGTTTGGAGTTATTATAAATAAACATGTAATGAATGTGCACATACAAGTCTTTACATGATTACATGCTTTCGCTTCCTTTGCTTAAACATCAGGAGTAAAGAGTGTTGCATCACGTAATGAGTACATATTTAAGAATGCTTGATGTCTCATAAAGCACTAAGACACAATTATTTTAGGCTTTTGTTTTACTTTCTTCAATATGTGTCACTAAAGTTTCTTTTGCTGTACAATTAAAATTCACTGAACTATCATGGCCTCTTACCTGCTAAACCTACCCAGTGATATTTTAAAGCTGCAAACATGGTATTTTTCAGATCTATGGTTTATTTTGTGCCTTTCTCCTTAAAAACAAACCCTTTCCATATTTTCTTTCCTCGTTATACTCATGTTTTTTAAAAAAAAATCTGTGACCATACTTACAATATTTTCTTTCCATTTATCTTATTAAGGTCTAATCTGCATAAAATAAAAACCACATGTGAATTTTGATAAATATATACACATTAACAACCCAAGTCAGTTCTATTAACCAGCCCTTTCGTTCTTAAGCCTCAGAACTAGCTTTCTAATCAATTTTCTGTATCTATAGTTTTCTTTTGCAAAACAATGTATAAGAGGTCAACATCTTGAGTATCCATGTAAGGAGCTCCATAGACTGCTCCAGCAAAGTTGAGAACACTATCCTTAAGAAATTAAAATCTCAGTCATTCTTGGAGGCACCTGCATGTAATCCTCGTCCTCAGAGGCTGGGGCAAGAGAATCACATATTTGATGCCAGTTTAGGCTCTACAGAGAGAGTCCATATAAATAAAAACAAAGTTTCTTCATGTACCCTAAGTGCATACTGCAAATTAAGTGGCCTTAATTCAAGCATAGCTATTAGAGATTGCTAAGAGTAACAACAAAAGTCTAAGGCACTTGAACCAAGACCAGCCCCCTTCAGTTCAATGAGACTTTATTCTATTCTATCCAGTCACAGACTAGTGCAACCAAGAATACAAGGCTGTTGCACAAATCCTCATTGGTCTTAACAAATACCCAGAGATGATGTACAGTGAGATGATGGACAAGATGTGGAGTGAGAAAATAGTAATATTAATTATTCTGATCTTGTATTGTCCCTAGGCTTATGTATAAGTTTGTGTTTTGTTTTTATAAACAAATTTTTAAAATAAAATAATATAAGTAAAATTTAATAGACAAATCTCTAGAACATATAGAAACAAACACTATATCTGGCTATATAAATGTGTATATTAAGCTGAATGTTATTGTAAATAAGTCAAAATGCTTTTTTAAAATTTATAAAGCTAAAATGTTAAATTAATTGATTGTTGTGGTGATATATTGTGTAGGCGCTAAAGAAATAAAGTTTTCCTGAAGATCAAAGGACAGAGCCAGACACAGAGTTAGCCACAGAGGTCAGTCAGTGGTGACACACAGCTTCAATCCTAGCACTCAGGAGGCAGAGTCAGAGATCCTTCTGGATCTCTGAGTTCAAGGGCAAACAGAGCCAGGCAGAGGTGGCACACACCTTTAATCCCAGCAATTGGGATCACATGCCAGCAGAGGCTCCCAGTACTTGGGAAATATATATGCCTTTAATCCCAACACTAGGAAGTTTGAACAAGGAAGTGATGTAGCTGGGCAGAAGATGGTATATAAGGCAGGGGGAGACAGTTTACTTTCCTTTCGCTAAGGACTCAGAGGAATTCAGTCTGAGGACTTGTGGAGATAGGGTCTTCCCCATTTGGCCTGAGGAGTTGGCTAGATGAGAAGTGGCTGGGGCTTGCTCCGGTCTCTGACCTTTCAGCTTTTCCCCAATATCTGGCTCTGGGTTTTTATTGAAAGACCAAGTAGAATTCGTGCAAAATATCATCAGAATAAAAATAATTAATAAAATGAGTGTAATCTAAGTATAGAATGTCAATCAATAGTCCACAGTAAGGTGAAGTAATGGGGGCTCAGTCACTTGGTACTCAGGTCTGACTCTCTGGCAAGCTTCTTTGTGGTAAGCGCTCTATGAAAGAACAGCATTCTAGAATCTGCCATACCATATCTTTACTGTGCCTTCTCTATGTTTACAAATACATAAATACTCACACTGTGCTGTCACTGCCTGCAGCAGTCAGTATAGTAACATCTTCTTCAGGGTTGTAGCTTGTAATAACAGTTATACCATATTATTCAAAGATGTTGTAGGCTACCTCATCTAGGTTTCCTAAAGTACATCCTGTGATATTCAGACAACAGTAAAATCACCTAACAAGCAAGAGTTTCCTCAGAATGTATGTCCATCTTTCAGTGATGTTTATGATTGTCCTAAAAAAATTCTTAAGCTGAAAGAGCCTCATTTATTTTGAATAATCCAAAGAAAACAAAGAGTACTATACTAAAACCACCCTTAAACTCAATTTTCAAAAGCAGTATAAATGCATAGTTTTCTTTCACCTATTAAAAAAAGTTTACAAAATAATATGCATATAGTATATAGTTTCATCTATAACATAAATAAGTATATATTTTTGCCTGTACTACACAAAAGAGCCAAGTGTCAATTAGAAAAGAAAAGCATCAGCCTGATGGTGGTGGCACACACCTTTAATCCTAGCACTTGGGAGACAGAGTCAGGCAGATCTCTTTGAGTTTGAGACCAACCTGGTTTACAGAACCAATTTTAAGACAGCCAGGGCTACACAGAGAAACTCTGTCTTGAACACCCCCACACTAAAAAAAAAAAAAAGAAAAGAAAAAAGGAAATCATTTCAGAAAGATTCAATGTCACTTGTTTTCTACTCTCAAATGCAGAGAATATGTGACAGAAAAGCAGAACTATTTTGGAGGAGACAGTCCAGCAGGAAGACTAAGGGGAGGCAAGCAGGGTCACAGGGGTGAATATGAGCAAAGCATAATGACAGACATTTATAAAAATGTCATAGTGAATTAGAATTAATTAATGAGAAAAAGAGGTAACGGGGCTGAGAAGATGGCTCAGCAGGCAAAATGCCTGTTGTGCAAGTATGAGGACCTGCGTTCTAATCCTCAGATCCCATACACAACTGAGATGGAGGTCCCACAGCTGATATCCAGAGCTCTACAGTGCTTGGAAAAAGACAGACTTCCCAGAAGTTTTCGAACCACTGGTCTGGTGTACACAGCATTAAATGATGAGAACTCACCTCAAATAAAGTAAAAGAGAGGACTGACATCCAATATTGTCCCTGACCTCCACACAAGTGCCATGGCACATAAACATACATTCCCACATAGTACATATACATACACACAGACACAGCCATTCAAGAAAAAAAGAGACACCGGGAAAAAGTTGTACTTAACTAGGGAAATGGCTATACTCATAACTGCAATAATGATTATACTTCCAATTTTTAACCAGTATAACATATATAAAACAGTAATATCACAAAAGAGAAAGAGTACTGGATCTATGTATGGGTAACACTAAAATATCTCACTGGAATTAAGTTAGTAGTAGTTAAAGTTGACACTGATAAATTAGGATATACATATATATGTGGGTGTATATTTTATGTATTTTCTGTATATATTAGTATATACTAGAGTATTCATTCAAAATAACCCCAGATATATTGATAATCATAAAAGAAATTAAAAGTTTTCACTTAATGCAAAAAAAAAGTAGTAAAGAAGAAATAAATGAGAAACCAGGCAGTGGTGGCACTTGACTTTAATCCCAGCACCTGAGAGGCAGATGCAGGTGGATCTCTGTGAGTTCCAGGCCAGCCAGAGCTACACAGTGAAATCCTGTATCAATAAACAAACAGAAAGAAAGAAAGAAAGAAAGAAAGAAAGAAAGAAAGAAAGAAAGAAAGAAAGAGAGACAGAGAGAAAGAAAGAAAGAGAGACAGAGAGAAAGAAAGAAAGAAAGAAAGGAAAAGAAAAGAGAAAAAGATATTAAAGCATACCAATTATAACTACAGCTGTATTAATGCTCGCATCAAATGAGAACAGACTAAACTGTCAATACACAGAGGCTGTTTTTGGAAATAATGAAGGAAATTTTATGATGATAAATGGATCAATCTGGGCTGGAGAGATGGCTCAGCGGTTAAGAGTATTCACTGACTGTTTTTCCAGAGGATTTGAGTTCAATTCCCAGCATCCACATGACAGATAACAACTATCTGTAATTCCAAGATCTGATACCCTTACACAGTTATACATGCAGGCCAAACACCAATTCATATAAAATAATAAAAATAAAAGAAATGTTTTAAAAAGGATCAATCCATTAAACAAAGTGCATATGCCCAATAAAAGAACACAAAATTGCAAGACAAAAAAAATTATATAAATAAGGGAAAATAGGCAATTAAACAGCAATTGTCAGTAGTGAGTAGAATGATTAAATAACTGAAGAGAAAACCCTCAGTATCATAATCCAACAAGAAATCTTCAAGCATAAACTGTAAGCCTGATAATTTTAAAAAACAAACTTTGATAAATTTAAAAAAATAAATATAAAAAAGTAGTTCTCTATAGTTGAATGAAATTAGAAACCAATAAAGATTTTAGTTGAATAAAATTAGAAACCAATAAAAATTTGGAACATTAAAAATATGTGGCAATTATAATGCGAATCTTAATTGGTCTTAATAATAAAACCAGAATCAGATATTGGGGTAAATGCTGAAATATCAGAGAAGTAAAGAAGCCAGCTACAGTCACCTCTTACCTCTATGACTCCTCAGACCTAAAAGGCCCTTAGTACTTCCTCTCTCCACTCAGCCATATCAATCATTTCATGTCTCCTGTCTGTACAGTACTCCACACCTCTATGGTTAACTAGTGGCTAACTCAACCCTCTGATCTTCAGGCAAGCTTTATTTGTTAGAGCATAAACAAAATATCCAATTTTCTCCTTTTTGTCTAAAATAAAAAAGGTTATAACTAACATAGAAAAACTATATACAATAAGTACAATCACTATATTCAAATATATAAGACAATAACTATGTCAAAAATGTCTAGTCCTCAACATTTGACAAAATCAAAGAAACTATTCTGTTATCTATTTTAAACTTTTGTCATATAGAATACTGATTAATTGTAGAAAATGGCTTCATCTAGGTTCCTGTAAATGATTTCAGGCTTGAGTCTCTATCAGGTGAGTAGGAATTCATTTTTTATACTCTGGATGTACCTAACAAATATTGATCCTTTAACCTCTTTGAGATCTGCTGCATATACCATTTAAAATGTTTAAATTTTCTGCAGTAAACCATGACCATGCCTAACAGTGACCTTTGAAGTTTCCAAAAGAAGGATGGGGCCCCACAATGATGATTCCACCAGGACTATGGTAATGCCACTAAGTTGACAAACACCAACCAAAGATTGACTGGGAACTACAAACTGCTCAGGACAATTTCAAGGTAGCTAGCTGATATGATCCAGTCCCAATCTAGATGACTATTCTAGCCAGGACTTGAAAGAAGCCCTGCACTTTTCCATTCCATACAGACTGGGCAACAAATGATGCAGCCATCTCTCCTAGAACTTGACAATTAACCTAAAACTTTTTTCAGGGTCCCCTAAAGATGTCATCACCCCCAGACAGCAGGAAGTAATCTTAAGAATACAACTGACATCCATATTCCCAAGAGGTGCGGTGAGTGGGTTTTGGTCATTCACTGGGCTATGGGTATTTGTCACTGTTTAGGGTGGTTGATTACAAGTTATTATTGGTCAGCAAAAAAGCTGAACAAGGAGCTAAGATTCAGGGATCTCACTGTAAAAAGAAAAGGGTAGATATAGAAATGGTAGGATAAAGGGGTATATTATTGAATCTGCTTTAATCTAGAAAACAACTTTTAACCTCAATATATTTTACATTGGAATAGGTTTTTTTAGTTTATTGATACAAATTTAAAGTCAATTTTGTTATATATTTCTACTCCTGCATATACATATGATATGTATGCAGCTCAATTAAGAATGTCATATATAATTACAAAATATAAATTAATAATCATCTGTAATTATAAAACTTATAGTCATGTTAGTTAGGTTTCCTAGGCATACAAAGATGTATTTATTTCAGATAGGCAATCTTCATACACTTCAGAGACCAACAGAATATGGCATTTAAGAACTTAAGACTTTTCATAAAGGTATTTTTGGTGTTGTTTCCTTCTGTTTCCTCTTCATTGCTCTGTTCAGGTCTTGTAGTTGTAGAACCACCAGTTTCTTCTGATATTGCCTTGGTGTTCTTTATATTGTTATATGTATTTTTGCACTGGCATCTGCCCATGGCTTCAGTGGTTCACGATTAGGCAGCTCCTAGTCAGTTGTGGCAAAAGGGCTTGTGTGTCTCCTGTCTCCTCTGAGAAAGGGGTCTGCTCGTTCTCTGACTCTGCTCTGGACAGGTTCTGAATTTCAAATCCTCAGTCCTTCTCTGATGATGCAGTTTGCCCTGAAGGCGGGGCCCCACCGTGCAAGGTCCCCTCTTTTAGATGTGGCTGGTAGAGTCCCTCACCAAAGCCTAGCTCCTGTCTGCTAGGGAGAGCTGAGATCAGAGTTTAGGGATTGACCCTGGACCCAGAGAGCAAGTCCCTGGAAGTGTGGTGGTCCTTTACCTGACAATGAGATGTGTCTGCTCCTGGAAGCACCAATTATTTCAAAGAGGATGATGGACATTGAAGAATCTCCTATGGAATTTGTTTTCAATGAAGCATGAAACTGTTCTTGCCTGGACTGTTTGACAGTATGATATATAAACTGGACATGCAGGACCCATAGGAAGAAGACCACTAAACTTTGCCAAAATAAGGTAGGATGGTCCTTTGGGTTCCTGCTTCACAAAAGAAACTGTCAGACATTCTGCAGGACACAGAGGAAAGAGACTGACAAACTTTGCCAATACAGGTGGACAGTTCTTCAAATTTTCCACTTCACTAAAATGTCTCCCAGATACTCTAGGCTTATAGGCTGAAGATGTATAGAACAACATTACAAAAGGCTTTGGCTGATTTTCCAGGCAGCCAGATGTCTCTGCCATTTCTAGAGTTTTGGAAGTTTCTATATCTTTCTGGGGTCTTAGCTGGAGTTGAAGACTAGATAGTTACAACTGTAATTTTCCTTAATTATGATAAATAAGATATAAAACTTTAGACTCACCAAGATAGGGTAGATAATTAAATGTTTTCTCTGATTTTTGTCAAACACAAATAGACTAGATATTCTAGCTATAATTCTTGCTTGATAACTATTTTGTCATATGTAATTTTACTATGTTAAAATTAAAACCTTCCTCTTTAATTAGACAAAAAGGGGGAAATGCTGTGGGATATCCTCTTGTACACTGTAAAAATTAGTTTAATAAAATACAGACAGGCTGGTAGCTGGGCAGGAAGTTAGGCGGGAAAGTCAACCTAAGAATGTTGGGAAGAAGGTCAGAGTCAGGAGACACTAGCCAGCCACTGAGCAAGCAGGATATGTAAAAATGAGATAGCAAGCCATGAGCCATGTGTCAAAGCATAAATAGAAATATGGATTAATTTAAGTGTTACAGTCAGTTAGTAACAAGCCTGAGCTAGTTGCCAATTATTCATAATTTATATTAAACCTCTGAGTGATTATTTTAAAGCGACTGTAATCCTAGCATTTGAAAGGCTGAGGGAAAAAAAGACTAAGTTTGAAGGCATCTTGGGCTACGCTACACTATAAGTGCTAGACCAGCATGTCCTACAGTGTCATCCAGTCTTATATAAAAAATAAATTGGGTTTGAGCTCAGCAGGTAAAGGTGCTTGCCTTTAAATTTGGTGATCTAAATTTGAAAAAGAAGATAACTGTATTTACTGTATTACTACTTGGATTCAATATATGTGTGTATGTTTGTTGTTGTTTTTAGATAGTGCTGATGTGGGATGTCTTTCTGTCTGCTGTGAATATGAATTTGTTTTATTACTGGTTAATAAAGGGACTGTTTTGGCCTATGGCAGGGCTTCTTAGAAGCAAGAGAGAAATCCAGGCATAGATAAAGGAGGAGGGCAGAGTTAGGAGACACTGCAGGCTGCCCAAGAGGGCAAGATGTAATGAAATACAGGTAAAGCCACTAGCCACGTGCTAAGACATAGCTTAATAGAAATGGGTTGAATTAAGATGAAAGAGCTAGCTGATAATGAGCCTAAGCCATAGGCCAAACAGTTTGTAATTATTGTAAGCCTTTATGTGATTATTGGGATTAATCAGCTGCAGGTGGTTTGCACAAGAAGGCTAGGCTGAGACAGAAACTTCGGACTACATAGGGTCTCACTATGTAACCCTAGCTGACCTAAAATTCAATATGCAAACTAGGCTGGCCTCAAGTTCACAAAGATCCTTCTGTCCTTGTCTCCCAAATGTTGAGATTAAAGGCATATGCCACCATACTTAGCTCAATATGCTCTTAATGGCCTGAAAAGATGGCCTTTTAATGTCTCTAAATTCTAAAGCCATTTTAAAATTAAAGTGCTGTTGTAAGAGACAAGAAAAATCTGCACAGACTTTTAGATTCAGTTATCCAAGATCCAAAAATTTTTAGAAACAAAACTATAGCATCTACATAGCTCACAATGTCATTTTATCATAATGTCATTTTAAAATTTTTTTCCCCAAAGAGACAGATATTATATTCTATATGACCCACTCTATGCTCCATGCCCATGGCCGGATTCAGAGTCTCTTGACATCTTGCCTCCCTAGTGCTTTCTCTGTTACTACTACTTCCATGTGGCATCAGTCCCCTTATGCCTTGCTATACTCTTCAAGAAGTATACTTCTCCTCTGGGACTCTTGGACAAAGCTGTAATCAATCACTGGAATTTTCCCATTAAGGAATATATCCACTTGGAGTGGTGGGGTGGCTTTCATTAGAGTATATGTCTTTTTCCCCCATTTCAGATTTAGAACATGAAAAGAAAACTTTTCCAAGCTTTCAGGATTCCATTCAGTTTCAGAATGAATTAGTAAAATTCATAGTTTCTCCTATTTCTTTCCCTAACAGGTGTAATGACAGTTTTGGCTCATTACTGCATAATAGCTATAAAGACTAAGATAGCTGTAATGTTGTGTACTCTGACACTCCTGAGACTGCCAATAAAGTTTACTTTGAGTCAGAGGGCAGAGCTAGCTACTAGCTACCAGATTAGCCATAGAGATTTTAGAGGATCCAGGACATATAGAGAGACACAGGAAATAGTAGGGAGGGTGTTAGAAAGATTGACGGACCATTTGGATGGAGGAAAGAGAGAAAGAGGAGGCTACTGGTCACTTCTCCACTGCTTCTCCATCAATCAGGTTTTAACCCCCATATCTGACTCCCAACTTTTTATTAATAATAAAATAATTTAGATAATTATTACACTGTTGAGGCTAAAGAGATAGCAGATGAATTTGCCCTTACTAATCTAGGTCACAGTGTATATAATATAGGATCTGTCATCCAGATTGTGGAGGTTTGAATGAGGATGGCCTTCTTAGGCTAATATGTTTGAATGCTAGGTCTACAGTTAATGAACTATTTGGAAATGATTAGGTGGTAAGGCCTTGTTGGAAGAGATGTATCATTGGGGGTAAGCTTTGAGGTTCCAAAAGTCCAGGCTAGTCACAGTCTCACTCTCCTTCTGCTATGTGCTTGCAAATAATATGTAAGCTCTCAGCTATTTGTTCCAGCACCATGACTGCCTGCCTGAACCATGCTTCCCAACATAATGGAAATAGACTAACCCTATGAAACTGTAAGCAAGACCACAGTTAAATGTTTTCTTTTATAAGATGCCTTGGCCATGGTGTCTCTTAACAATGATAGAACTAGTAACTAAAACACAGACAAACAGACAAACAAACAAACAAGCAAAACCCTAAATGGGACCACAGTTGCGATGCCCACAAGGAACAAATGGAACATTTCATTACCTGTATTTTGCCAAACGTATGAAGAAGTATATAATGGCTTCTTGTAAGCTACGTGTCTTTGCCTTCTCAAGCCGCTGATCCGCAATCATGGATCAGGTAATGCAGTTTGTTGAGCCGAGTCGGCAATTCGTAAAGGACTCCATTCGGCTGGTTAAAAGATGCACCAAACCAGATAGAAAAGAATTCCAGAAGATTGCCATGGCCACAGCCATAGGATTTGCTATCATGGGATTCATTGGCTTCTTTGTGAAACTCATCCACATCCCGACTAATAACATTATTGTGGGTGGCTGAGTGCTCTCTCTTCGTGGGAATGAGTGAGCAAATGAAGCTGTGAGCAGCTCATGAAGTTAAACGCTGCCTGTGTGCTTTGTCTTCCTTCCTCCTCCCCAAGAGCTTCTCTATTTCTAAATTAAAATAATTTCAAAATAAACATTTTTTCCATAAAAAAAGAAGTATATAATGAATAATATAAGGCCTAGGAGATCATACAGAAAAGGGATGAAAATCCACCTCTATTCTTTTGTTTGGATTTTCATGACAAGGTTTCTCTGTGTAGCCCTGGCTGTCCTGGTACTCATTCTGTATACCAGGCTGGACTTGACTTCAGAGATTTGCCTACCCCTGCCTCCCAAGGGCTGGAATTAAAGACACGTGTCACTATGTGTGACTATTTTTTGTCTTTTAAAAAAACATTTATTTGCTCATTCATTTATTTATTATGGCTTTTCCATGAGATAGGTAAAAGTACTTGACTCTTTACTGATACTAGATCTGTTTGTTCTGTTCTGACCTGACCCACTGGGCCTTTCATCAAGCTAGAGTGGTCTGCAATGCTGGATTATAGGTCTATGTGAGTCACTTTTTCTCTTGCTTTTGAAATTGATATTCAGACAATATCCCATCACCACCACCACCATCATCACATTAAATAGCAGAGACTGGCCTTCAACTCTTGATCCTCCTGTTAAGCCTCACAGCTGGGATTACAGGCATGTGCTACTATGCCTAGATTCCAAGTCAATTTTTTTTATGCACTTAAGTCCTGGAACATACCACCCCTCTGCTATGGGGGAAGCAGTTCACTAACTGGAAGCCAAATGTGCAGATGCCCCCAATCAGGGTACTCATTCACTAGTCCTTTCTAAAGAGGAAAAGGTTCTCTTCTTAGTATCCTTCAAGGAGTACTTGATTTAGCAAAACTTTTGCTCACAACTCCAGGGCATGTTCTTAACTGTCCCCCAGGTAAAACTTTGGGTACAATACTCTTAGAAAAGATAGTGCTCCTTAAATCCAAAGTCCTTCATGGACTACAGACCCTACTACAAAATTCTTGGCCACTAGCTTATTCAAGCCCTACCAATGTCCACTAAGAAGCCCCTGGAAAACACCACTATCACAGGATCTTAGGGATGGATATAAGTGAAGTCCTTGTTTCCATCTAGCTTATAGTTCCAGAATTCTAGATTTTACTCAAATACCAGCTAAAGATTTTACTATTTTAACATTAAACTATATCTTACTTTACATACTACTTTACTCAGAAACATGATTTATCTTTATTTTTAAATAGAAGAACTCCAAAACTCAAGAAACTATCCCATATACCCAGATGGCATGGCCTTAAGGATTTAGGGACAGTCAACCTGTTTGGTAATGCTTTAGCCCAAGACCCAATGATGTTACACCTTTAAATAAATTCTGTTTAGCATAGTGATAATGACCTACTTTTATTGTCAATGTAACCTTTCTACAGCTCTTGGAATTATCAACTGCATTTGACCTGGCATTCTCAATGCTTGAAAAAAGTGAAAAATGTCAAACGTTTAACTTAAAGCAGTCTTTAGAAGCTGGGCGGTGGTAGAGTATGCCTTTAATTCCAGCTCTTAGGTAGTCTCTGTGAATTCCAAGCTGTGAAGCCAGCTTTGTCTACAGAGTGAGTTCATGGACAGCCAGAACTACACAGGAAAACCCTGTCTCAAAAAACAAAACAAAACAAAACAAACAGTCTTTAGAAGCACTATTCCAGAAAACTCAGGACCCTGAATTGCATTCTTGAGACTATGAAGACAAAAGCAGCTGCCTAAACTAAACCCTTTCTAGAAGCTGGACAGAAGCCCTTCCCAAAATTTTTTTTAATGATTTTATTTATTTTTATTTTATGTGCACTGGTGTTTTGTCTGTGTGTGTGTGTGTGTGTGTGTGTGTGTGTGCGCGCGCGCGCGCGCGTGTGTGTGTGAAGGTGTCTTACCTCCTGGAACTCAAGTTACAAATAGCTGTGTGCTGCCATGTGGGTGCTGGGAAATGGACCCCAGTCCTCTGACAGAGCAGTTAGTGCTCTTAACTGATAAGTCATCTCTCCAGTCCCAGAAGGCCCTTCTTAACCACTACTTTTTGTTTGAAGACAGACCATGCCTTTCACACGCAATAATATACTATTAATCTAGAAAACTCCACCATCTCTTTTAGTGTATAAAAACATTTTGTCTAATCCTCCGTGGGCTGCACAAAGAGAACCAAATGCTGGCTCCTACTACTTTCAGAGCCATTAGTTATTATTGTTCTATTGTTAATTTTTGGTCTGTGCGTATCTGATAAACTGTAGTCTGCATTTTCTAGACTCTGTCATTTCCAAATCAAGTTGATATTTTGCCTGTAGTTTTCAACCTATTCCAGATGCCTGATGCCACATTAGAAGAGAAGTTCTACTCTTCTTATAGCTAAAGCCAACAGTCCCAAATCAGTTCTGAAGCAATTCAGGAGGACAAACCTCCACCCTTCAGGACTCGCTCAAGATTACAGAGAAAGAAATTCCTAATGGAAAAATGATATATAAATAAGGATCCTCCTGGGGACAACAGACATAGATTCTCATAGCCCTAATCCACAATCCATAAACCTGCCACCCAGAGTCTCTTTCCTCTCTTGCTAACAATAAATATGCCTGTCCCTTGTCTCCTTATTATAGAAGGAAAAACAGCAACAAACCAATAGATTCAGAGTAATGTGGTGATATATTGTATATCAAATAAAGATTGCCGGAAGATCAGAGAACAGAGCCAGTCACAGAGTCAGCCATAGAAGTCAGTCAGTGGTGACTCACACTTTTAATTTTAGCACTCAGGAGGCAGAGATCTGTCTGGGTCTCTGTTTAGTTAAAGGCCACACTGAAATTAATCCAGTCCAAAAGAGAAACAGAGCTAGGTGGTGATGGCACACACCTTTAATCCCAGCACTTGGGATCCCATGCCTCTGTTCCCAGTACTTGGGAAACATACATGCATTAATCCCAGCACTAGGAAAGTTGAAACAGGAGTGACATGACTGGGCAGAGAAAGAAATATAGAGAAGAGGAGGGAGGAGTTCGCCCCCTTCCATTTTGGGTTTCCCTTCACTTCCTTGGTCAGTCTGAGGTTTCGTAGAGACAGGATCTTTCTCTTTTTGGCTGAGAAATTGGTGAGGTGAGAAGTGGCTGTGGTTTATTCTCCTGTCTCTCTGATTTTTGAGCACTTGCCCCAATATCTGGCTCCGAGTTTTTATTATAAAATCAATTAGGATTTGTTCAATAGTGTAATGCCCAAGATATCTCTATTTACAAAGTAATCACTGATTTGTCTTTTACATAAAAAATTCCTTAAACAAAATAAAGTGATTGTGTGTGTGCGTGCGCACATACACATGCACAAGTTGATTAAAGATCAAACTCAGGTCCTTGTGCATCTATGCAGGTCCTCTACCACTCAGCCATATTTCAAGTCCTAGGAAGAGATTTCCTAAAAATCCATTCTAATGTCTAATAAAATGACCATACTCAAGACCACTCCAACAATTCAAATATAATGCCTGCTCTCTGTTGCTGGACAGCTGAATATCCTATAGTCCTGCTCTCTGTTGCTGGACAGCTGGATATCCTATAGTCCTGCTCTCTGTTGCTGGACAGCTGGATACCCTATAGTCCTGCTCTCTGTTGCTGGACAGCTG